>PKMM01016865.1:467185-528368 GCA_002933915.1 Eutrema heterophyllum | reverse complement strand
TATTATTTATTAATATATATTTAAATTTATTATTTATTTAAAATTATTATCGATAAATCGTCGTAAACTCGTCGTAAACAATCCGTCGTAAATTCGTCGTACACCATCCGTTGTCAATTCGTCGTAAATCATCTGTCGTAAATCATCTGTCGTAACATCGTCGTACACCATCCGTCGTATAGTCGTCGTAACACCTCAGTGGTATAATCGTCATAATTTCGTCGTAATATTACGACGAATTTACGACGAGTGTTTTACGACGCTTTTACGACGATTTATATACGTCCCAGATTTTACGACGATTAGGGTTTAACGACGAACGATTTACGACGAATTGGCAATCGTCGCTAAATCGTCCCAAACCCTGTTTTACATCGATTTTACATCGATTATATCCGTTGTAAAAAGGCTGTTTTTTTGTAATGCTCCAGTTTAAAGTTTGTAGTATTATTGAAAGAAAATAATAAGTTTTATGTAGAGATATTGTATTAACCTCATCAGAACTAGTGAGGTAGGACTTATCTACCATCTCCATGTATGGTTTTGCTGCACTTCTTGAAGCAATCTGGTAGAGAAGAAATATTAATAAATATCAAGAAACTTAGATATATATATAATTAAATCAAGTGTTACCTTATCATACTTCTTCATGATCTTTGAAATCGCCAATGTGTTCAAACAGCTGAATTAATCATGATCAGAGCATGGATTAAATCAAACAATCTTTATGAGTTGTTTTTATTTTGTTTTCTTTCTTAAGAATGCTTAAGATACAACATACATACATGTAATTCTTGAGATGTCGAAGCTTGCGATAAAACTCGATGAAGACATTCTTAGGCCATTCTTTAGTTTTCTTGAGATTCTCTCTTGTGAATTTGAGCTCTTCCTGGTTTTAAGTTTAATTTTAAATTGCTAACAATAAGAATCATTAAATAGAAATATAATCTTTTGGATTTTAAAAGACAAATCTATATAACACAAATTTATATTATTAAGTGCTATACAACATAGATATTGTCGACGATATTATTTTTGTTGGAAAAAAAAAACAAATCGCTAAAATTTTACGTAGTAAACAAATTCTGTTGAAAACTTTGCAGGAAAACACTAGCCTTGGCGAATATCCGACGAACTTTTACTCAGGAGAGGATTCCTTATATATTGGAGTCTCGTGAGGACATCACTTTAGAAGTTTTGATGGTAGCCGTTAACCTAATCGTACATATCATTACATGCTAATACGAACATAGGGACGCCTCACATTTAATGTTACTATGCCATCTGGACATCATGAAATGCAAAGATACTGATGTAACATCCATACCGCTACAGTGGATTCACCACGCACGCTTTATCCATAGAGACAAGCACAACATGCCATAAAGGAATTCTCTACCAAGTTATAAATGTCTCTATCTCATCTCACCGCTGGCATAGCCGAACAGTTTAGCCTGATTTTGAATCTGATATACCGGTCCACTAATTTATGTCAAATATTTTTAATATAACTTACTCATTTCACATAGTGGAGGAGATACGAAAGATTTTACTTAAGTCTTGTGCATACATCTTTTTGAGCTTTAGTCAATTTCTATATAAAAAAAATCATTACCATTTCTTTCGTCATCTTCTAAGATGCACTCGTTCGCCTCCCAACATCAACTCACTTTTCATATTTCTACATTATATTTTCTCTCATCACTTGCATGTTTTTCTTGCTGACTCGAATGTCAAACTTTTTTAAGAGAGATACCCACTTGTCATCGCGAAGTTTCTCTAACCGTGTTGTGGTGCATGTAAGATTTGCTTCATGAATATCAAATCTCATTTTTGGACCCGTTTGTATCCAACAAACATCAGATTTTACCATCAAACTTTACATTTTAACGTGACAGAAACCAAAATTCTTGATGTATTGAACATCAACTATCTTTAGGAAATATACCTACTTGTCACCGCGAAGTTTCTCTAACCGTGTTGTGGTACATGTCAGATTTGCTTCCTAGAGATTTGTTATAGTTCAATAGTTTAATATTAAAATTTAGTTTTGTGTTTTCTATCGATTGATATATGGACATGTGTTAATTTCAGTATTTTTCATAGTTTCAAATTAGGTTGTTTTTTTTAAACCCATATAGAATATGTTTCTAATTTATTTGATATTAACGAATTTAGGAATTGGGGTTACTTTTAAAAATTGTAATTATAATTGAATTGTTAAGATAATTCCTAATTGTTTTTTTAAATATGATTGTTGCCTAGGTGGACACTGATGTGGCGGAATGAGAAGTGAGCAAAAATAAATATATATATAAATGGTTGCCTACGAGATGTGTGGGTTGTGTATTTATTGGTATCTTGTTATTTTTGTTCACATGGAGTAGAATTTACATCAAAATCAATGAATTATAGTGCGACAAAAACTTATATATTTCATGAGGGCAACAAAAACTTATATTCATGTATTATTAATAAAGAAGTGTGTTTTTAGTGAATTAAAAAAAAAATTATACATTTTACTAATAATATATATTTACACATAATATTGAAACTATAATGATGAAATCTAATTCAATAAGTAACATATATATTATTAGCTTGTAATTTGCGTGGACTATTTTTTTAAAACTTTGGATTGACATATGTTGAATATTAAATACACAAAAGACATCTATTTTGAATAAGAAGAAGAACAACGTAAATAATTTACCTTCTTACATCCATTTGTAATTTTTTCTATTTTAATGGAATATATTTTTTATGAACGTAACAATCATTCAGTATTACAAATTAAAAAAAAAAAAAAAACAAATACTGTATAGTGTAGTATTGTGTGTCATGGTTAGAAGAAAAACTATTATTTTCTTTTGAATAAGTAGGCTATTTATTTTCTAAATGCAGTTGTAGTGGTTTGATCTATTTTTTTCAGGTTGTAAATAAATTAATATATAACGAAAATTCAACTGGATGGAGTTTATTTTGTGCAATCATCTTACTACAAAGATAAAATATGTATGAATAAATTAAAATCCTTTAAATATAATAGAAAAAATATTCGCTCTGTTTCAAATCAAAAGATGTTTTAAGCTTTCACACGTATTAAGAAAATTTTAGAAATGACTCTTCTAACCTTGTTTTTATTATATATGATTTAAGTTTTATCTTTAAATAATACATATTAATAAGGATAAATTAAGTAAAAAAAGCAATAACTACATTTAAAAATTAAAAACATCTAATTTTTTGAAACAAAAAAAAATCTAAAACATCTAATAATTTGAAACGGAGGGAGTATGTCATTAATAAGAAAATACTAAAACATACAAATTTACAAACTTGCATATATGTAGATAAATATGCTAAATTATCTATATTTATCATTTTTGTATAAGAAACAATAACCATCTTGTTATCAGATTCTTCTCTCTAATTTCTCAATTTCATCATCATCTCTTCTTTCTTTTCCATCCACCTATCCAAGAAATAATCCTAAACGTGGTAGTTATCTCATGTCTACTACTTTTATTGGTTTATTATATAAGAAAGAAAATCATTGAATTGTTGTTTTTTTTTATCTTACCTTACACTTTGCTCCAAATTTCTCAAACTCATCCAATTCCTGCAAATCTACAAAACGAAACATAAGCTTAAGATTCTTGCAAGTATCTATATTAGAAATAATCAAAATCATTTGTAAAATTGTGTGTGATGTGGTGTAGTAGAAGAAAAATTCTTGCTATTTATAAGAAAAGTGTAAAAGTTATATGGGTTTAGCTGTTTTAAATAAATACATACGTTACAAAATATATGCTAGGCCATTAAGATTCATTTAAAAATGAGCCACTAAGATTATTAACTAATTACAGATAGAGTTTCCTACGAAAATTATTTGAAAAAATAAAAAATAAAGAAACAAGAATGAAAACAAAACAAAACTTACAACACGGACAATGTCGTTGATCTCTTCTCAGGGCAACTCGTTCGAGGAAGTCGATCCATCAAGAGTGAGTTGCGAGAGTTGCGTCAAACGACATGTCTTAATCTTCTTGCATGTCTCAACAATCTCACGCACCCCCAAGTCTTGTATCTCACCAGTTTTTTTTGTTCTTGTGCCTCTCCTCCATCACCTTAAGGTAATCCAGAGGGATCCTGGTGGTGGTGGATTTAGCACCTCACCCTAGCCCAGTACAAATCAAGCTCGGCCCACCAAAAACAAAAGCCCATCAGCGATGACGTCAGCACCTCGTCAGCGATGACGTCATCACCCACTTGTCCACTAGTCCGGTTTTTCAAGGGAAAAGGAATCGAGTTTAGCCGCCAAAGAACCTTATAAATAACGAGGAAGAGAGAGAAAGAGGGGACGACTTCTCGAGAGAAGAATTCTAGAGAGAGAAAATGACATCGCCGAGCTCAACACGCCATGATGCTTATCGCCGAGCTCAACCCTTCGAAGATAACAATCATGACAAAAACAAACCGAGCATTCCGATCACGAGGGCACGCCGAACTCACCAACTTGTCGAACTCGCCAACTCACCAAGGATGACCGAGCTCACTCCCACGAGCTTACTTATGCCGACCTTGTTCCCGCAAGCTTACTTATGCCGAGCTCACTCGTGACAAGCACATCACGCCGAACTTACCACCATAATCACGTACCAAACATTCACGACAAGAAGTAAAAGAATGATCATGACTTGCATGCCAAACCACGTGCGTGTGCAACCATGAAAGATGACGATCTCAAACTCAACATAACAACTTCACGCCATCACGGCAAAGACATGCCGAGCTCTCGATCAAGATGTGCCGAGCTCATTTGAAATCACACCAAACTCGCCGAACATGGCATATGCCGATCATGAAGACGTGTCGACCATGAAGACGTACCAAACTGGACACGCCGAGCTCATCATCACGATCACGGCAAAGACGTACCGAGCTCAAAGGCATATCGAGCTCACTCTCATAACCATCGACCACCGACTTCATCTCTCCGAACATGAACTCGCTTGAACGTGCCGAACTCATCAAACATGAAGACTCGCCGAACAAGAGTCCACATCAACCACGCCGAACGCGTCTAACGAGTTCTCCGATCTCACTCGCCATCCTATGAACTCGGCATCCTGCCGAACGCATCATGTAACTGTGAACTACGATATGGCTTGATCCCCACCCGGGGTACGTAGGCAGCACTTCGGGGTTCAGCTATAAAATCAATTCTTCTTCTCCACCGTCTTAGCTCATCGTCGTCGAGACAAGGCCGACCTTCAAGTCGACCTCACATCGAACCATGATGGTCGGACGACCGACCTGGTTCACCGGCCATCTCGGCTTATTCTTGTGTGATTATCGGGTTGTGCTAAACTTGGTATCAACAGATCCCACCAGCTTCTTTCGTCTGTGAAATTTGTTTAGTAATAAAATACTAGAAAAATGTAAAATTTATAGAAAAAAAAATTGTAAATTTAATTACCCTTTCATGCGCTTGACGTTCAACTGTCTTTGCGCCCCCGTTGTGAATATATGCCCTTTCCTCCTCGTTCACTCTTCCGGTTCTTCGAGTTTTTCTCCGAGAGATTCTTTGTCGCATGCCGACTCCAACACTCGTAGAAGCCCTTCCACACGTAGTCTTCAAGGTCCTTCAGCTTCTCTTTATTATGTAGGAACTTCTGCTTCCACTCGTACATGTGACTCGATTATTGGAGTGTTGGGTACTTGTCAAAAGTACACAACACTTCGTCCGTCCTCATATGGTCCCAAGTGAACTCTTGCTAAAAAAAAGAAAAAAAATTGTTAGAGGGAAAAATATAATGAAAAAATTAACCAAAAATTAGGAAGTTAATAATCTTACCGCGAAAGTTGATGCCACGAGTCCTTTACGTCTTTCGGCATCTTTGAGTACTTCTCATATGGTTCGTCCAACATCGTATGGAGCATCCGTAATATGGCCTTTGTGATTTCAGTTTATAACTTAAACCTGCAAACATAAAAAGAACAAATTAATTTGTTAAGATTATTAAACTATATATATTAAAATAGTGAAAAATTGGGATTTTTTAACCAAGTCCTATCTTTGAACCTTGGGTCGAATCGAATACAATGACCCCCGTTCGGCTGCGGGCAGCGGATTGCTCGGACTTGGGGATTTGAGTATCCGAGGCCGAGCCGCTACCAACCGGATTCCGAGACCAAGCGCGCCCTTGGGAGTCCTGAACTTCAAAGTCGTTGTACCTTCCAAAAAACATATAAACGTTAGTATATATCGAATATAACTGTCAGTATATTTGAATATTTTGACAAAGTATAAAATTTTCAACAATTTTACTATTATCACAATTTCTAAATTTTCGTTTTGAGAGATTCCTAAAACATTTAAAATTAATGAATGTTTTTTTTGAACGTTTTCATATTCGTTTTCAAAATGAAATTAAAATTTTTTGTTTTCTTTTTCAAAAAGTTTTTGAAAATTATCATTTTCGTTTTTCAAAACATTGCAAAACATACGAAATTTTTTATAAAAAAATAAACAAAATACTTTGTTTGAAAACGTTTTCAAAAAATAAAAATAAAATAAAAAAAAATTATAAAAAAAGTTTTCAAAAATCAAAATTAGAAAACGTTTTCAAACTTAAATATTTGTATAAAATGTTTATAAGTTTATGGAAAAACTGAAAATTGACAAAAAAATAATTCTGTTTTAAATAATAATAGTAATTTTCTAAATACTAAAAAAAATTTTAACTTACCAAAAATTATGAAAACGTTTTCCTAAAATTACAAAAATTGAAAAAAAATGTTTTTAATTCTTAATACTAATAATTTCAATCTAAACACTACAAAAACCATTTAACCAAACCTATAAACTAACAAATCTCATTTCAATCCTAATTACTAACCACCTAACACTAATGAACTCTAAAACTTACAAAATCTAAACACTAACAAGATTTACATATAAAAATTAAGAAAACTACATGAAAAAATAAAAAAAACTTACGAGTTCTCCATGAAAAGGGGATGAAGAATGAAGATTGATGGAAGATTTGGAGAGATTTGGCCGGAGTAGGTCGGAAATCGCCAGATTTTGTAGAGAGAAGGGGAAGAAATCGGAAAGAGAGAGAAAGAGAAATGAAGAAATGAAAGAGAAGATCGGTTACTTTAATTATATCTATCGATTTCCGACATACACATCCGTCGGAAATCCGTCGATTCTTTATTTTTTTTCATTTTGGCGGTCCAAATTCTCTCGTTCTCAAAAAAATCAAAGTCCGTCGGAAATTTTCCATTTTTCTGACGACTTTCCTTATAACGTGCATGTGTTTCTATTGCCCAGTCAAAGTGGTGGCCCATGGTTCGAAGAACCTAAGTCCATTGGAAATCCGTCGGGAATTTAGGATATATTTAGGGTTTAGGGTTTGGAAAGTGAGAAAATTGTATTAAAAACCCATAACTTATATGTTACATCCCCAAAAGATGTTAATTCACCAATCATATAAGTTTTATATTAGTTTCTTAATTTTACAACTTATACTAACGCTTCCAACACATACAAATCAAGGATATTTTAAACTTTTACATGTTATACACGATCTATATACATGATCGAAAATAATTATAAGGATTTGAAAAAGACATTTTAGAAGGTTTTAGATGAGAGTTTTTTTTTTTGGTAATTGTAGTGAATGAATGAGAGTGTGGAGACATTTTTATAGAAAAAGTGTGGGTGGATTCCGACGGATTGCCGACAATACTCAAACGGCTATTTTATTTCAAATGGCTGTGAAATCCGTCTAAATTCTGTCGGAATTCCGTCAGAAATTTTCCGACGAATTGTTGTCGTTGGAAATCTGTCTGAAAATTCTAACGGGTTTGATCCCGTCGGAATTTTCCGACGGATTTCTGACGAACTATAATTTCATCCAAAAATCGTCGAAAATCTGTCGAAAAATTCTGACGACTTAATATCCGTCGGAAATGGACATGTTTTCTTGTAGTGCGACTATCCAAGACAGACGACCTCCTGGCTCGTTTGAATTTCCAAGCTTCCGTTTACGGGCTGTAGAAGGAGAGAAACGGAAGACGACATCAATATCCCTTCCACTCACTGATGCACCTCGCCTGTGACATTCACTAGATGGTCACTGACCGTCTTTGCTCCCTGCATCAAACCGCCGACGACAGCCTCATTGAAAGCGTCGAACGTTGGCACATGATGTGTCCCCTTTCAAGTCTCACCTCTTAGAAAGAAAGTTGCTCTGTTCTTTTAATAATTTCATGCTCTGTTTTTTTAAAAGCTATGTTTGCGCAACTATTTGTATATTTTTTTCTTTTGTTGATTAATAAATCTTACATTTCAAAAAAAGATCTTGTTTAAGATTTTAATAGTTGTAAATATTCATGAATGTGATTAGTATTTGCCTTGCAAAACTTAATATCTAAATGAATGGTTACAATTTGAGTGAGAGAAATAATAAATAATAAAAATGTAATTAGAAAATATGAAACTTAGATTCTTGTACTAATAACTACTATTGTCCTTCTCTCTTTTCCAACTCTTTCCTTTAACGACTTTGTTTCAAAAGATGGAGATTCAACTGAAACTGCTGAATCCGTTTTGTACTTTCGACGATTCCATCATTCACTGTCGTCGTCTCTTGCACCAAAAAAAAAAAAAAGTAGAAAACATTGGATCATATTCTCTATTAGCTAGTGCTATGTTTTTTTCCTTAATGTCTACTATTTCTTTGTTCTCTCCAGCGTTTAAATATCCTCCGGTGGAGCTGAGTGAATTGATTAAAAAAAGAAATGCTTTGGGGTTTATAATTTATATTGTAAAGTAACGTTTTGGGTTTGAGAATTATTTTTTGTAGCTTTTTAAAACTTCGTGGTGCATCGTAATTGAAAAGTCAAATTTGATATTGCTTTCCTAGAAAATCATTGAAACGATGGGAGATGTTAGTCTGGAAGAGGAAAAAGCATAACATTATGAATTTGATGGCTTTCCTTTAAATAAATGTTGTTACAAATTCCCATAATTGGATATGGAATAGGTCAACCTTTTGAACTGCTGCTGAATCCATGGGCAGCCAAGAGACAACCTGGCGAACTGAAACATCTTAGTAGCCCGAGGAAAAGAAAGCAAAAGTGATTCCCGTAATAGCGGCGAGAGTTTCCGAAGAGTAATAGTGATCAAATTATTATTGGGAATTTTTGTTTTAAAGATGATGTGTTATGGAGAGAAGTGATGATATGGTAAACCCTTGTAAAACACACTCACACTTTATATAATAGATGATTTCAACAATATTGCGTGTAATTTTTATTCATGGGATGGTAAAATTGCTACTATAAATACACAAATTAGAGTGATACAAAACTATCACTAGTGATACTAAAAAGCGTTGCGCAAAAGCTGAGCGACAAGTGGTATGGGCACACACGGCACAATACAATCGGCCTGTGTGACTATGTCTATAAGAGTACATGGAGCCATGTGACATTTGAATCTGCACTTACCAAGCGACCGTCTTGGTTTGGTAAACGACAGTACAAAGCAAGTGATGACTCATCACACATCAATTTTTACTCATTGTATTTTCACATTCACACACACCTAAGAAACTCTGACATTGATTGATGTTTTGTATATCATATTTAGAGACGGCGATCACGAGACAACATTGGAACTCCTGTTAATCATTTCAATTCCTTTTTTCCAAATTAAAATACTGTTTTTATAAACTACCCATACGAAAAAAGGTAAAGGAGATTGTATTCGGAAAAAGTTTCTTGTATTTATTAGGTTACCAGATTAAAACAATAAACACGATTTAGATAAAACGTAAATGTGCATATTTCCTAATGCTTAATAGTGAATACGAAATGAACATTTGTGTCCCGAATTCAATAAAATATAAACATGGTTTCAAGAATTTATGTTCTTTGTTGATGAAACTAAAATGAACCATAATTTGGCACTCAATCTTAATAAACCCTAACCGGTGATACTAATTCCGAAATAACCTTTGTTTTTGAGTTCACAAGAAGACAGACTACTAATCAGTGCACTATATCATTTTCTTTTTGATAAGCTAAACAAATGAAGAGGGTGGATTTTGAAATGATTTTAATCAAGCTATGGTAAAGAATCACTACTGTTGCAAATCTCATATTTTCCAAGTCATGCATGCGTATTTGATTTATTGTCTAAGTACGTTGAACAACTAGACAATATGGTATACAAAACATCAATCATTGTGCAAAACATCAAAAGTACTTTCCTTTTTCTCTAATATATATTAATATATTTCAAAAGTAACAGCATATATAAGAAAACTTATCCCAAATCTTTAACAAAAAAAAAAAAAAACTTATCCCAGATGTGAAACACCGGATCATATTCATGATTATTTTTCAGAAGGTCAAAAATGAAAAAATAAAATCCTTTTTAAATTGAAAAGGCATGAAAAGAAGGGTGCATAACTTGAAATGTCATGAAATCTCGATTTTTCACTTCAAAACGTTATAAAAGATACATAGAGGCTTTGGTTAGTTTATTTCACTGTGCTATGAATCTATGATGAAAATGTTTAAAACTTTTTAAACGTGTTTTGTTCTCTCAAGTCTCAACTGGTGATTTTGATACCCAAAAAAAAAGTCTCAACTCATGTGATAACCACTTTACAATATTGCACGATTTCAAATTTATGAGAAAAAAACGATACGACAACAACCTTTAGGGTTATTGACAAAGTCGATATGCAAATATTAGTAAATGACTGAAAATATTGAACCAGCTAGAAAATCATAGATTTAACCAATAAAAAAAATTATAATTCAAAAAAAAAATATATGCCAAAAATACTCAGTCTTCCTTTCTATTGTGTTATATATATACTGTATCAACAATAATGCTGCTATCACTAGACTTCCTCCGTCTTAATAAATATATCAATTTATAGATTTTTCAAATGTCATTATATAACCTCCATATTTTTAGTATTTTGGTGCTTCTAGAATTAAGATTCTTGATTGAGATGTGTTCGTTTCCAATCTNAAAAATATGAATATATATTTTTATTATCAATTTGGTGAACGACTAAAACAATATTAAATGCATATCATGAAAACAAGTCACGCCAGCAATATGGTAGGATTCGCGTACATGTTATAAATTGTTTTTGTATGTTTACCATTATAAATAAAAAATTTAAATTTAGAAATTTGCGTTTATGGGTTGCGCTTGTGTGTTTATTTTTTTAGCATATACTACTTTTCACGTTTGGGACTCAATTCCAAAAAAAAAACATATTGGAATTCTGGATTACGTTTGACGTTAACGTCCTACACTATTTAAGGTTCTATACCCAAAAAAAAAACAATCAGAGTTATATACAAAAACAATCAGATTTATATAAAAACCAAAAATCCAATTATATAAAATGTTTCTTTTTGTTTAAATTTTAATTTCCTAAAAAGTAGGGTTACAAAAATAAATGACTATGTAGTTCCATATTGAAATCAATTAATTTGTTTTTGCCGTAAAAAAACAAAAATAAATAAATTAAGAGTTCTCTTTTACAACAAAACAAACAAAAGACGTGTTTGCATCAGGAGGAAAGATACAATAATTTGGCTTTAGAACCAAACTATTACATAAAAAACAAAAATTAGTATTTCTTACATCGAATAAAGAATGAAAATCATGAAAAGAGGGAAAATCCAAAAAACAATATTGTACAATAATTAACATACACGAGAAATATATTTTTGTTTTGTCAAAGGGTTGTCTTTGTTAGGGTTAGAATTAAGAAATTCAAGATGTGTCTTTGCATGGACGAGTTCTAGGGAACATAGTTGTGTGGACAGAAATATATTACCTTTGCTTATAGTTGGAGCTTTGTTTTATTTTTTTGGAGAAATTATAATTGGAGTATTTGTAATATCTTAATAAATGAACCCTTTAAATTTGTGCCGAAGATGCATTTCATAAAAGTCGTAAAAGAGAGTACGTTAAAAGCGCAAAACAACTTTGGAAAAGAAGAAGAAGTAGATGCAAAATTTGGAAGGGTGCCACATAGTCATATATGAGTATGATGAATTTTAAAGTTCGTTAACTTTATCATGGCAAATTTTCATCTTCATCTTCCACCTCACTTTCTTTCCATCAATGTTTCTGATATTTTTTTGTTTTCCCCTTTCATTACAGTAGATATTTCGCGATTTTATCGACATTTTTAATTGTTGTAATTAAATAGGTAACCAGATATTTTCCTCAACCTTTACGTTTTTATTTGTCACAAACTAGTCGATACTGTTTTGGGTGGATTCATTTTGGGTGGATTCATAGATTAATAAGAGGAAATTTTAATATGGAAAATCAAAAAAAAGATCATTTGTGTGATAATCTGACGAGAGATAGATCGGAAAAATTGTATCGCTCTCATTTTTTTTTTTTTTTTATAAAATGTAAATATAAATTACCAAAATAACATTTTGTGTTCGGTTACAACAGATTGGCGAAGCTATAAAGTTTCAAAAGACCCAAAAAAGATAAAAAAGATAAAAAAGATAAAAAAGCCAAGTTGAAACAGGGTGAAGAACATCGAAATCACCAAAAGTTATTACTCAAATGAGAACCAGAGTAATAGGAGATTCTTGAAGTGCTTGCGGTGAATGCGAGCAAGAATGATGTCTTTGATGCACCTATCAAGTTGCCTGAAGAGCACTTGGGGAGTGAATGCAGTACCATTATGTAGGCGAGAATTGCGCTCCTTCCACAAATAGTAGATGGCTGCTTGAGCTGAGAGACGACGCAACTTTCCTACAGGCTTCGGAATTGGAGCTGACAACCACGCCATCAGAACAGACCAGTCCACAAACGAGCGAAGAGGCTGGCCAAGGCGCCTGAGCAGGGTTGTCCAGATTTGAGTGATGTAGTTGCACTGCAGAAATAAGTGATCACTTGTTTCAGGGTGCTGGTTGCAAATGCAGCAGAGAATGGGGGGCTTTAGTCCCCAAGAGACAAGACAAGTGCGTACCGGCAGTCAATCCTAATGAGAAACCCAAAAGGTGAAGGTATGTTTCGGAATGAAACCCCTATACCAAACCACTTTTGTCCATCTATGAAATTGTTCCCTCGGTCTGAGAGTTTCCCACGTGAGAGAGGAAGAGAATCCACATGTTGTGGAGCCATCAATGTACCAAGAAAAAGAATCTGGCCCTGAATTAGCAGATGGCAGGGGAGTTTGCAGTAGCTTACTTCGCAGCAGATCAAAAGATGCATTTCGCGCTCTTGATGGAGGAAGTCTCCATCCTAATGGAGAATACGCATCAGCAACAGTGCTTGAGAAGTGAATGCCAAGGAGTTGGGGACCATTAGGTCCAACGAGGTCAATTAGGGGACCTATATCAAGCCAATGGTCATACCAGAATGTATCAAGGGAACCGTCAACCACAGAGCGTCTTATGAATCTTTTGGCCAAGGGTCTAATTGAGAGCATAGATTTCAAATCCAAGAAGAATTGGTCGCATGCTTGCAGGTCCAGAAACTTCATGATTTAGCTGATGTTTTCTCAGCCAAGCTACCCAAAGAGAATCTGATTTGGAAAACAAAAGCCACACCAGTTTCAGGTTAAGAGTTTTGTTCAACATACTGAAGTTTCGCAGGCCTAGACCTCCTTCTTCCTTAGGCAAACACACTGTTTTCCATGCCACTTTAATACCTCCCTTCTTGGCAATATCCCCAGACCAAAGGAAGTGGTTGCACATACCTTCAATGTCTTTGATGCAGCCTTTCGGAAGCATGAAAGCTGACATCCAAAAATTTACCGTACTGTATATAACAGAGGATATGAGTTGAATACGACCAGCAAAAGACAGCGTTTTAGTAGCCCAATGGTTAAATCGGGCTGCAATGGAGTCAACTAAAAGAGAATACTCTGATTTGCGCAGCTTCCTGTACATCAAAGGTAGACCCAGATATCTGAAAGGAAAATATCCCATAGAGAACCCAAACTCAGCAATGACTGCCGTTTCATCTTCATTTAGCCCCCCACAATAAATCCCAGACTTCTCTCTGTTCATTTCCAACCCCGAGAGCCTATGAAATAAGTCCAAAGTGTCAGTGATTCCTTCCAATGAGCTATAAGAACCATCAAAGAATATCATGACATCATCTGCAAATGCAAGATGGGAAATGAAAGGATCCCTAGCTTTGGGATGCAAACCGATGCTACCTTCCCTGTATTTGGATTCCCAACAGCTTAGAAAAAACTTCCATGGCAATCACAAAAAGATAAGGGGAAAGAGGATCTCCCTGTCTCAAACCTTTTGTGCCTTTGAAGAAACCGCAAAGATCCCCATTGATGTTGATTGAGAAGCTTGTAGTGGATATACACTGCTTGATCCAATTAACATAGATGATTGGCATATCCGCAGCTTTAAGAGCTTCAATGATGAAATCCCA
Source organism: Eutrema heterophyllum (assembly GCA_002933915.1). Lineage (NCBI taxonomy): Eukaryota > Viridiplantae > Streptophyta > Magnoliopsida > Brassicales > Brassicaceae > Eutrema > Eutrema heterophyllum. Next base: position 513,892 of record PKMM01016865.1, on the reverse strand, counting down.
TTTAAGGGAGTCGAAAGCTTTCCTCAAATCCACTTTGAGAACTCCTCTCTTGGAAATATTATGCTGGTTAGACTTTTGAACAAGCTCATTCGCTAGGAGGACGCTTTCGATCAAGAGCCTACCCTTCACAAAAGCATACTGAGAAGAGGATATCATAGACGGTAGTATGTTCTCTAATCTCCTAGCAAGAATTTTATAGACTACTTTGTAGAGCACATTGCAAAGAGAGATTGGCCTGAAATCTGAAATCTATCAGCATTAACCTTTTTCGGGATCAGAGTGATGGCTGTTGCATTCCATTGTTTCAGAATCTTACCCGAGGAGAAGAATTCCAGAGTTGCCTCAGTTACCTCGTTGCCAATGAAGGTCCAAGAAGCCTTAAGAAACTCAGAGTTATACCCACAAGGCTCGGGGGCCTAATTGCTCGGGAGGGCAAAGACCTCAGCTTTGATTTCCTTAGTAGTTACCTCGGCAGCCAGAATACTCTTCATTGCATCGTCACACTTGAAAAAGAGACAGAGAGTGAATACGCTCTAGGTCCTCTGAAGAGGTAAGTGAAACCACACCACCTAGAAGACCTGTATAAAAGCCAACGCAATGAGCAACAATGTCCTCTTGATTCTCAGTTCTATTACCTGATGTGTCAAGGAGATAGTGAATTTGGTTACTTGCTCTTCTCTCAGCCACCATTCTGTGGAAGAAGGCAGAATTGCAATCTACGTTTGCAAGCCAACTAATCCGAGATCTCTGACAAAGAAATCTCTCTTCAGCAAGAGCGAGCTCCAGCCATTTGGAATGGGCTTCCTTCTCCAAATCCGTGAGTTGGGAGGAGGGGTTATGAAGAAAGTTTTGCTGACAATCAGACAATACTTTGCTGCCTTGAGAACCCATTTTTCCAACCCATAATAATTCTCCTTGTGGAAGCTCCTGATTATGCCCTTAAGGAGTTTTAATTTCGATGAAAGGATATACATTGCAGTTCCGTGAATATGCAGCTCAGCCCATGCACTCGCAATATTACCAAAGAAGTTTTTGTCATGGAGTAAAAAGTTTGCAAATTTGAATGGTTTCCTCTTTCCCACCCGCATAGATCCCAAGCAAACACAGCTAGGGTAGTGATCTGAGAACTTCGGTTCTTTGAATTCACTGTAAGAGAGAGGGAAAGTGGTTAATTAAGCATCATTAACGAGAACTCTATCAATCTTTTTTGCGATCGGATTGGAATCCTGCTTGTTCCACCAAGTATAATGGTTCCCCCTATAACTCAGATCCGAGAGCTCAACATTCCTCAAACATTCTTTGAACTTTTCCATACCACCAGTGATTCTAGAACCGCCAGTTGGTGCATCATCTGGATTTAGGGATTGATTGAAGTCGCCTAGAGTAAGCCACAATTTACTACTAATAATCGGGTTAGTGGCCATCGCATTTAACTCACTCCATAGTTCTCTCCTGCCATACCTGCAATTCACTGCATAGACAAAAGAAACCACACACTCTTGATCAATGTACGGGAGCTTAACAACACAACTGATCATCTGCTTGGACTTGAATAGAACTGAAACCGAGACAGAGGGATCCCAAACTAGCCAGATTCTTCCCAACTCTGCAATCTCATAGTTAGTAGCAACATTCCAACCCGAGAAAGTGGATTGAATAAATTTTTGAGATCGATGAACCTTCACCCGCGTCTCAATTAAACTACCAAAAAGGACTTTACTACGCCCAAACCATTTCTTGAAGCTTCTTCGCCTAACTGACTTATTAAAACCACGAATGTTCCAACAAAAGCAATCTATCATAAAGATTATTGGGTTTTGGAGCCTTTGCTCCGGTTATCTGCGCCTTGGGATCTTCATGTGCTCTTCTTTAACAGCAGATTCTTTTTATTCTCCAACTGATTCTGCAGCTTCTTGTTCCTTCTGGAGATAACCGGGGTAAAGCTTCCTTCCTCAGAAGAGGAAGAATCTTCTTCCGTGTTGCATTCAGATGTTTCTGCCTCATAAGAAGTTGTATCCTCCTCTGGTTCTGAAGATTCATTTGCATCGTCGGAGGAGGCCGAAACCTTCTTTTTAGAGCTCGAAAGGAGCTTGTCCTTGGTATCTGAAGGAGCCTGATTATAAAGCTTCTCTAAACCAATATCAATTTCGACTGTACCTTCCGGCGTCTCAGCGGCATCAGCTTTCTTTTTTTTCCACTCTTTAGTTTTCACCTTTTTTGCCTTTCTTTTGGTTTGCGAATCCGAAGGAGGAGCAGTCTTCTTAGCTCTTGGACACACTGCTGCTAGATGTCCTGAGGAATTGCAATCTGGGCAGGTAATTGGAGAAGAGGGGCAGCGCTTGATGCTGTGACCAACTTCTTGACAGAATTCGCAAATCGGACGCAACCACGGGCTAGAAACCAGAACTCTCTGAATATGGCCAGACTGAAATCGGACATTTACCGCTTCAGGAAGAGGTTTAGTCGGATCGATGATCGTGAAAACACGAGCAACCTCATGACTAGTCATGCTGGCAGTGTTTGGATGGAGAACTATGGGATCACCAACTAACCCCGCAATATGCTCCAATCCTGCTTCTGAGTAGAAGTGAGGTGGAACATTGTGAAAGTCAATCTAGACAAGAGCTGCCTTTAATTCAGGAGAGCAAGGATCGCAGCCAGGCTCCCATTTTGCAATAAACATCGCCTTATTCTCGATTTGCCACATACCATGCGCTAGAACTCGCTGGCGAGTAAGTGGGCAAGGGATCTTGATCAGGAAAGAACTCTCCTTGAGTCTCAATATTGTGATGTTGCGAAATCTGCTACTCCAAATGTTGTTGGTTATGGCATGGAGAGCTCCTGGAGAAGGGGCTTTACCATGGAATTGAGCAATTATGAAACTTTCCCACTTGTGCTGGTTATCGGAGATAACAGAATTGGGAATCTCAACACATACTTCCCCTGAGTCAAGAATGAAAGCTTCACTCTTTTTAGTCATTTTTTTAGAAGACCCGTGCACCACCTCACGCCATGTAGGCTTCGATGGAGCAACCTGAGAAGACGAGCCTGCGGGACTGGTCAGAAGGCCAGAATCTAACTGGACGGGAGGTGGAAGCTGAGCCAGGCCGATCTTGAGAGGTGACAGAGCCGATTGGTCTTTCGACGGGAGGTTTGGTCTGCCATCTAAAAACGGCTGGGCCGCAGATCCGCCTTGAGGAGCATCGGCGGCGATGGTATGAGGAGTCGGATGAGAAGATTCGCCGGGAGGGGTTGCAGATCCGCGGCCTGGAACACCAGATCCGCCAGCGGTGGTTGAAGACTTGGGCGGCAGAGGAGGAGGTTTTTGGAGAGGAGCTTGGGCGGAAGACGACGAGGTTGTGGGGAGCCTTTTTTCTTGGCCATTGAGGGAAGACGGCGACGATAACCAGGGACCGGCGTCGGCAGGAACGGAGAGGAAATCGAGTAGATCGCCCTTCTTTCGCGCATGGAGAAATGTTTTTTTTTTATTTTTTGTTTTGAGACTGTTTTTCCTTTACGTTCATCTATTTTTCAATATACATATGACACGTATATACAAGATGGACATAATCCTAATTAATTACAAGAGAGTATTATAGTAGTAATGATAGGAGAAATCATAGGGATTGAGAGGTATTTGAATGATACTATTTCCTGTATATGCCCTCTCAAGATGGATGAGCTTTAGACACTCCAATCTTGAATGGTGGTGAGAGATGGTGAGTTGCGAACTTGATGCTTGGATATGTAAAAGATCGAACATCTCGTGTTTGTGACATCGTGAGATGGTTGAGGTTGAGCCAGTTGTTTGACGGAAGCGGTGGAGTAGAGATCTCTTGGTGGAGGTGATGGAGATCTTCTCCGGTGATGACGAGTAATTTTTTTTTTAATTTTGATTAGAAAGCCTATTGGCTTGAAAGAGTAACAAACACAAGAAGCTTGTAACTTGATTGAAAGCATGTGATTTGGTTGAAGAAAACAAGAAGCACAATGGTTTGAAGCGTTGTGGCTTAGTAGATAATTTTGTTTTTTTGTTTTTTAACGTTTTAAGGTTAAAGAAGCATTGAAGCTTTGAAAACGATTAAAAAGCTTGATGGTTTGGATTTTGAGGCTCATGATGAGCTTGAATGGAGAAGCACTTTGCTTCAAATGAAAAAAAAAAACAAATACAAAACCGTAGCTGATCATTAGATCATTGTGTCTCGGATTCTTAGGTTCACGATGGACTTGAATTATGGAAGCATTTTAGTTTAAAATAAAAATAAAAACGAGCAACGGAGCCGATCGTTAGATCATGTGATTCAGATACCATGGTAATGTGATAAGAGATGGTTTGGAAGAATTGTATTGCTTTCATCTATTTTTCAGTATACATTTAACATATATATACAAGATGAACATAATCCTAATTAATTAAAAGAGAGTATCATAGTAATAATGATAAGAGAAATCATGAGAATTGATAGATTAATATTTTGAATGACTCTTTCCTATATATTGTGTAGATTAAAAAATAGATGACACGAAAAGTAGCCAAGTGGAACATCGAGAAGTATGATGTTGAATCCTACCTATACCCACGCGACAGTCACGTTAATTAAGATAAAACGCAATATAACACTATTCTTATTTTATTTCTTGATTTTTTAAGGTAGAACAAAATAAACAAAAGGTAAACCAAAAACAAAAATACCTAGTAAAGACAACCCTTTGACAAAAGGTAAAACTGCTTAAACACGAATACCATTTATCATTTTATTTAATCACTTCTTTTAAAAAAATTCATTTTTAGTGGTTATACTTTATGAGATTGTTTATGTTTCGATGAAAGTGTTAAAACTTATCCACTCGTTAATGCAATGAATAATATAAATATACCCATTCGGTTTCAAATTATTTAATAGATATTTTAAATTTTTCACACATATTCAAAAAAACAACTTAAAATTTGATTACAAATGTATTATTTTTGTGATTAACAATTCTCTATAACTAACCCAATAGTAATTCAATAACTCAATTATTTTTTTAAATTTATAAATCATCATCATTAACTAATAAAAATACATAAAAAAACTATAAAAATATATCTTTTTGAAACAAATTTTTTTTCTAAAACATCTATTAATTTAAAACAGAAGGAGTATGTAATTATCTTGAGAAAAACTTAGGAATATTTGGCCACAAGTTTAATAAAAATAAGATATAGAGATAAACACAAATATCATGGTTATGTTACGGACCTAATTTTGGCTGCCAAATCATGGAGTAGAATGGTGCTCCTAAGCAACATAAAATATGGTACACGTGGCGTAGACCCAATGGAACATGTTCATGTTGACTGGTACGATGAACAAAAGGAGCGATCACGGTTTATTTGAGTTACTTTGGTAAACGATAAATAATTTGAGTTACTTTGGTAAATGATAAATAATAGCTAAGAAATGAAAGAGATGGTGGTCTAGTGGTAATACAAGAGGGTTGGTATTTATTTGTTTTTTTTTTGGGTTTAAACCCTTTTTAGGATCGAGAAGTTATTCTTTAATCAAAAAACTGATTTCAGGGAGAGAGATTATTGACCAAATGCCTAGAATTCCCACGGTTTATCGAAGAAAAAAAGACAATAGCGAAGAAAGTAATTAATAAAATGACAAAATTGAATAACCGATTTAATTTCTTGTCATTGCTTTCTTGCTCATTACGTGTGTTACTTTGGTTTTTGTTTACTTTAGCTAGAGATATTAAAATACAAAACAAATCAATACATTTCGCTATAGATTAACTCCGAACCTCGTTAGAGATATTAAAATCCAAATCAATACAGTTCGCTCATTACGTGTGTTACTTTGGTTTTTGTTTACTTTAGAGATATTAAAATACAAAAAAATCAATACAGTTCGCTATAGATTAACTCCGAACCTCGTAATACTATTGTATAACATGAATCGACACTGGATACATTTTTATGAGATAATTATATAGAATCTTCAATTTCAAGGAATCCACTTAAANTTTAACATTTTATTTTCATGTTATTTGAGAAAGGTGAATTACTTGATTGAATATCTAAGACTCTAAGTTAACATTTCTCAAGCTTTTGATATTTGCTAATATGATTTATTATTATTATTGATATTTGAAATCATCAGAATACTAAAAAAATTACCATTAAAAAAAATTATCGTTTATTTTGTATGAAATCCGAAAATCGAAAAACCGGTTTTGTGTGTAACCATTAGGGTTTAATAGTTCGACACCGTAATATATTAAAGCATCACTTAGCCAGTGAATTAGTATTCGGGTTCTATAAACTCGTTTGTATCAGCTCAAATTTAATTTAGAAAGTTTTGCCAACAATTATTTAATATTAGTGTGCGACTATATATACTTTGATTGGCTAAATTAAGAGGTTCTTAGAGAATCGTAGGATCGATCGACTCTCCGGCTGGTCAAGTATTAGGGAATCATATTACTGTAATGGCTAACTAGAAAGCTAACAGCCGATAAGGGGCTTATTGGTTACGCCCAAACTAATAAGTAACCACTCGTTTAATGACTTTAAGATAAACCTTTATCGACCGTTCTTTATTTCATTTTCTTTTTGTTTTATAAGAAAATAAAATAGTAGAACTCATTCGTATGAGTACGATACTACAACTCTAAAACATGGGTTTGGCGTAAAAAGTTTGATACTAATATAATAGACGCCAAGACTGCATACCACATGAATATATCATACCTTTTTTCATTTTAAAGAAAACATCAATTAGAAATATCTGAGACCACTTTATCAGAAAAGAAAAAAAAAAAATATCTGAGACCAAAAATGTGACTTGTCTTTCTCTCATCGCTCTGGAAAACGATGTCGCTTTAAACGTACTAACATTGCACTCTTTCACATGTTAAACTTCTATTTATAGCTCCCATTATTGGCACTGTAAATATATATCTCCCATCATTGGCATTGTAAATCCATAGAGCTTGGCTTTCAAGATTTAAAAGAGGCTTCAAGAACTCTTATCTCTCTCTTTAGCTTGGTTTTGGATATTTCTTTTCCCGTTCAAACTTCTTTTCGATAGTCCGACCAAGAGAAATAATCAAGAAAACAGCAAGAAATGGCTCTACCTCACAATGTATGCGCATTTGCGTTTGGAATCATGGGTACGTATATATAAGCATTCACAGAAAAATTCATCAAATCTATAATAACAAGCTCTATATAACATTCTAAATAATGTTATTTAAATGTTTTTAAAAAACTCATAACGTTTTCTACGTTGTAAATTTTCAGGTAACATCATATCATTAGTCGTGTTCTTGGCCCCAGTGTAAGCATCAACATGTTCTTACCAAATCTCTCCTTTCTCTTTGTCGTTTATTCGAGTTAATTAAACGTTTTTTCTTCAATCTTATGTAGGCCAACTTTTGTAAGGATATGCAAGAAGAAATCTACGGAAGGATTTAAGTCTATTCCTTATGTTACAGCGCTTTTCAGCTCAATGCTTTGGATTTACTACGCTATGCAAAAAGATGGCTCAGGCTTCCTTCTAATCACCATAAACGGTGTTGGGTGCTTCATCGAAACTATCTACATCGTCCTCTTCGTAACCTATGCTGACAAGAAACATAGGGTATGTGAAACACTTTAATTATTTCCGCTTTCACGTTGATCATAAACATACACATACATACAAAGATATACATATATATATGCTTTTGTATCCGGTTTGCTAATAGCAAGATGGTTGAAATGATGTTGCAGATTACCACTTTGAAGGTTCTTGGTCTCTTGAACTTTTTGGGTTTTGCTGCCATTGTTTTTGTCTGCGAGCTCTTAACCACAGTATCGACACATGAGAAAGTTATCGGAGGGATTTGTGTTGGATTCGCGGTCATTGTTTTCGCAGCTCCTTTAAGTATCATGGTACGTATTATGTATATTTCAAGATGCATATAAGATTTATATATTCGAAAGGATCCATGTTTTACGTATTTTTACCTACGAATAACATAATAAATTTGGTGCAGAGACTGGTGGTACGAACAAGAAGTGTGGAGTTCATGCCATTCTATTTATCGTTGTTTCTTACACTTAGCGCCGTCACCTGGCTCTTCTACGGTCTGGTTACTAAAGACGTCTACGTTGCGGTGAGTTTATTTATTTTATTCAGTTTCGATAATTTCTAAACATATAATTATATAAAGGACAGCACAACATTAAATGAATAGATTATTATGGGTTGGATCTTGTAGTAAAGTAAAAAAGGTACTTTACCTTTGCCTATTTTCCGCAATTCATACTATATATGTAAAGTAAAGGCTTTTGGTCTAATTATATGAATCTTGTGGCGACGAATATATGATTTTAAACCGTACGCATATATATTTCGCTTTATTGTTAGCATATAATATATAGTTGGACCCATTAAATGTACAAAATAATACTAGAAACACAAAATTGTAATTTGTTCTGATGCGACGTCGGTAATTTTTTCTGTGTTTTTATTTTTGTGCCAACTTCTTATGTCGGCAATAAATGGAATATTAATGTCCTTTACATCTAAATTTTGAACTATTGAAGCTTCCAAATGTGTTGGGCGCGTTCTTAGGAGCTGTTCAAATGATTCTCTACATAATATTCAAGTACTACATAACTCCGGTGGCTGAGAAGACAGAGAAATCCAAACCGGTGCCCGATCATTCCATCGATATAGAGAAGTTAACCACCGTTCTACCCGGTCCGATTTCGGATTCATCGGTTCAACCACCGCCTGCTATTCACAATGCTCCCGAGACTCAGATTCAAGTGACCGAGGTCAAGAGCCAGAACATGACCGGTCCAAAAGATCATAACGACAAGGATGTTCAGAACCAAGACCAAGTTTAAGTAGTGAATCTTATTATAGAGACTTATTAATAATGCATTGTTTGAGTTGTGCACTCTAGCTAATTTTTTTTTAATTATCTTTTAGTATTTTGTGGTTTTCGTTTCTTTAGTTAGGTTCTCTCTTGTACCTTTTCTCCCATCATTTTCTTTCTGGGTATGTGGAAATTGTGCTATGATCAATAAATAAATGAGAGATTTGCAAAAATTGTCACTTATTTGAAATTTTATTAGTTAATGATCATTTTCCCTAAGTGTTATTAGAAAATCGTATTTTTGCTACTGTTCAGGACTATTTTGCCCTTCAACAGTACGGCGTGTATGGCAGTAGACGGTACACGATGTGGCAATAAGGAGGGTATAATGGTCATTTACTCGCTAGAAGACAAAAAAACAAACAAAGTGACATAAAACTAAAAGAAGTTGAAATAAATGTCTTTCTATGCTGAAAGATGATAGTCTCTATTATCACATGGGCCAAACTTCTTCTCACGTGTCAAGATATGTGTGGGTTCAAGCCCAACAAGAGAGTCACGTACAAGAGTTAAAAGGTGAATAATTGGGCAGATGCGCTAAGGCCCATTCTCATATATTCGTACTTGATATATAAGCAGCAACAAGGGTTTTGAACAAGGTTAAGCGTGAAGAGAAGAGGCAAACAGAGAGAGAATTTGGTTAAGAGTTCTTCTACGGTTCTTCGTCTTCAAAGGTTGCTGGTTTGTTGTGGAGTTGGAGTTAGTGATTCTTCTTGCTTTCGTCTTAAAGATTTGTGCTTTCTTTTGGCAACATCTGCGAAGATTAGAAAGAGAGACATAAGAGAAAGCTTGTAAGAGAGATATCACGGTTGTACAAAAACTCTTGTTATCACTTGATTGTTTCTAGTGGATCGTTGAGAGTACCGTCTCTCCCCAGACATACCGAAAGGAAACTGGGTTAACAAATTTCTTGTGTCTTACTTGAATCAACAACAAACTAACGTATCAAGGTCAATTGATAGAAATAGTTCTGGTTTAAGAGCTAAGACTAGGTTTTGAATTGAATATTCAAACCTCACAAGTGGTATTAGAGCACCAAGTTTAAGCAGAGGATACGGTTTCAGTTTCTGATATGCGATTGGTGTTGTTTCAGGGAAGTTCCAGGTTATTCAATCAAATGTTTACAACAGAAAAGTCTGAATCATGGAAACCACTCAAAGTAAAATTGATGTGGAGAAGTTTGATGGTAAAGGAGATTTTGGAATGTGGAAATTCAAGATGCTTATGGCTCTTGAAAATATGGAGTTAGATTCTGCACTCAGCGAAGAAGAACCTAATGCAGTATCGGTTAAAGGTAAAGAAAAAGAAGGTGAAACAGATGCTAAGACTGCACCATCTCCGGTTGATAAAGTGAAAAAGGAGAAGGACAAAAAGGCAAAGAACTTGATATGCTCTTGTCTTAGCAATCTAATCCTGCGGAAAGTTATGAAACAAACCACAGCTCTAGGTGTGTGGAAAGATTTAGAGAGGGATTACCAGACAAAGACCTTACCAAATCGTATCTATTTGAAGCAAAGATTTGCCAGTTTCAAGATGGAAGAGCACAAAAGCGTAGAGGAGAATCTTGATGTGTTTCTTAGACTGGTGGATGATCTGGAAAGTTTGGACATAACAGTGAGTGATGAGGATCAAGCGGTTCAGGTTTTATCTAGCTTACCTAATCAGTTTGACTCACTTGTTCACACTCTCAAATACGGCAACGGAAAACAGACTCTCACGTTGAATGAAGTGGTGACTTCAGCATATGCCAAAGAAGTTGAGCTAAAAGAAAAAGGGCTCCTAGGAAAGGCAAACTCAAGTGCACACGTTCTGGTTGCAAGTAGAGGAAGGTCTGAAAAGAGGACTACATGTCAGTACAAGGGTAGATCCAAGAGCAAAGATACAAGGTCGAAGTCTAGACCAAAAATCAACCAAAACCTAGAGAATGTTGGATATGCGGGAAAGAGGGACATTATAAGAAAGAGTGTCATGAGAGGAAGAACTAGAAACAAGAATCTGCAAATATAGCTCAGGAAAAGGAGGAACCTATGGTCTTAACAGCAAGCGTACAAGACACCATGGATGAATGGGTGATGGATTATGGATGTACATTCCACATTACACCAGATAAAGATGTCTTGTTTGACTTTAAAGAGTTTGATGGTGGAAAGGTGATGATGGGTAACAATACCCACAATGAAGTCAAAGGCATGGGGAAACTTAAGATCATAAACTCAGAAGGAGCTACTGTGATAGTGACTAATGTGAGATACATGCCAACCATGGGCAAAAATCTCCTCTCTTATGGCCAGTTAGAAAAGAACGGGTGTGAATATGAAGGGAAGGACTTCATAGTTACTTTCTACAAGAAATGCCAGAAAGTGATTTCAGGAAAATATGAGAACGAGCTGTACTATTTGCAGAGAACAATTGTGAGAGGGGAAGCATATGTGGTCAGAACTGAAGTCAATTTGACAAACAGATGGCATTCAAGGTTGGGACACATGAGTCTTAAAAACATGAATCTTCTGGTCAAAGGGGGTTATCTAGACTCAAAGGAAGTCCACACCTTAGATTTATGTGAAAAGTGTGTGTTTGGTAAGTCTCACAAGCAAAGTTTTCCAGAAGGTAAAAATACACGACTACATGTATTTTAGAATACATTCATAGTGATCTATGGGGCTCAGTGTCAAATGAGCCAAGCATGTCTGGGTGTGGATACTTTCTTACATTCATTGATGATTACTCAAGGAATGTCTGGATCAGGTTCCTAAAGAGTAAATATGAAGTGTTTGAAAAATTTTCAGAGTGGAAAGCACTTGTGGAAAATCAGAAAAGTAAGAAGATAAAGTGTCTAAGGACAGATAATGGGTTAGAGTTCTGCAACAATCAGATGAATAAGCTATGTCAAAACTCAGGGATTAAAAGGCATAGAACTTTCACTTATACTCCACAACAAAATGGAGTATCTGAGAGGATGAACAGGACAATAGCTGAGAAAATCATGTGTATGTTAGCAGAAACAGGAATGGAAAAGAAATTCTGGGCTGAGGCAGCTTCTACTGCGGTTTATCTCATAAACAGATCACCAAATGCATCATTGAAGTTCACGATTCCTGAAGAGGTTTGGTCAGGATCAAAGGTTGATTACAGTCATCTCAGACAGTTTGGTTGTGTTGCATATGTTCATGTAATACAGGATAAGATGAGTCCAAGAGCTGTTAAAGGGATTTTCATGGGATATCCACATGGTACTAAAGGTTACAGGGTATGGATACCGGAAGATGGGAAATGTACTAACAGCAGGAATGTAGTCTTTGATGAGGAAAAGCTGTATAATGAACAAGATCAGAAAGAAGTAACTAAATCTACGAAGAAGAAGAAAGTTACTTTCAGAGCTGGGTGATTCAAGGACCAACTCCAAATGGTTAAGTTCAAGAATCCACTAGTCAAGGTGGAGAAGTTTCAGGAAGTACAGATTCTGCTGGTCTAGGTGGAGATACTTCAGAAAATTCAGATGCAGAAGAGGAACATGAATCTGAGGAAGAATAGGAGAATCAGAATGAACAAGAGTCTCTTGATGATTATTTGCTGGCAAGAGACATAGAGAGAAGAACTATCAAACCACCATCCAGGTTTGAAGATTTTGATTTTTTGGCTTATGCTTTATCTAGTGCTGAAAGCATATAGTTAGATGAACCTAAGCCAGTTGCAGAAGCTAGAAGAAGTAAAGACTGGAAGAAGTGGAAGCAGACTATGGTAGAGGAAAAACAATCTCTGGACAAGAATGAAACTTTTGAGATTGTCCCTAAGCCGAGAAAGTAGAAGATAGTTGGGTGTAAATGGATCTTCAAATTAAAGGAGGGTATTCCAGGTGTTGAAGAGCCTAGATACAAGGCAAGGCTTGTAGCTAAGGGATTTACACAGGCTGAAGGAGTGGATTACAATGAAATATTTGCTCCGGTGGTTAATTAAGCATGTTTCAATTAGAATCATAGTGTCTGTTGTGGTGAATTTCGATCTGGAATTGGAGCAACTAGACGTGAAGACTGCTTTCTTACATGGTATACTTGATGAAGTCATTTACATGAGTCAGCGAGGAGGTTTTATAGAGAAGGGAAATGAAGACAAGGTCTGTCTTCTTAAGAAATCTCTATATGGTTTTGAAACAGTCCCCTAAACAATGGAATCAGAAGTTTGATGAATTCATGAAGTCAATGGAGTTTCAAAGGAGCGCTAGGCATCCATGTGTTTACACTAAGGGATCATGTATTGATGATATGATATATCTCTTACTTTATGTTGATGATATGCTTGTGGCAGCAAAGGATATGGAGAAGATTAAAATTTTGAAGGCAAGCTTGAATACAAAGTTTGAGATGAAGGATCTAGGACCAGCAACTAGAATCCTTGGTATGAATATCATCAGGGACAGGAAGAAAGGTACTCTAAAGTTATCACAAGAAATATATCTTAAGCAGGTTTTGAGAACTTTTAACATGGAAGATTGCAAGGCTGTTGGAACTCCAAGTAATTCTCAGTTTAAGCTTAAGATGTTGACACATGAAGAACTGATAACAGAGAGTAGATTGATGGATTCAGTTCCCTATGCTAGTGTAGTAGGGAGTTTGATGTATGCTATGATAGGCTCAAGGCCTGATCTAGCTTTTGCTATAAGATTGGTTAGTAGATTCATGGCAAATCCAAGAAGAACTCATTGGGCTGCGGTAAAGTGGATTTTGAGGTACTTAAAGGGAGCTACAGGAGTATTTCTTACTTTTACAAAATGAGAAAATTTTGAAATTGAGGGATTTTGTAATTCAGATTACGCCACAGACCTGGACAGAAGAAGGTCGGTATCTGGTTACGTTTTCAAAGTTGGTGGCAATACGGTGAGTTGGAGATCATGTCTACAACAAGTGGTTGCATTATCTACTACGGAAGCAGAGTATATGTCTCTATCAGAGGCTACAAAGGAAGGTATCTTGCTTAAGGGATTATGCAGTGAATTGGGGTTTAAAGAAGACTATTTTAAACTCCACTGTGATTCACAAAGTGTTATATGTTTAACAAAGAACAGTGTGCATCATGACAGAACAAAACATGTCGACACCAAGTATCATTTTATCAGGGATATAATCGATGAAGGTTAAGTCAAGGTTAAGGTTCACACTACCAATAATCCAGCAGACATGCTCACGAAATGCTTACCAGGAAACACGTTTGAGAAGTTCATGGCGCTTCTCAATGTCATTCCGTAGTTGTTTCCAGGACGTCTCGAGATTGCTCTTGGTCGATTCGGCATCTCGCAAAGACAGAAGATATTGATAAAAAAAAAATCAGTATCGGGAAAAGAAGAAATCGACAAAGTTTCAGGTGGTAAAATCTGGAAATCGAGAGTTGGGTTTATCGATTCACCATCTCAAGAGAAAAGGAGAAGACATGGGTTTGGAAACAATTTGTCATCTCAAGGGAAATCGATGAAGAAAAGGGAAATTTTCATAGGCAAATTAAAGTCGCAGATGAAGAAACTGAAATGGCATCACGGTAAAGAGATGGCTGTAGGAGTTTCGGGTTTACCTGGGATTGCAGAGCTGAGTGGAGTCGGTTAAGACAGCAGCGGAATTCACCGACGGTGAAGTCGGAGGAAGTCACAGTGACTCACCATCGAAGAAGCGGAAGGATCAAGAATAGTCGACGATTCTTGTATCTGACAAAATCAACCGGTGGTGAAGATTTGTGGGCTAAACGGCGGTAGAGATGAACGCCGGCAGCGACGAATGGCGGTGAAGTCAGAGGCGGTTATGGCGTTCACTAGCAGAGACGGAGAGATTCATCGGCTCATTTCAAGCCGTGAATCGTGAATACGGCAGATTCGGCGGTCGGCGGTGAAGTCGGAGAAGTCGGAGAAGCTGGGAACGATCCATTAGTTAAAAGCAGAGAGAGGCGGTGAAGCCTTGTCGGAGAATCTGTACTGAGAAAGAAAAAAAATTGGCCAACGTGACGGAGTCGTCGAGGTTAATCAAGACTAAGGTGGAGATTGAAAGATGATAGTCTCTATTATCACATGGGCCAAACTTCTTCTCACGTGGCAAGATATGTGTGGGCTCAAGCCCAACAAGAGAGTCACGTACAAGAGTTAAAGGGTGAATAATTGGGCTGATGCGCTAAGACCCATTCTCATATATTCATACTTGATATATAAGCAACAACAAGGGTTTTTAACAAGGTTAAGCGTGAAGAGAAGAGGCAAACAGAGAGAGAATTTAGTTAAGAGTTCTTATACGGTTCTTCGTCTTCAAAGGTTGCTGGTTTGTTGTGGAGTTGGAGTTAGTGATTCTTCTTGCTTTCGTCTTAAAGATTTGTGCTTTCTTTTGGCAACATCTGCGAAGATTAGAAAGAGAGACATAAGAGAAAGCTTGTAAGAGAGATATCACGATTGTACAAAAACTCTTGTTATCACTTGATTGTTTCTAGTGGATCGTTGAGAGTACCGTCTCTCCCCAGACATACCGAAAGGAAACTGGGTTAACAAATTTCTTGTGTCTTACTTAAATCAACAACAAACTAACGTATCAAGGTCAATTGATAGAAATAGTTCTGGTTTAAGAGCTAAGACTAGGTTTTGAATTGAATATTCAAACCTCAAATATGCAAATACTTCTAAATAAATTCTTTTAAAAAAAAAACTTATTTGTAAAAATCGTCACTTTTTTCAATTTATGTTAATTTTTTTAACACTTTTCAAAAGTGTTAAATTTTTTTGTCATTTTTTTGAATGAAATGACGATTATACCCGTTGTTTCAACATTGTCTACAATACACACACGTACACGTCGTACTATGCAAGGAAAAGATGGGAATGAATAGTATACAAAATGCTAAAAATTGCTAACACTTTTAAAAATGACAAAAACTAATGGAACTTCAAAAAATGATAATTTATGCAAAACTCTCTTTAAAAAATCTGTAAACTATCTTTGCTCTACTAGTAATTATTATTTGAATCCTCTTAGGATTAGTGGCATTGGTTGTCACTAATTTTTACTTTCTTAAGGTTTTTGACACATTTATTATTTGTTGTTTGTTTTTTGTCACTTTTGGTATGTCAAATGACTATTTTATCCCTCCACTTACTTAACCGTGTACCGTAAACAAACGGACGCGATATACTGTAGTTGGGGCAAACTCTGAAAAATTGGGCAAGTACATGCAGTAACAAAAATGCTACTTCTCTAAATAGTTTTTCAAAAGTGTATAAATTTTAGGGCAAATTGCTGTTTTTACACCAAAATTTCGTTTTTATGACAAAAATACACCGTCATTTCAATCAAATGCTGCGCTACACTTTCGGAGGTGGAAAATTACAGTTACCCCCTTATGACCAAACAAAAAACGCGAAACCGCTATTACCATTTTAACCTTTGCGACATGTCAGACTTCTATAGAGGTCTGATAGTTAGACTCTAATAGAAGTCTGATTTATTTCTCTTACCAGACTTATATCAGACGTATTCGAGAAGTCTGATACAGATTAAAATAGTAAATTTAAATTTAAAAAATAAAAAAAAAATATTTTGTTAAAACTGTTTTCTACGATAATTAAATATAGACGATTTTGATGTATAGAAATTAATATTTCATAAAATTGAATCAAATTAAACAAGGTTAGTTAATTATGCCTATACCTCAAAAAATATCAGACTTCTTCGAGAAGTCTGATACAGATTTAATTAGTAAATTTAAATTTAAAAATTATAAAAAATTATTTTGTTAAAAATTTCTTATACATCAATTAAATATAGACGATTTCAAAGTATTAAAATTAAATTTCGTAAAATTGAATCAAATTAAAAACATGTAAGGCAAAGTAGGTTGTAAACCTCAAAACATACTTTGTAATGGAAACATTTACATGTAACTTTATGGTTAGATTCATGGTTTTCCAAATTTACATTTGAAATTTAAAATTTGCACATATGTGTTGTAATGTGCATATATTTCACGAATTTGATGCTTCATAGAAGTTTTGTTTTAGATTTAGGGTTACTCGGACTTCTCGGAGAAGTCTGAGAGAATCGGGGTTTCTCAGACTTCTCAGAGATTACCAGACTTCAATTTTAATCTGATTTTTTAAAAGTCAATTGCAAAACTACCCTCTCGTTGACCATATGGGTTTCATCAGACTTTTAAAGCAGTCTGAGTATACAACTCAGATCTGAAAATCGACGATATGCAAAAATTCGTACCTATATCCGTTTAGAGTTTGTTTTCACCCTCGTCGAGCGAAATCCCGCAAGCCCAGTCGTGGTTTGTCGTTTTTATGCCCTAATTTCCGATTTCGTTACGTTTGAATCGGAAAATCAGTAGGAAAATGGGAGAAATCGGAGAGAGAAGTCGCGAAAAGTGTTTACGAGCTCTATTATTGAGCTTTAATGGCGGAAAAAACGGGTTAGTTACTGCATTAACTCGTCGACGATGGTGGTTGTCGTGGTTTCCCGGACTTCTCAGAGAATCGGGGTTTCTCAAACTTCTCAGAGAAGTCTGAAACGTATTTAATTTGAAAATTTAAATTTCAAAAATATTAAAAATTTAGTTTTTAGAAGTTTTTACTACATAAATTACACATACTCATTGTTGATGTATATAACCTAAAAGCACATAAAATTTAATCAAATTAAATCATTGGAGATGAATTTGGATCTAAACACAAGTTTGCGGTTTCTCAGACTTCTCCGAGAAGTCTGAATTGTATTTAATATGAAAAATTAAATTTAAAAATAATTTTAAAAAATTTCATACAAATTTTTGATACATAAATTAAACATAATCATTGTAGATGTATATAAATTTAAATTACATAAAAGTTAGTCAAAATGAGTGAGTATGAGAAAAATTTGGATCTAAACACCATGTAGGTAAGAGTTTACGGTTTACGGGCTCAATATTTGTTGGATTAGGGTTCAAAGTTTGCCCTTAGAGTGTAATTAACTATAAAAGAGTGTGAATATCGAGTTATATATTGCATTGTGCAAATAACAAAAAAACAAGAGTTTTGTCTATGTTCGACATATGAAGTTGGATATCATGTTCTTATCTGTAGGGTTAGATTGAGAGTTTCTAAATTTTTTAATTCATAATATTTTTTTTACATATACTGGTTAGTTTGTGACTAAGTTAAACGAGTTTGATGTTTGTTATAATTTTTCTATATAATATGATGGTATTTAAGTAGTAATTATCAAGTTTAAGGTTTATCAGACTAACCACTTCAGTATGATAATGTCCATGGTTTATCAGACTTCTTGATGGAAACCTGTGAATTAACCTGAAATAAGTTACCCTACTTGTGATTTTACCCCATATATAAACTAAAGTTACCGACCCTACTCTGTAAAAGTCATTATCGACTCTCTCTCTCTCTAAAATAGGAAGAATCTCTCTCTCTCTAAACTCTCTCAAACATCTCTCCGGAAACCCTCGTCGCCACCGCCACCGCCGTCGTCAGCTTCTTCAGTCTGGTAATTACCTCTCCTTTTTCGTGTCACCTTACCAGTCCCTCCATCTATCTCTCTTCATATTTTCATAACAACTCTATTTTCTTGTAGGTTGAATCGCCACCACCACCGCCACCGCCACCGCCACCGACCTCGCCGTCGTCAACTTCGTCTTTGCAACTGAGTTAAGCTTCCTAGAAACAAGTTTTTCGCCTTATAATCTACTTTTTTCTACAAATTTTTTAGATCTATACGAAATAATACCATTTTTCCATGTTCTTTGCCTAAATCTAAACAAACAGATGGGTTTTTAATTAATTCCGTTTTAGATCTACAAGATAGAAGTCCATTTTTCTATGTCAAACAAAAGTTCTAGGTCTGGTATGTATTTTCATGCTTGGTTGTATTCAGTCCAAAAAAAACTTGAAAATTACTATATTAGAAGTCTGAAAGTGAATTAGACTCGATACGAAGTCTGATACTTGACCTGATCTGAATTAGACTCGATTAGAAGTCTGAAATTATACTTTCATTTCATTAGACTCTGTTAGAAGTCTGAAATTTCAGTTTGTACGAATTAGACTTGAGAAGAAGTATGAAATTAGACTTTTCCGAATTAGACTCTTTTAGAAGTCTGAATTTCGACTTGATTTTAAATTAGACTTTACTAGAAGTCTGGCCTTAGACTTGTTTTAATTTTTGCAACTGTTTTCTTGTACACAGGATGGGGCGATTCAGTCACCTTCCAACGTCGAGTAGTTCATGTTCAACAGGTCGACGTCGATCCGGATCATCCTACGGATTCCCCAAGAAATGCTTCTGCGGTCTGGAGCCCGTCATGCGAACATCCACTACTGCCGATAATCCGGGAAGAAGATTCTTCGGATGTCGTAACTATAATGTAATGGCCTCTATATGTCATGTGGTTCGTTTGTTTTTTTCTGCTTATTATAATTTGGGATCTTAATATGATTGTATAAATGTGGTTTTGTAAGATGGTGGTTACCATATAATGAAGTGGTGGGATGAGGCTATGACTGAGGAGTTTAACGATGTAAAGCTGTATGTTGACCAACATGGTCAACTAATTGATGGCATGTTCGTTTCTAATGCTTAAAGCGACAAGTATTTGTCCACGTGGCTCGATGACGTCAAGGTAACGAAGGCATAGATAGCTCAATTGAAGGAGCGGTTGACGGAGAAGCCATGTGGCCAGATACTGAGCCCATCGCCACCACCACCAACACCACCATCATCACCACCACCACCACCAGTACCACAAATAGAATCATCTGATACTGAGCCCACATCTTCGTCTTCCCAGTCTTCGTCTTCGTCATCTTCATCTTCATCTTTTACATCGTGATTCCCCGCATCTTGATATGCCAAACCGGATCGGCTCGAGACACAAAGACGGATTAAATGCGCACTAGCTAACTCGACCATGCTCCTTACTTGCCTATCATTTGTGACATAAATAGGAGGGCTATCCGGACCGATCTGTTGCAAGAGTGGTTCCGGTAACAGATATGATAACTCCACCAACTCGGTTTTCTTGTCCAGCATATAATCATCTTGTACCATCTCAACAAGTTCACAATATATAAAACGATCGCCCAAAGTGATAAACCGCCCTCCTTTGAGAGTATCCACCACAAAATGCCAAATTTGGTCTCTCACAACCCATTCACCAAAATTAACAGGTAGATGCACCATTATCTGTAAAAACAATCATGGAAAAACAACATTAGCGATCTAAATGGAAATATCAGACTTCTTCGCGAAGTATGATTTTATTAGCTTGCCAGAATTATTAAAAAAATTATTTAAAAATAATTACCGAACATAAGCATGTAAAACTAACGCAGGAGGAACATATACAAATAACACACATATAAATTTTTTAAAATCAACGAAATTCATCACAAATATACAAAACAAAAATGGTTTTAAAAAATTTGTTAATCCAGATTGCCAAAGAAGTCTGACACACAGTACGTCAGACCTCTATGGCAGTCTGAAAAAGATGGTATTTTTGCAATTAGAATGTTACAAAGCAGACTGCGGATGCCGTCTGACGAAAAGTTATCAAAGCAGACTTCTATCGCAGTCTGAAAAAGGTATTTTTGCAATTGACCCAAACTTTGACTTTTTTGTCAGACTGCATTAGATGTCTGAGAAAAAGAAAAAGGTATTTCTGCAATTGACCAAAATTTTTGACTTTTTGTCAGACTTCTCATGCAGTCTGAAAAATTATGGGGTAGTTTTACAATTGACCGAAGTTTGACTTTCGTTCCCAGACTTCCAGGGCAGTCTGAATAAATTCGTTAGACTGCGATAGAAGTCTGACATAAATTGGTGTATTTTTGCGTTGACCAAAATCTTCGATATCAGACTTCTTTAGCAGTCTGAAAGATTTCATCATTTTCAGACTGCCACAGAGGTCTGATACTTTTTCCCCCATTTTGGTCAACTTTAGAAAAATTTCGGTCAATTACTACCAGTGCCCTGTTTTTTTTTTCAGATTTCTGATTCTGTCTGAAAAAACAGTCAACTTCCGGTCAAAATCATTCATTTTTTCTTCATACTGGATATGAAGTCTGAATAAAAAGTCAAGTTTTTGGTCAATTGCAAAATTATCCTATGCCTCGATTAGAGGATTTTTCTTGATTTTTTTGTTTTCAAAGGAAATTACCAGACTTCAATTTTAATCTGAGTATTTAAAAGTCAATTGCAAAACTACCCTCTCGTTGACCATGTGGGTTTCATCAGACTTCTAAAGCAGTCTGAGTATACAACTCAGATCTGAAAATCGACGATATGCAAAAATTCGTACCTATATCCGTTTAGAGTTTGTTTTCACCCTCGTCGAGCGCCCAGAATGTCTAATATCACCGAAATCCCGCAAGCCCAGTCGTGTTTTGCCGTTTTTATGCCATAAAAAATGATTTCGGTACGTTTGAATCGAAAAATAGAGGGGAAATGGGAGAAATCGGAGAGGAGAACTCGCGAAAAGGAAGTCAGAGCTCTATTCTTGGGCTTTAATGGCGAAAAAATGGGTTAGTTCCTGCATTAACTCGTCGACGATGGTGGTTGTCGTGGAGGTTGAGAATTGATGGCAATGGCATTTCCGTAATTAAGTTAGATCTGAAATTTTTTTTAGTCTTTTGAAAAAAACGTTAGACTCTAACAGCAGTCTGAGTAATGGCATTTGCGTGAATATCCAGATTTTTAAAGGGTAATTCGTGGGATTCTGAAAAAGAAGAGAGGAAATGGACATTTTTAGCTTTGACTTCAAATTGTATGGTATTTTTGCAAAAATACCTAAATTCTAGTAAAAATATAAATAAGTGACAAGGGATGCCAAACTCATATCCTCTTAAAATTTGATCATTGAAAAAGTTTTGAAATCACTAATTTGCCATTTCACACGAAAGTTATTTAAAAAAGTTTAGCTTCCGAATTTTTACTTTATCACCATTAACTTTAATTTTAAATCCTTAACATATTGGTTCACGTTAGAAATCATGTTATGCAGAATATGGTCAGTCAAAGCACTCTCTTTTGCAGGACGAGCTCAGTTGTTAACTTGATCATCTCGGGAACAGACAATTTATGGGCAACAACTTTCATGTTTCCAAAAGGTTGTATCAAAAAAATTGAAGCAATGTGTGCTCGTTTCTTGTGGTCGGGTAGAATAGAGGCTCGGGGGCTTGCAAAGGTCTCATGGAAAACTATATGTCTCCCCAAGAATGAAGGCAGTTAGGGTCTAAGAGGTTACAAGTTATGGAATACAACATTATGCCTGGAATTGGAAGGCTCTACTGAAACTCAGACACTTGGCAGAGAAATTTGTCAGATGTTCAGTTGGAAATGGGAAAATAGCAAAGTTTTGGTTCGATTTTTGGACTCCATTTGGACCGTTAATCAAGTTTTTGGGGGAGAGTGGTCCTAGAAATTTGTGGGTTCAATTAAATGATTTTTTTGCAGATGCAGCTGATGGTGAAGGTTGGAAACTACCGAGTGCAAGATCAGAGGAAGCACTTGCATTACAGATTCATCTTTCATCGGTTACTCTACCCAGCACATCAAGTCGATTAGACTCCTTTCAGTGGTGTGTTGATGGTGAGAAAAGCACAGGTTTTTCCACTAAGCAGACATGAAATGAGATCAGGCCAAGAGATATTTTAAAACCTTGGCACAACTCAATATGGTTCAAGGGAGGAACTCCGAAAATGTCCTTCATGATGTGGATATCTCAGCTTGACATATTACCAACAAAGTCTCATCTAGCTGTGTGGGGTATGTCTATTAACACTACTTGTTGTCTTTGTTTGAACC
The DNA here is from genome assembly GCA_002933915.1 of Eutrema heterophyllum. Lineage (NCBI taxonomy): Eukaryota > Viridiplantae > Streptophyta > Magnoliopsida > Brassicales > Brassicaceae > Eutrema > Eutrema heterophyllum. Next base: position 491,156 of record PKMM01016865.1, on the reverse strand, counting down.
TGGAGGAAACTAGAGACCATGTTCTGCTTAAGTGTGATTATAGCATTGACGTTTGGGTGGCGGCAAAGAGAAGATTGAGCGTATCCACTGATAACACCATATTTTGCATGTTTTAACCCTTTTATTTTGGTGTGTTTTATTCTCATTCATGCATACTTTGTTACATATTCATGCATAAGTATCTCATTTAGTGTTAGGAGTGTGTTCTAGAGTCTTAGGGTGTATATTGGCATGTACATACCATTTTGAGTCATTTTCAGGTGTTCTTGGAATTGGAGAAGTTAGAAGAGTGTGGATAGCAATCATGGAAGGTCAAAGGGGCAAGAAAGACAAGGAAAAGGTGATAGAGTCCCTGATGATCAGTTTTATCAGCCATGTGGTCAATAATGAGAGCCGATAAAACGCCTTGTCTCGTGCCAAGAAGACGTTGCTCCTACCAAGCCATTTTATCGGCCATTTGGCCGATAAAACATGCCCGATAAAAGCAAAGATCAAGCATCGAGAATATGTGTCTGGAAGATCGACTCGTATGGAAGCTTTCTCTTTGGATTTAGCTTTGGATTTAGCTTTGGATCTCTTCATCAAAGTTGTCGGCAATTAAGTTAGCGTTCTGAGCTGTATTGAAGGAGTTACATCGGATTTCGTGGACACATATCAACTCTGCCGCGAAGGAGATGCATCCAAGAATGAAGGCTCCCTGGTGAAGGTTATATCGGCCATATGGCCGATAATGCTGGCCGATAAAACCACCTACAGATTTCAACACCACTTTTAGTGCCCCTTTTTGTATTTAAGTCATTCCTTACCAACTAAACCATTAAGTCTTCTTTCCCTAAAACGAAAAGTCTCTCTTGGGAGAGCTCAAGAACACCCCTTGGTGTTCTTGAATGGATCTTCATGTATATTTCACATAAAGGAAGATTTCTTCACTTTTATTTCATATTATCTTTATTTGAATCTTCCTCTTTCTTTTCTATGGTTTACTTTTGTGATTTGTGTTGTTTTTGTGAGTTGACTTTTTCTGGGTTCTTTGTGTTCTTCATGTTCTTGTGAATAGCTTTTTGTTGGATCATGTTTAGGCTTGATTTGGTTGATTGATGGTTAGATGATGATGATTTAGGATGATCTTGGATAAATCTTTCACTTAGGTTCTTAGGTTGGTTCTTAATGATAGATTTGACATGATAAACCAAAACCTAGTACTACATCTAGATTAGGTAGTTCTAGTTTGGCGTGACAAACCGAACTAAAGCTACACCCTAGGATTTTTGGTCTCATCCCATGCTTTAGGGAAGAGATTCGAGTAAGCGGTGTTAGTACTATATTAGATTTGTTCATTCGAGTCTTGAACTTAGGCATTTCACTCCTGACCCGAGTCTAAATGAATTGCTTGAACTGAATCTTTTGTGAGCTTTGCATATCTTAGCCAACGGAAGTTGCTGTCTAGGGTGTTAAGTGAACTAAATGGACTTGTTATTAATGCTCATTGGTCATTGGATCGCGAACGGAAGTTTATGACGGTTGATGATTGATGTAGGGATTGATACCATTGACGTGGATCAATATATTGCTTGTGTTCCATGTTCTAAGATAGTGTTTAATGCTTCCAAATGAATCATTGTTTAATTGTTAGTCATCTCGTTGATAGTTTAAGCCATGATCCAACGTTTTCTTTCTTTCGTCTTTTATTTTCTTTCTTGCATTTCTTTTGTTTCCTTTTTATATAAACATAAAAACGTTTTGCTCTAGATTAAGAAGTTTCTTGCATTTTTAGTGCTTCAATCTTAACCACTTATGGATTGACATCTCAAGTGCTACAATGACATGAGTACACTTGGAAAATTGAACACGAAAATATCCCGTATCATCCACGCAAAGGTTCAACGACTGGGATTCCCTCTTAGCATGGATGAAGCGTAAGTCAAACAGGGCACCCTCGATTCTACGCAAGCTGGTGGCTCAAGCAATCAGTTATTTCATTTGGATACAGAGAATTAACAGGATATTTAATCAGCAGCCTATCAACTCTACTTCGCTGTTCAGGGAGATCGATAGGAATATCAAAAACACAATCACAGCAAGAAGGTATCGCAAGCATTTTGGTAACTTAATGCAATTGTGGCTAAATTAATACTGTGTTGTAACCTCAGGAAGAAGATCATATGTCACCTTGTTTTTTATTTCTTTTTTTGCCAAGGTTTCATGTATAGGTGTTTTGCTTATGTATTACCCTAAACATTTCATTTCTTATATGATATTTACAAGTTAGCAAAAAAAAGAATCATGTTATGGATTACGCCTCTTAAACGGGACATGCCACCTCTTAGCGTCAAACGTTTTGCGACGCGGGTGGAACATATGCGAGGTTCACAGGTCTTACTTGGCTAAAACTTTTAAGGCTTAAATAATTATTATCGTGGAAGTCCTCTTAGTCCAGTGGTTGACCAAATGGTTCATTAATGCTTCTACACCAGGCAGTCCAAGTTTCAATTCCTAGAGAATGCAATTTCTGCAGATTAATGGATGCAATCTTATAAAGAAATCTTCAGCGTGGTGCAGGTGGAACCGTTCATCGTGGTCGTGGTTCCTAGTGGAATGGGTAACGTTCTCATAATTTGTACCAATGTTAAAAAAAAAAATATTATCAAATTATTTTAAATTAAAAAAATATATAAACTGAAAACAACTAATGTTAATGGGAGGAATTTATTTAAATTCGAGTTTCGGGAATTCCTCATTTAACCAAAATATAATAGATATCTATATATATATATATATATATATATACTTATTTATTTATTTAACTTTACGAGTAAAACATAATCTTTATTAATGAATGAGAACCAGTATTTCTACATACTCAAGTAGATTTCGGAGAACTCTAAGAGATATATACAAGAGATATGATATTCACAAATATGGATTATATCTTAGTACGTCCCTTCAAAATTGATAGCGATTACTTAGTATAATCTCAACAAACAGTGAGTCGAAGCGCATTTAAGCCAATGTTTTTGTGAGTTTATCAACAAGCTGATATGCAGATGACATGTATGAGACATGCAAAAACCTAAACTATACATGTTATCATATTAAGTGATAGTCCAAAACTATGTGCTAAATGTAAAAGTGAAAAACAAGATTCACATTGAGATATGTAGCTCCCTCATTGTAATTTTTTTTTTAATGATTATTGTAGTCATGGGAGTAGCGAGTTCACTTACCTAACAAACTTCAGACGCAGATGCAACAACGCGATATTCCACTTTGGTGGACGATCAGGCCACCCCATTTGTTTATTCTTTGATCAAGAAATCAGATGTTTACCGAGGATGAGAGGAAGAAAACATATGCATCGTTGAAGTGTAATCATCTCTGTTATATGTCCAATCTACATCAGAATAAGTGGTGTAGTGCAATTATACGTCAACTCCAAGTATCGTGATCTCGCAAGACAATAACTTGGAACGAAATTGTTTGCTCTGCTATAACACTAAAAAACAGAGGCGATTTCGATTTGATAAAAAAAAAGAGAGAAAGCTCTTAAACTTTTACTAATAAAAAAACTAATAAGAAACAACTCCTAGAGATTAAATCCAACAACTAACTTGATAAGGTTAAACTAAAATAAACTAAGAGATGGAAAAACTCATCAGTCTCTAAATTATCAACAATAAAGAAAAGTCTAAAAACAAAAGAATGCCCAACCGAAGAATAAAAGAAAGCCCAACCGAATAGTGAGGATGTGCTACATCAGGTCTCCTGAGGTACGGAAACATTCATCCTCGCATTTTTGTGATCCTCTAAATCTTCAAATGCAAGGTCAAGTCTAGTAAGAACAATGTACTGAAGACTGCCAACAACCATGTAGTATTCGAAGCCATTGTCGAGATAAATTCCATCAAGCAGAGACACCGAAGAGGAGGGACATAGGATAGCAACAATTTTTTCATTCACCATTTTTGTGTGATGAAAAAGATCAACTATATATATTTGTTGTGTAAGAAGTAAACCTGACGAACACACCAAATCTATTCTATTTGTGCGATGAAAAAGATCAATGATATATTTTTTAGTGTGTAAGAAGTAAACATTCCCTATTTTTTAAAACATTCGGTTGTAGTAGGAGGGGTTATTGGGAGTTGGATTTATATAGAGTTGGTTGATTTTAAAAATCAAGAGATTTGTTAAATTTGCATAGAGTTTTGTTGAATTTGTACAAAATTTAACTTTGCATAGAGTTTTGTGTATTTAAACAATCCATACAAGAATTCTATTATAATAAACTTTGAGAATCCTAGGGATATACATAGTATTTTGAAAGTTATTTTTTATGAGTTAAATTGTTAAAAATTCATATCCCAATAACACTAGATTTTAACAGAATCACATAATCATTAAATCGAACTTTTTGAATAACAATAGATTTTGTATAGAATTTAAAAATCATCAAACCAATATCAGTGGATTTATAAAGAATGTTAGAATCCATAAACGAATAACAGTGGAATCTATTAAGAATATAAAAATCCACAAATCAATAACAATAGAATGTTAAATTCTAAAATCCTTTAAAAAATCAACGTCCCAATAACCCCCCTTAAAATCTACGAATTGTTTTTACTATAAAGATGAGATTAAAAAAACATGAGTTTAATTTTCAATGAAAGAGTAGTTTTGGGGGCTTATTTGCATGGTCATTTTCCCAAAACATTCTTGCAGATTTGACATTTTGAACAGTATTTTTTTTTTTTATCTTCTTCTGTGACAAATGACCATTCTACCCATGCTGCTATACACGCATGTACTGTACACAGCTTCCTTTCGCGCAGTACTATACAAGGGCATGACTGGAAAATCAATGCTTGTATGGTACACAAAGTGATAGATTCCTAAATACGTTTAGAAAGTGTTAGAAATTTAACAAAATTTTAATAAACAAAATTACAAAGAACCCCAGTTTTGTGAGAGAAATGGTAGCCGTAAGGGGTGTTTTTTTGTTTGTAACAAAGCGTAAGGGGTGTTGTGCAATAGCACAACTTGCATTAACTATTTTGTTAGTAACAAAGCGTAAGGGGTGTTTTTTTCTTGGGGATTTTGCAAGAATTGTCACTTATTTGAAAATTCATTAGTTTTTTGTCACTTTTTGAAAGTATAGTAGAAAATAGCACTTATTTCACTGTTCAACCCAATTTTACCTTTGTACAGTACGGCGTGTACGATAATGGACGGTACACGATGTAGCAATAAGAGGGATAGAATCGACTTTTCACACAAAAAGTGACAATTATTTTTAACACTTTAAGAAAGTGCTAACTTACTAATGAAAATTGAAATAAGTGACTATATTTGCAATTATGTCTTTTTTCTTTTTCACCACTTTTTCTAGTCAATATGGAAGCTAAACTTGCATTAACTATTTTTGTTTTTCTTTTGGAAAGATTACTAAACTTACTTTGGACAGTGTGATTATTACTATATTGCATAAAATATCTCAAAATTACTAGACTAACCTAGCGTACCAAAAATACATTTCTAGACTTTGTTGACCAAAATGTAATTACCAAACTGTCATTACTTTTTATTTGTCACGTAAGCAAAAGTTGGTTTTATTTACAGAAAAACATGTGCGCTAACAAACGAAAGTCTACCGTTCTTTGATGGTAGACTTGTTTGATTTTGGGTAACTCAAAATTTGGAGCCGTAGATTTGTTTGAGGAATGGTAGATTTGTTTGAGGGACGGAAGATTTGTTGTATTTTGGTAGACTTATTTTGGTAGATATACTTTTACGACTCGGTAGATATGTTTGAGGACGGTAGATATCTTAAATTTTTGGTAGATAGATTTCTTTTGATAGCAGATTTGTTTATGGATTAGTAGACTTGATGACCTACATGTTGGCTTTTTGGTAGATGTTTGACTTTTATGGTAGGTTTATTTACAAGGGTGGTAGATTATCCTTACATATGGTGGACTTATTTTTTTGGTGGCAGAGTTATCAACTGGGAATAACCGGATGATTCATTTGTCGTGACGGTAAATTTATTTCTTTGACGGTAATTTATATTGGTTCGGTAGATATATTCATAATGGCGGTAGATATAAAACCGTATAACATATCGGTCACTTCGTTTTGTAATGCTGGTAGATTTAATATTAGACACAGTAGATTTATTTGTAATGGTGGTAGATTTAGTAAATCTTTTGGTATTTATTCAAATAACCTTCAGTTGGTAGACTTATATACAATTGGTAGATTTACCGTGTCTGCGTTGTGGTAGACTTTTAATGACGGTAGATTTATTGACATTGTTTGGTGGTAGACTTTTGACATATTTCAAAATAACAAATGACATTTTTGCCTTACACTAAAGCTCATATATGCGAAAAAAAACAGGCACCCATCTTCAGCAATTAGGGTTGCCGTCGATAATTTTTTTTGTTCAGTGGTAGTTCTATTGTAATGATGTTAGATTTATTTTGTTAAATGATTTTTTTTATGGGTTAACCTTTCATTTCATCTTAAATCACACGCTTAATGTATTGTCAATGGATATGCAATTATCAAGTGCTACAACCATATGTCAAGAAACTATATAATCTAAAAAAAATCATCAAGTGATTGCAATGGCAAGATAAGTCATTCTTCCCTAGATTAAACCAATTTTCACAAGCTAGTTCATTATCGTAAAAGCCAGAACAAAACATCTTCTGGATAACTGATTGTGTTCTCTCTTTATCTCTTATGTCATACAAACTGCAAACCAATATTTTACGATACTCAAATTGTGGTGAGTAACCACATAGAATCAAACCTTCTGTAATTTACACAGTCTCCCAATATTTTTGCCGCTTGCAGTAACAACTAGCAAGTGCATTAAAAACCATATCACTTGGATGCATTCTTTTTTGAGCATCTGATCCCACACTCTGTTATTTCTTGATCCTCAATTTCACAGATGTACGATATGAGATTTTCATAGACTTTGGGATAGTTTAAAAAGATCAATAAACAATAGATAAATTAAGATTCCACAATATAGCAAGTAATCGGTGCAAATCTAGGTGGATTCGAACCACCATCCTCTCTACTTCCAAAGGAGAAGAGCGCTCTACCATTTTGAGCTTCCAGATTTATATCAAAACCCCTATTTCGATGCCATATTTAAATAAACCGTATTGCATTTAAACACAAAACGTATAGACCATATTGTAGACAAAAGAATTTATTTCGAATATTATTAAATCATTGGACTAAGAATACTACTATACATGTATATAATTAAAGTAAAGCCAAACCAGTTTCATATATCACACCTACAAAAGTCTACTATCATAACAACCACAAGAAAATAAATCTACATGCATGCTTTAATAAATCTTCCCTCTTTAAAATAAATCTACCACAAATTACGAATTATCGCGTAAAAAATCAAAATATAAATCTACCATCATGTGAAAAAAAAATCTACGACCATTTTTTTTAGAAGACTACCCTAAAACAAATCTACCATCATGTAAAAAAACAAATCTTCGACCATTCTGTTTTTTAGAAGACTACCTCCGAACCATACCTCCATCCGCCATGCCACTACCCCTTCAAATCCGCCATTATTAAGCCGCGATTAAGAGAGAGTAACATGGGCCGGGGACAGACGTTGCGCTGCGTGCCGGTCTGGCAACAAGATCTGATTTTAGAGTTTGTTGAAGGGCGCCGTTGGAGAGAGAAGGAGTGTGAGAGCAGATTGTGAATTAGGTTTTTGTGTTATTTAGTTTAATTCATCTTTAATTTTTTTTTCTTTTAAAAATATATAGAAATTAAAATGCATAATGGCAAACTGGTAATATAAAAGAAGGATTTACATATCTTGTACAAACTTTCCAAAGTTAGTTTTCCTTCAAAATTGGTCTAGTAATATCACCCCTTTTGCATGGACGACCTCTTATTCTAACTTTCGTTAGCATGGTAGCACTTTTTGAAAGTGTAGTAGAAAGTAGTAATTTTTACTATTGTTTAACCCAAATTTACCCATAAACAGTATGAAGTGTACGATAATGGACGGTATACGAAGTAGCAATAAGATGCGTGTACGATAATGGACGGTACACGATTTTTAAAAAGTATTACTTTCTACTACACTTTCAAAAAGAGTTAACATGCTAACGAAAGTTAGAATAAGTGACTGTAGAGCTAATTAAGTCTTCTTTGTTTACAAAACTTGGATATTATATTGTGTAAATCTTTTTTAACAAAACTTGGATATTATATTGTGTAAATACGAAAGTTCTGAATTAACATGTATAAGAAGAAAAAGAACATATATATTCGTATGGTCCTTATTTAAGAAAAGACACGTAAGTGAGATCATATGGGGAGGCTCCAGATTTGAGGCTCATAGTCACATGGGAACCCCAAAGGGTTAGAGCAAACGGTCTACCACGCACAAAGTTTTTTGTACCCATTTCCACTTTCACAACGGTCTTCTTGTCGAGATTCCACGTCCATTGTTTTCTTCTGACTTATACGCAATATTCATTTACATGAAGTGAATCTAAATCATTCTTTGTGCACTAACACTATGTTTGTGCACTAACACTATGCAATATGTTAACTCAAGTATAAATGATTTACCTGAAATATGAATTTATACTTGAGAACAAAACTATTTTGATCATACCATATGAATTCATGTACGGTTTTATATTTGGGGAAGAATAATTTATGCAATTTGAATGCACTATATGTATTATAGTGGCTAATCTCAACTATGAAAAAACTATAAATCAACAATCTAAACTTCTTGGTTATCATTGAAAAACACTGAAATAGAAATCAATATCATGTACTTTTTCATGCCCAAAAAAAAAGTATATAAAAAAATCATGTTACGTCGGTGTGTATAAACATCTTAATGCATCTTAGAAATGGGTTCCACATATTCGTTTTTTGTTTTCTAGCTAATCGGAAGCTTCTATGAATGTATCATTTACAAAAATGTCAGTGCTTTGGGTTGCAATGTGGCCAACTGAATTGGATCACTTGATGGTTTCATCATGCAATCTCTTTTCTCCTTTCTTTCTTATATATAAATTATACTGTTTGAACATAACCATTAATCTTACAAAATTTGCTAACCAAACAATATAACAGACGGAACAAGCGGTGCGGAATGGACAAATTAAAAGTTAAATGGTAATTATAATAACCTCAATATGGGTAGTAATATTTTCAAACTTTAACTAAAGTTTTCTAACACTTGGACTATAAACAAAACATTTTTTATCAGATAGATTTGTATAAGTCGAGAAGACTAATGGATGAAATTTTTTGAAGATTTTTTGAATTGAAAATAATTTGGTTTCACATATATCTTCCGCATTTGGTGCATTAATTTGTTGAAATTATTTCGTCCTCTTTAATCAAAAACGTACCATATATATCAATATTGTTATGGTAACTCACAAAAGAGGTCAACATAGCAAAACCGCTCCGCTGCATATAGACTAGAGACACTAGACGTTGAAGTTAGACAGGAGACGATTGACGTAGACTGGTTCGAGATGAAAGGTGACACAGGGCCAGCTTAACTAGGGGGCAAAGGGGGCGATCGCCCCGGAGCCCATGCCAAATGTTTTTATTATATAGTTTTGGTTTAGATATTTAATAATTTTTAATAAATATATATAAAACGATATTAGTTTTACAGCCAAACGAATTCAGATATATATATTTTTCAATTTTCATAACTAAATTTCTAAAAATCTCATATAAAATAGTTAAAAATCTGTTTTTTATTAATGTAAATAGCCTAAATTTTTTTTATTGTCCAAGAAAAGTATTGAGCCGGTCGTAATGACATTAGACATTAGAAAACGTACAACAGCAATAGCATCAGATTGGCTTGTGTTAACCACCACATGATTAACTAACACAGTGAAATACATGCAGGCCCAAATTGAAACCCTTTAGTTTCTCACAACGCCCAATTGAATAGAATACCAACAATAAACCAAATAAATGATTAACCGGCAGCTGAACCAGATCATGCAATTGCAAACCTATTATTATTACCTATGTCACTATGTGGTGTCAGAAATCAAAGTGGCATCAAAAAGAGAGTGGATGCTTCTGATCATGAACCACATAAATGATTTAATTGTAAAACTATCCAAACCACTTAGAAAATTAGCAAAATAGAAAAATACTTATTTAGGTCTCTGAAAAACGATTTGTTTTTTAACTAATCAATAATAAAGAAGTAAAAAAATACTGCAAAATTCTTTCTGAAATATTTAAGGGGTGGTGGTTTAGTAGTAGTACGAGGGGTTGGTTTTTTTGTGTTCCATGTTCAATTTTTTTTGGGGGCAGAAAGTATTTCATTAAATCGAAATATCTTAAATCTGATTCTAGGTACCGGGGAAATTAAAGGTCGAATGCCCGAAACTCTCACGAGTTAACAAAAACAAAAAACGCTCTATGAAATAAGAAATTTTCAAGTAGTTTCGTTAAAACTGAAAAGAGTATTCATGAAAAAAGAAAGTCAAAGATACTCCTTAATTTGTACATCGTGCGTAGATGTCAATGATGATAGAATATTCAAGAAGTTAAAAAATAAAAAATAAAAAAACCTCTATTTTAGAATAAATATCTTATGTGAGGGCGGTGGCATTACTCTGACGAGCAAAAAAAGAATAAGGGAATCTTTGTGTAGAAGTAAAACAGAACATTCTCTTACAATGGGAAAATATTCCAAATCGGTTCTAAGCCATTGGATCTGTTGTCGTTTGGACTTAGAGAGTAAAGATTCTCAGTATCTCTTACTAACATCAATTTACACATCAAAAAAAAAAAAAAAAAAAATTTACACATCATAAAGCTAACTCTTAATTAGTGGTAATCGCCAAAACCATGTTACCTCCAACAATTAATACTATGGTGTTCATAGTATTAGCTAGGGATTAACAGTTTGGTTCCTTTTGTCTACTGTTGCNATATATTTCTTCAAACAGATTTTTTTTGATATGATATGTTTCATACATTAGAAATAATTTGCTAATATCCTAGATATGTTTATTTTCCTATTATTTAATAATGATAAAACTGAAAATATGTTTGAAATTATTTATTGAAAATATAAAACGATAATAATATCTTAAATGACACTTATTGTAAAACAACTATATAATGTTATAATAAATATTAAGATCAAAAGGTATGTGGCTATATCACGCCAAAATGTTGGTTTCTTTTTAGATAACGATGGTTGTCACGGTTCAAAGGAACTTTGTAATTTCTTTTTGCTCATGCACAGGTAGAGCAATATATTATTTTTTTTACCAAGGTTGAGCAATATATTTCAAGCAAATTTAATCTGAAAGAATCATATAATTGGCTCGAAAAATTCAAGAGCATAATGGAATAATATTTCACAACTATTAGCTTTTCGAGAAAACAAAAACAATAGGCGTTCCGAGTAGATTTTATTCCCAGAGTATCTTAAACAGTGGATGACAAACATAGAAGAACTGTAGAAACTTACTATTACTTGCAAATCCTTTAAAAAAAAAAAATTACTATTACATATACACATATCGAACGAGAAAATATATTTAAGAAGTCCTAAAAAAATTACTATTACATATAAAATTAGACGACATGTGTATATGTGTAAAAAAATCTAAAGAACGCCTATTGTCTTAGTTTGATAAACTTGTACATAGGATTTCTATACAGACCGATCCAAAACTCAAAAAAAAGAGAGACAAATACAGTAATAGAGTATATAAGAACAATATGGACGAAAAACTTATAAGACTATAAAATTTGAAGGTTAACAACAAAAAAACTAGAAATTTATGATTGAGAGATAGCCATATAAGTGAATTCATAAAGAGAGAATCGAGTAGATGATTTTAGTTTTACCATAGTATATAACAAAGTTGTACATGGGTTCATTATTTGTATATGCACAAATCCAAAAATAAACTAATCTAGACATGATTAAAAAAAAATGTATTATATTACAAAAAAATTCTTCAAAACTTTTCCCACACACAAAAAAACAAAACTAAATTTATTACATCACAAATCACGGAAAAGAGGGAGATGAAATAATATTTTTGTAAGACAATATCATCTAAATATGAACCTCAAACGTGCAGTGCGGTGCCTAGGATCATTGAAGCTTGAGGCAATTTTACGGAATACAATTTTTATTATTATTTCCAAACATACAAATCACTACAAGAAATAGTTCATATACCGTCCACATTTTTGTCGGAAACTAGTCAGAAACACCCATTTCCATCCGATTTTCGATCACTCAAAATCATTGGAAAAGTTTCGTCAGAAACTAATGGTCTAACCTTTATCGTGGTCGAAAATTTCCGACATTTATCGTGGTAGAAAATGTGATAGGAAATTGGCGTCGGAAAGTGATCGGAAAATTTCAGATCACTTTCTAACCTAATTTCGACCATTAAAGAGGTCGGAAATGTCGTCGCAAAATGGTCAGAAATTTCTGATGGCAGTTTTCGACCATATTTCCGACCACTTTTATTTTTAATTAATAAATATATTAAATAATGAATTTAAATATTATAATTTAGTTAAAATTTAAATACATAAATTAAAACAATAATACATAGAAATCCTTGACCATTTCAATCGTTTAAAACATAGAAGATAAGTAAAGTTACATAAACATAAAAGACAAGTGTTCAAATTAAACTACAACCGAAATGAGAAAGAAGCGGCAAACCGAAATGAGAAGAGCCTATTCTTGAGTTTCGTCTTCATCTCGTGGAGGGAACAAAACTGGAAATTTTTGGACAACCATCTTTGCTAAGTCTTTCAAATACTTTAAAGCATAATTTTGATTTATTTTTGTTTTATTTTGTTTTATTAAATCGTTTACCAAATTAATTCATATATTCGAATTTTTTTAACTAATTCATTATTTATAAGTACGATATCTAAAACATTCAATCTCTTTCATGATAATAAAATTTATAATGTCTTTTGATCAACAAAAAAAGCTAAACATATACTATGAACACTAAATACATAAAACTAATTTTGAAATAATTGACCCTCCGTGCATCAAAATGATAGTATATTCATAAACAAAACGTAATTATTTGGGAGGTAAGTAGTAGCGGTACTATAAAAATAAAATAGATCGAGTGTCTTCGAGAGAATTTTAAAGAGGTGGAATCGACTTTAGATATTTTTGTTTTCACTTCGATGCCATATTAGACGAGAGAGAACATCGTTCAATTGTATATCTCTTTGTTAATTTGGTAATAATGTACGTGGTTTGGTTTATACAGAGAAAAAAAACATTACTCTATCAATGAACCCTATGTATTTTGGATCCACCTATTAGAAGTGTATTGATTATTGCAGCTTGCATCATTTGTATCAGCGAAATTACATACTTTGATTAAAATGTTGTGGGAAAATTTTCCTTATTTTTTTCTTTTTGTTAATATGTTGGGGGAAAGATTTCAAAAGGGATTTCCCTAATGAGCCATTGCAATTTGGAAAACGAACTATGTGCATGACATTTAGGTTAGTTTAGGTAAAAGACCAACTTGTTCTCATTGCACTTGTAAAACCCTAAACTAGAGAGTTGAAAACAGTAGTAATCCTCAACACCTACTTGGGTTGGTGACACGTCAGAAAGGCCAAAAAATGGGTCCATTAGAATGTACCAGAATGGTACTTGCAAGATTTAAGGTTTTAGTGCTCATACGTTGCTGAGCTGGATAGATACCCACCCATTTTAGGTTTTAGGGTTTGATTATTTCCCACAAGATTTATGAGATGAAACTAGGTTAATTTCCCATGCCGACATGCATCAATGTGCGCACAACATCATTCGTTTGCTTTTTTTTTTTTTGGTTTATTACATGAATAAACACAACATGGTGATTACTCCTACTCATCAAACAATATTATAGAGTGAAAATTATGTGGAGAATTTTGAAATGACCTCACTTAATTATATTTCATGGTGAATTTACAAGAGGCTTACTAATCAGACCCAATTCATACACAAGTACTTCATTTTTTTCTGTCAATTTTTTTTTTATACACAAACTGTTTATAGAAATAATATATGAATCATATTATGCTATAGTGAACAATATTTTTTGATTTTTTTAGGAAACGGGTATTCAAGTATACTTAGTCATGTGTCCACATCTGCATATTTAAAACACTACAAAAAAAACATGTGGATTTCCGACTAGAATTTCCGATAAGAAAATTTAAAGGTCATAGAAATGGTTTAAACGTTTACATAAAACGCAGAAACTACGTAGGCATATTTATAATTAATTATGAATCATACATAAAAAAATCAATAGACGACGGGTAAGATTAGGCTTAGGTGAAAGGAAAAAAAAAAGAAGGAACCTTTGGGGCATGAAGTAAAACAACTGTAAAGTAGAGATAATGCTCTTTGATTCTTTTTGCCCACTATCTATACATTACATCCCATTGAGTTTAAACTCTTTCTTTCTCTCTCTCTCACTCACAGACGCATTTTGCAAGTTGATACACTTTTCTCCTCCCTATATAAATCACTACACTTCTCAATCAATAATTTCATCATACATTGAACAGATTCTCATTATGATCCTAGAGTGTTTACCCGTTCGTTAACTTGCATTCTCTTTCATAGAGGAATAGAGAGATAGAGAGATTCTAGTTCGAAGATTTTTCTTTTTTCTTTTCTTTATAAAGTAACATTTCACTACATTAAGAGAGATTTAAAAAATGGCAATTTCACTAGCTGTCTTGGCTACTGTCTTTGGAATTCTAGGTATATCCTCTCACGTTTACTCTTAAAAGCATGCATTTACATGAGCTATCGTAAATTCTAACATTTTTTTTTTTTATAAACTCCGTAAATTCTAACATATATTATAACTATTTTGTAGGTAATATCATCTCCTTTTTCGTCTGTCTTTCCCCAATGTAAGTTCTCTATAACTCTTTGTACATTCCTCAATTATATGAATAACGTTTTAACTAGGCTTTAAACATACATGTTGTTTATACATTAGACCAACGTTCGTTCGCATATACAAGAGGAAATCTTCTGAAGGGTATCAGTCGATCCCTTACGTGATTGGCCTATTCAGTGCGATGCTATGGATATACTACGCAATGATCAAGAAGAATGTAATGATTCTGATCACTATCAACGCCTTTTCTTTCGTCGTACAGATCTTCTACATCACCTTCTACCTCTTCTACGCTCCTAAGAAGGAAAAGGTCCTTATTCATTATGAATATAACTTAATTATTGTCTTAGATATACGCACAAGAACTATTATATCTTTAACCGACCCATGTGTTTTGATATGGCAGACTCTAACGGTCAAGTTGGTCCTATTTGTGAATGTGTTTGCGTTCGGCCTTATCTTCTTCCTGACATACTTTCTGCTTCATGGCAACAAACGTGTTAAAGTCCTTGGATACGTTTGTATGGTCTTTGCTCTATGTGTTTTTGTTGCACCCCTTGGCATCATTGTAAGTCTCTCTCTCTCTCTCTCTTTCTTAGTTACTCATTCATCCGGCGAAAATCTTCTTCTAATGGGTTAAATAAATCTTGGATACACACAGAGGAAAGTGATTAAAACGAAGAGTGCAGAGTTTATGCCGTTCGGTCTCTCCTTCTTCCTCACCTTATCGGCTGTCATGTGGTTCTTCTACGGGCTTCTCAATAAAGACATTAACGTAGCCGTAAGTCTACTATTCTTCATAATTTGCATTTCTTATTATGTTCTGAGAGCTAATGTTTTTTATGTTTCAACAAAATTTTCCAGATGCCAAATGTTTTGGGTTTCGCCTTTGGAGTGCTTCAGATGGTGCTTTACATGATATACAAGAAACCTGGGACGAAGGTTTTGGAGCCACCAGGGATTAAGCTTCAGGACATAACTGAGCATGTCGTCGATGTCGTGAGGCTTAGCTCGATGGTTTGCTCCTCACAGATGAGAGCTTTGGTGCCACAGGACAGTGCCGACATGGAAGCAACCATTGACATTGATGAGAAGATCAAAGGAGACATTGAGAAATTTAAGGATGATAAAGAAGTGTTTCTTATTTCTAAGAATTAATTAGCTTTTAACTATCAAGTGTCGATGTGTGTTGTGTGTATTTCTTAGTTGCTTGCGTGTTAAGTTAGGGTTCAATGTTTAATCTGGGTCTGATCAACGTCATCGTGCATCTCTGTCTCCTATGTGATCTCTCCCTCTCTCATCTCGAATGTAAAATAAGTCTTATATAATTAAATAAATGAATATCTCGTTTGTATATATTATGTATGGGTTTTCTTTGTAACAAACGTTTGTCGATTATTTTTCTTTTTAGTTGTAAGAACTAAAATAAACTATGTTAATTTGTTTTTCATTTTATGCTATTTAAATTAAATGTGCACGTTAGCAACAATTTATTATATGTTTCTTCAATCTAGTTAGGCATGGACATTCATGTATTCGGTTCGGTTCGATTCGGGTATTTCGCGTTTCGGATAGTTCGGGTATAGAGGTTTAAGAACCAGATTGGAACCGAAAGAAAATCGGTTTAGTTTTGGTTTGGATATTTTGGGTTTCGAGTAGGTTCGGTTTCTAAAGTGAAGAACCGCCTTGTATCCAAAATATTTTAGTATATATATGTATAGTATATCTAAATATTTAAGTTTAATGAATACGATATTTTATAATTTTTATCAATGAATACAATATTTTTTAGTATATACATATGTATAGAACCGCATTGGATCCGAAATATTTCCAACTCTCATAATTGGATTACAAAACTATAAAACGCATCAAACATTGGATTGAATTTACGAGTATATTATAAACTGGGCTGAAACCAAAAAAAACTGCTTACGGGCCTTACGGCCCATATTAAGAAAATGGAATTAAAATCAAATAAAGGGAAAAAAAGAAAATCAACATCCGCCAAGAGAATGGAATGGGCCCGAGTGGATTTTGAAGTTACAGATTCTGTGAGCTCGAATCTGGACGGTCGGAAGATGTATTAGTAGACGTGGTATTAAGAGATTCAAATATACGCTGCAACAAGATTGAGAACGGATAAAAATGGAGGTTTATGCCATCAAGGAAGATCGCTTGGAGAATCTAAGGTTAGGACCTTAGGCAAGTTGTATAAAACCAAAAACACTCTACTACAATATCCTACTTCTCTACTAAAACTCCGGTGTGGTTGGGTCAGAGACAACAGTGTCACCAGTCACCACAAAAAAAAAAACTAATGAGTCAATACTATCCTCAATGCAGCTGCATCCATTCTCATAGTTCCCACCTCTAACGTGTCCGTTCAATGCTTTATCTCCCTCGAGCTTTTCCATCCGACAATGCTCGGATCGTGTTAAACGCCTCCTGCAACCATAAAGTTAACTAATTCCATTTCCTGAATCCGAGAATATTTAGAGAAATGTGGTTTGAACAGATGAGAACCTCTAGCTTTTTTCTGAGATCTTCTTCCTCCCTGTCGCGTCTGTCTCTATCCTCTGAGAATATGTCGATTAAACTCTCTTGCTCTTTCTTCGCGTCTTCTAACTCGTCCTTTGTTGTTTGAACCTTCAATAACAAGAGGAATCCATTGGTTAGAGTGTTGTCATAGGTTTGCAGGCAGACACAGTAAATGTCGGAAAGAACTTACCTCGGCTTCAAGTTTTTTACGTAGCTCTTTCTCACGTTGCAGCTCGTCTTTCAATAACACGAAAACTTCTTCTTTTTTATTTAATCTGAGAAAGAAAAAAAACACAGTTTCCAGAGTTCACAAGTGAGAAACATGAATCCTATAGGCAAATTAACATGGTAAATATGGTAATAAACCTCTCATTTAACTCTTCATTCTCTTGTTCCAATTGACTGAGGGTACGTGAACCAGACGGAGGCTTGGGTAGTTTGGAACTCTGCAAGAAGATGTACAAAACGGTTATGTCCCAATCCTATTTACCAGAAAAAACGTATAGATAGGAAGAAAAAAAGAGTATGGACCTTCTCTGGAAGCTCAGTGACAAATCTTTCAGAAGAAGAATCATAATCAGAGTCATCATCACTGTTGTTAACCTCTACAGCACGAGCTCCTTGAGGCTTTGCTCGTTTGTTAGATTTGGAAGAGGTGTTTTCAAGTTTACCACCTTTCTCTGATGACACAGAACCGCCCCCTTTAGAATCTTTAACAGATCCTTTTCCTCCTCGATTCACATTTGATCTTGAGTCGAATTTTTCTGAAGCTGCAGCTGGAGTTTTAAAGCTCGAAGCGGCAGTTCTTTTCCTGGATGAGGCTGATCCTTTAGGATCATATTCTGGTGATGATTCTACAATGTGGGAAACATTTCCACGAGATTGTTCAGCACAAGTTAAAACTCCGATGTTAAAACCAGTAAAAGATATTGTACCTCTGTTTTCAGAATCCTTTACTGACTTTTTGCCTTGCCTTGAGGCATATCCGATTTTGTGACACTTAGATCTCCTGCATAAACGCAGAACGAAAACGTAAGCCCAAAGAGTTCAATGAAGCATCCGAGCTTAACAGGTGTTAGTTTAAAAGCACGAGAAGAGCATCGGACCAATAAGTCTTCTGCATTTGAACTAGCCGTGACTCGAGTCTAGACAAAACTGTTGTACGCTCAAAACCTTGCTTATCATGAGCAGGCTCAACGAAATCAGCTTCTAAGACACCTTAGTAACAGAATAAACTAGCATTAGGCTTCACATTAAAAGGCTAATCAAATATTGGACCTTCCAGTGAAAAACAATACCAATGACCCCACGACCATCACTTCCTGCTGCATTCCATATCCTCCAGAATGGCTGTCAAAACAAGTGGAACGATAATCAACGAAGGCATAGAGTTAATTTTCTTTCCGTGAAATTTTAAGGCAACAAAGACAATATAAACTAAAAGAAACAGAAACCTTAATAAGGCGATTTTTGTGGTAAACATTGAAGCCTTGAACATCGACATGATGTTTTGCATCCTTAACAAACCCAATGGTCACAACAGCAGCCATCTGTTAAAAATATTGCACACAACCAAATATTAGCTATATCTAGAAGCTACTTTAATTCTTTAAATAAAATTACAGGAAAAAAGTCCGGGTATAAGTAAGATATGAAAAACATACATTTGAGCAATTAGAGAATCCATTGTGACCATCTTTTGGCCGATAAGTAATATTTTCACTCATCATCATGTCATTCACAATGTTGTGATGCTCAACATCTTTTCCTCGGAGAATGATACGGAACTCAGGTGGAACTCTTAGGTATAGAATAGATACATAACTCTGCGAAAAAGCCAGATGGTAACAAATGAATTTTGTTATTAAAAAAAAAAAACATCGGCCAACTTTAAACAGGATTCATAATCATTCAAAATCAAGCTATTGATTTCAAACCACCATTGGATCCCTCTGTTTCGGTCTTTTAAGAACCATCTCAGTGATAGTAGCAGGAGACTGAACCAAACTAACTTCGAAAATAAACATCTTCAACTGTGCGTGACTGCCAAAATTACGGAAAGATGGAGAGAATATTTATACCCTGAGTGAGTGCTTGTATGTCAGGAAGTGTCTAGAGTTAGGGAATTGAGTAGCCATATCGATACTTTTTTCATCCCGATTGACCCCTCTAAGTTGGATATCCTGCAACATACCATATGTCAAATATATGAAACAGAAGCTTTTGCCTCGTTGCAGATCATAATCTATGTATATTCAGCAGTAAAAAACACATACATATGGATCAATGTCAAAATCAAGTTCTAGCATTCCTTCATCATCTTCCCAGAGGTTATATACGATTATCCTTGTGCCATGATCCTTCATCAGATTAAACTACAACAGCCAGAGCAATAGATTAGTGGAAATATTCTCAAAATATTAGTAAAGAGGTAGTAGCATTTAAGAACCCACATCAAAAGATTGATAGAGAACACAATCCAAATAAAAAATAGCCACCGATTTTTTGAAAGAATCACTATGACAGTCCTTTGTTTTTTCTAATACCTTCTCCTTGGTAATAAAGCTCTATTGGAACTAAGGAAAGAATTTTACCTGGCAAAGAAGATCTTCTTCAGTAGAGAATGGCGACCATTGAACTATTGTTTCCACGTTCTTATGCCAATCACTAGCCGAAGACCGTATTATTGGACTCCATTCTGAACCTCTTCTTTCGTAGTCAAGCTCTCATTTAAATCATCAAAAGAAGAAGATTAGAAGAGATAAACTCGATACAAAAGCCTGCTAAACTAAAAAAAACATATGTTCTAGACATGAAGCTATTTCAATCGAATGAGAGAAATGGGGACGAACAGTTATCTCAAAAATAAAACATATGTGCTGGTTCTAGGAGTCCGATGCCTAATTATATGAAAGTTGTAAAGCTCGAATACCCAAAACAAGCTAGGATAATGTTAGCTTTCTCTGCAGAATTATCTCATCTGAGAAAAGAGAGCAAGGTAAACAAATTTCTGCTTAACATTTCTTTCAACAGTGAATGAGAACAGTATTTCAAACAAAAAATGGTCTGAAACAGAGTCTAAGTAGCTTAATTATGCTTACAATTGAATCACATGCTAACAACCATTCCACATTACCAAGCATAATCTTAATCGATAAACCAAGGTGCAAACAATGTTCAATGCTCTGTCTAAAGCTATCAATGCCATAGAGTTAAATTAAGGTAGATTACCATGGGTACAACAATGTCCTCTTTTCCTGTACTCTTCAGAAATGTATATGATAGCAGCCCAATGCTCTGTGTAAAGCTAAAACCAACATCAAGTAAACAGAACAATGTAAAGCTGTTCTTGATGTTTTTCAATATATAAGATATAATCCAGCAAAATCATTATAGGCAAGATCTCTGATAGGAATAACGAACCTATCTCCATCTTTTCCACGGCAACGTGAGAATACAATAACATCAGCTCCGAGTCTCATTGTACTAGTCTTGAATCCATTGCCATCTACAAAAAATTATATGAATTAAGACTCTGATGTAAACATTTGATATACATCTTGCAGGAAGAAGAGTCATTACACTGTCCGATGGTGTTTGCAAGTTTGCTCTTGGCAGAGTATCCTAGAGACATGCAATGTCGCATCTTTTCAGGATTCATCCCACCCCCATTATCTGAATTTCAAACAAACATTATTATGCTCCGTAGATGAGAATCAAGCAGTGAGGAAAGTGAAACATCGTAAACATTCGACCACCAGAAAGAGCAAATACTGTAAAGAAAAAAAAAAACACTAAATCAACAATATACCTTCAATCAAGACCATCTTGCTTCCATCTTTCCTATTGTTGAGCATGTCTACATTAACATATGTAGCTCCACTGTGAACCTGATAATCCAAATATGGGAAACAAAAAAATTACTACCAAACAGAAATATAAAAAATGCACTTTCAACCTTTATAATACTTCCAAAAAAAGAAAGAAAAAACAAAAAATTACATCCCACCTCATCCAAAGCATTGTCCAAAAGCTCTGCAAAAGCTGCAAGATATAACATATGGAAAAACATTCTTAATCAAAACATTGTTAAATATAGCTTTGAATCAAAACTTCATTCAAAAAAATATACCTCCAAGAGCCCATTTGTGACTAGTTGCATTAGAGTGCAAGAACTTGGGATGGACTCTTACATGATCAAATCCACCTGAAACCATTAGGGTTTGTTCCCATTATCATTCCCAAATCATTTTCCTAAAATTTTCAGTCAATAAAGAAGTCTATAAACAAAATCAAAAGCAAGTTTGCCATTGAAAAAACCTGCAGAAACTTCCCAATCACCACCAGATGTTCCTTCGTAATCCCCAGCTTTCCAGAATTGCTTGCAAGACGGTGACGGAGCAGGCGAAACGACGGTGCAGGGAGTCGCCGGAAGAGCCACAATCGCTCGTCCCGTTGGTGGAATCGATTGGCCAAACCCTTCCTCTTCCTCCTCATCCGGTGTCACAACCGCTAGCCTCTTCGCCGGAGAATCTTTAGAAGCACTACTTCGCGCTCTCTTCTCACCGATGGCGGAGAAAGTTCTAGAAACACCGGGACACGAATCACCGGTTCGATCGGCGCTTTCCGCGTCGGCGATTTCGTCAGGTTTTCCGGAGCCGTCGTCTTCGTTGCTGCTGCAGAGATCGATAACAAAGGATGTGATTCTGTTCCCGGCGGGTTTCGAAGCGGGGATAGTAGAACTTGGTAGATTCTCTTGCTTCACGCGAATATTGTCCATTGGAAAAAAAGAAGAAACGGAGCGAAAACCTAAGAAGCAGACAAAGAAAACAGAGAGGAAGTTAAAGGAAAAGTTGAAGAATGATGACTGAAACCGTCACTGAAGCAAGACGGAGAAGAAGAAGAAGAATAAGAAGAAGAAGGAGAATCGTTTTTTTCTTCTTCTTCTTTTTTTCGTTTTTTTAACCTTTAATTCAAAAAGCATTTAATGGATCTTCGAGACTGCAAAAAAAAGGGTTAAAAAGCTAATCCTCATTTACTGATATGTAAACGCTGTCGTTTTTGTAGCTTTCCCAAACCTTTTCAAGTTCCAATCTCTTTTTCCCTTTGGTTGTAGTAGTTCTTTAAAGTAACCAAAATAAGTCAAACAACCTTTATGAAAACTATTTGATTGGCTGTAAGTCTGTAACTATAAATATATCTCTTATTAATCCGGGTTGTACACGGGATGGCTTTTTTCTTGAAACAACAATATAAGTTTTGATTTAGAAAAAAAAAAAAATTTAGAAAATTGGTTACGAAGTGATACAATGTTAATATGGTACGTTGTATAGATGTATCATGTTCATAGTATATTAGATTGTAAATGTCTGAAAGTTCATGGGTATTTGTGTTTGTCAAGGGATTGTTTTATTCAGTTTTAGGTTCTTCAATTGTTTTTTTTATAAATTTAATGTAAAATTGTATTCAATCAACAAGTGCATCGTTTATTAGAGTTGGACGATTACAAAAGAATTCCTTACAAGACACCAACCAAAAAATGAGACTATCCTCATATTTCTGGTCTCCCAAAACATGATTTGAAACCGTGGTTAGCGTTCGAATAGCCACAAAGCCTAGTTCGTGGCTATCTAACTACGAAATAGCCGCGTATTTGCTAAAAAAAACTAGATATTTTAATATGTGACTGATTTGTAGCTATTAAACTATAGCTACAGATATGGCGTAGCTAATTTTTGGCTATAAATAGTTTTTATAGTTAATTATATTATTTTTAATATTGTATTTTCATTTGTATCCCCTACACCTAGGTTGTATGGAAATTGGGTTCAGTTTCAGAAACGTTAAAAAACACAATAGAAATATGTTTGAATGATAAATATGAAGTCTTTAAACAATCAAAATCAAAATTTTTTTTTTGGCTTAGGACTTGCTATAAATGCAAATGAGGTCTTTAAACCATCAAAATCAAAATAAAAGACTAATTATGACTTAATCCGCACTAATTATAGCGCGAGGTATTTTTTTTATAAGAAATTGTTTTAAAATTTAAGAAAAATTGCTTTTATTTGAATTTTATAATATGTTTAACTCATGATTATAGTTACAGTTGTCAAACGGAATAATTTATCTATTTAACCCATTTTGTAGTGGACTAAAATATTATTCGGGTTAACCCGCAAAACCTATAATCTTGAAAACATAACTCTTATATGCACCGTTTAATGACTCTAGTTTTGTGGTTAATTCATGAACTCTTAAAAAAAATCAATTTTCTTGTGTCTAACTTTTTATAAAATTAGTAAAATATTTTTCAACTTTTATTTTGATATATATTCAAATAAAATATAATAGATTATAGTGAAAAATATAGCAAAATTTCGAATAGATTTTTTTCTTTGAATATATATGGATTGATTATTATTTAAAAATATATAATATTAAAAATAATT
>PKMM01016865.1:422399-458259 GCA_002933915.1 Eutrema heterophyllum | reverse complement strand
TATTTTCATGATATTATGTGTGTGAACCAACTTTGTTTTGGATGTTAATTTTATTAGTGCATTAATGGTGGCTTATCAATTTCTTCTTTTTGAGGTTTTATTGTATATTACAATTTTTTGTAAAATGGTAACATAAGTTTAGTCACAGTCATTGACTAATTTGCCACAGCTTTTCCCATTCTATGTTTGTAACAATCTGTTACGAGATTAGTAAAAACAAAACGTCACAAATAAATGAAGGTTGTGACAATTTAGTGACTATATTTTAGTCGCCAACTATGACGGATATGTGACATTACTTTGGTCGCAAACTATGATGGATATGTGACATTACTTTGGTCGCAATTTGTGACTAATGGGTGACATAAATTTGGTAACAACCCGTGGCGAATTTATGACCGGTTCTAGTCACATTTTGTGGTGTATCTGTGTCTATATTGATTATCATAAATTGTATCGTTTTTATGACTATTATTGTGTCGTCACAATTGGTGACAAACTTGTTACCATCGTTGATCGTCACTAAAATTGTGACGATTTTAAAACTTAAATCGAATTGTGACGATTTTATTGTGACTTTGTAGAATTCGTCACACATTCGTCACAATACAGAATTTGTGACGAAATATTCATATATTGTGACTAAAACAATCGTCACAATAACCACATTTTCTTGTAGTGTTTGGTGGAAAGGGTTTGAAGGGAAGAATTATCCATTGGAGCATATCGGAACTTCGTAACGGATAGTCAAGATCATGATGGATCTACAAAGTTTGGGAGAATGGGAATACCTTTCTGAGGCGAATAAGTGATCGATAATGTTACCTTATACTCTCGTGTGCTTGCTATGGGTTGATGTGGATGGTCGGACAAGATCATCCACCTTCTTGTTCACCTTTCTTTCTCCTTGAGGATACCCTCCTTAGTCTCTAGTGTGTTCCTTTAGATCACGCTCGTCACTTGGCCGAGTTCCATTTGTGAAAGTGTATTCCTTAATCTTTTTTTGTTCTCCTTAATTTTCTCGATGATCTCTTATGGCCCTCCAATCTTTTTTTTTCCCTTTCTAGTTTGAGAGGATTTATACAAAATGTGGTGTTGAGATGGTTTTCCGATCGGGTTGACCTAGTCAACCCACCTTAGTATATGTGTTGTCTTATCAAGTCATTTCAATTAATGGTCCCTTCTAAGTTTTCGTCGACTAGGTTGTGTAGTAGGTGTAGCGGTTGGTAGCATAGTGGATGACATAGCAAGTTGTGGTATGACATAGTCTTGAGCTAGGATACTCGAGTGTCGATTTGATTTCGGAGTGCCATAGGGGTCAACGCTAGGGAACTAGGTCTACTCCTATGCCCCTGATGACTAGGATCACCTCCTAGTTTCGGCTAAGGGCTCTCAGGGGCTCTCTTTCAGAAAGTTTAGAGATCCCACCTTTGTTGCCTAATGGACGTGGTAGTATTTTGTCCATGTGTCACTCAATTATTGAGAGGTGTAAACTCATCCCAACAATATGATACTATACAAAAAAATATTTAAATATCAGTATATATTTCAAATGTTTTGGTTTATGATTATATTAAAAAAGGACATATTATATAAAAAATTGCATTGTAATAACGCACATAGAATATGTTTTGTAACTATAATGCCATTTAAGCAAGCAATTAAACATATCTATGAAAATATACTTATATAGAAGACGAATATTATATATGGTTAGATAAAAATCAGAGAAATAATCACTCAAAACAATACTATCACCATAAACATTAGGCCTAGCATTATTATCCGGTATCCGTATTCGTATCCGAGATCCGCTCCGATTCGCTCCGAAATTTCGGATATCCGGGTAGTCCGGATACGGATACAAATAATAAAATATCGGATACCACGGATACGGATACGGATAATAAAAAAATTTCGGATCGGATATCCGATATCCGGTTTAATACATGTATCGTTTATCTTGGGTTTAATTGAAATTCAGCCCAACTTTAAAACATGAAATAAAATTATAATAAATCCCAATTCACTATTAAACATTCGGCCTAATAATCATCTATCTCATTCTCTCCCCGACACACGAGCTAAAAACTAGATCGGCGACTTTTTGTTTTGTTGCTACAAACTAGATCTAGATCGGCGACTTTCTACAACGCACTGTCTTAATCACCGCCTCTCCAATCTCCGAGCAGTGGTACTCTCTTAGTGAGTTAGTGTTGTAAGGTAACTTCACGTCTCTCTCTCTATTCAATTTTTTGCTACTTTTGTCTTTCTTATTTTGATAAATTAGAGTAAAATTACTGTGTGATGTATGTTCCTTCTTTGTGTGAATCTTTGTTGCTATTTTGGCTTTGACATTGTCGATGGTGTCGCTGCTCTCGACCTCTAGGGTTATAGTTTTTCCGGTGAGGGTTTTGACGAAGATCTGCATCTCTTTTTCGCGGATATTATAATCTTCGTTCTTCTCCTTTTGCCTCTCTTTCTCCCGAATCTGTCATAAACTCGCTAGATTTTAAAAGTTAGGTGTGGCTGCAAAAGATCAGAACAATTATCTCTTTGGGTTAGATTATATTATATTGGGTTATTAGACATTTAAATGGATTTAGTTCATTAAGCTAATTGGAACATGATTGTTTATCTTGACTCTTATGTTTATAATAATGAGCTGGTTGTTCTTTGTTTAGATGAAATCTATCGATGAAGGTGCTACAAAATCGACAGCAAGTTGTGGTGCTGCTACTGAAAGCTGTAAACCAGATACTCCAAAATCCACAGCCAGTTGTGGTCGTGCTGCTGAAAGCTCTAAACCAGAGACTGAATCTTCAACAACTTCTGAGGTAACAAAAAAAAGATCTGAAGCCTGGTTGCATTTTACGAAGTCTGATGTTTTTGATAAGGCAAAGTGTAAGCATTGTTCTCAATTGATCAGTTATAGAACTAAGTCTGGTTCTACAACTAGTACAATGTTAAATCACATACGTGCATGCAAAATGCTACGTCCAGAAGTCTCTGATGCTGAAATAGATGGTAGAAAGTTGAAATAGTCAACTTTGCTTCACCAGAATCAAATAGATGGGATTTCAGGAAGTAAAGTATCATCTTTTTTGGCTTTCAGTCAAACTGCAACTCGTAAGGCATTAGTTGAAATGATTATTATTGATGAGTTGCCTTTTAGATTTGTTGAACATAGGGGATTTCAACGATTAATGAGCATTGCTCAGCCTCGTTTTGATATTCCTTGTCGTAAAACAGTGGCTAAAGATTGTTTGCTGATTTTTGAAGAGGAAATGAGCAGACTTAGAAAGTTTTTTAGGAACTATAAAGGCAGTATTTCTTTGACTACGAATTGCTGGACATCCATTCAGAATATGAGCTACATGTGCTTAACAGCTCATTACATTGATGAGCATTGGAAGTTACACAAAAGAATCATTAATTTCTGCATAGTTGATAATCATGCTGGAGAAACAGTTGGTAAAATGGTTGAAAAGTGCTTGGTTTTCTGGGGAATCAGTAAAGTCTTCACCATTACGGTTGATAATGCTAGCTCAAACGACCTTGCACTCAAGTACTTGAAAAGAAAACTGACTTCTTGGGGAACAAGTATTTTGGATGCAGAATTTCTTCATATGCGATGTGGTGCTCATATTTTGGGTTTGATTGTGAGAGATGGTCTTCAGGAGGTGCATAATTCAGTATTGAAGATCAGGTCAGCCGTGAGGTATGTTCGGTCTTCTCCTAATAGGTTGAAGAGGTTTAAAGATTCAAAAAGTTGAATGTAAAGCTGGTCTTTGCTTAGATGTTGAAACAAGATGGAATTCAACATTCTTGATGTTACAATCTGCTGTGGAACTGAAGAAAGGATTTGATATGCTAGAGCTAGAAGATGATAAGTATGTGTCAGAACTTATCAAAATTTGTGGAGGTACACCAAGTGATGCTGATTAGTGTTACATTAGTTCATTATCCTCCATCTTGCAATATTTTTATGATGCTACCGTGAATATTTCTGGATCTAAATATGTCACTGGTAATACATATATGAAAGAGATTTTCGGAGTGGGTTGGATGATAATGAAGATGGGCATGATGGAAGATGGACACAAGAAAGCTATGGCTCAGAAAATGATGCTCAAGTTTTATAAGTACTGGGGAAATTTTGATAATACAAATATGTTGATCTATGTTGCTACTGTTCTTGATCCCCGATACAAAATGAGATGGGTAAAGTGGATGATTGAAGGAACTTACCCTGCATTTGAGGCTAGCAGCTTGGTTGACAAGATCACAAAAGCGACTGAAAAATTATATTTGTATTACAAATCAGTTCTAGAGTCGCAAGAGTCACTCGAATCTCCCAAAAAAAAAAAGGAAAGGTAGCGTCAAGTTCTAAGGAAAAAGAGAAAAGGCATTCACTAATGGATGATATGTTTGATGATGCTGAAAAAAGTGAAGAGAATGAGATAAAATCAGAGCTAGAGTCCTATCTGGATGATGTTCGAGAGGATAGAAAGAATCCAAGTTTTAATATATTACATTGGTGGAAAGTAACAGGTTCTAGATATAGAGTGTTATCACTGATGGCAAGAGATTTGCTTGCTATACCTGTGTCGACTGTGGCATCTGAATCTGCATTTAGTGCAGGTGGTCGGGTTTTAGATCGCTTTCGCAGTTCGTTAACACCATGAACCGTTGAAGCTCTGATTTGCACTCAGGATTGGTATCGTGATAATTATGAAGATTTAAAACCAGAAGAATTGATAGCTGAGCTTGAGAAATTCGAATCAGGTATTCATTTTGTTTTATTTACTGTAATTTTGAATTTTGAAAGCTTTGTAAGTACTAATGATTGTTATCTCTTATAGAAGTGGAGACTTTGCAGATTTAGCCACGATCAGACTTGAATTGATAAGGTACGAATGAAATCAAACTGCAATAGGTTTAGATTTTGTTAGTAAACCTCGTATGATTTGCAAACATAGGTATTACAACTCATTGATCAAACTGGATATTCATTTTGACAATATCTCATAAACTTTATTCATTTTTTTTTCTTGTCTTTTCTATATATCTATCTAATGTAAAACTCATATTTCAGATAATGAAGGAAGGCTTTTGAAGATGAATGGTTACTGGACTTTGGACTTGACGATGCATCGTACTTGATCGTTTCTTTTTGGTTTGAGATGTATTAAACATAGTTCAGATGTTATTTTGTGTTCTATATTATCAAATTTTCTTATTAAAGATTTAAGATTCAAGATTTTAAAATTTAAAATTTAAAACTCGGATCCGAATTCGGATTCGGATATCCGCGGATATGAGATTTTTTAATGGTTATTTGTCACTCCGAATATCCGGAGTTCTCGGATACGAATACGGATATAAAATTAACGGATACTCCGGATACGGATACGAATACGGATACACCCATTTTCTCGGATATCCGCTCCGTTTCCAGGGCTAATAAACATAGCCATATATTGTGGATCCTTACTCGACACCACATAAATAATGTAAGATCAATGATTATCATATCTTATATATATATAATATATATTATAATTACTAGTATTAAGATCTAGTTTAACCAAATGAAAAATATAAACTATGACTTAAGTTATAAAATTTCATCAATAACTAATTGAAGACAATCCCAATTCCTGCCGATAAATCTAACACATACAAAATTAAAACAAAAAAAAAAACCAAAACTCCATTTCCAAACAATCTTGATAACATGTACATGACGATTGGACATATTTGATTGATAACAATAGTTGTAACATAGAGACAAGAGAAAAAATAATTTTTCATTGATAACAACAAACGATTCATTTCACAAATCTAACAAAAAAAATCTCATGATTAAATCTAAAAAAACATCGCACGAACTTTTGTAATTCAATAAAGAAATGTATTATTTATAAATAAAAAAACATGGTCTCATTATCCAGAAAACCTGCTAACAGATGATGACATCAACAAAGAGATTGAAAATCTTTGATTGCTCGCAATAATTTTTGACAGAGAGATACAAAGAGAAACAATTTCTTACAGATAACAAACCAAAAATAGTTTCTTTAACAAATCTAACAAAAAAATTTATAATTTAATCTCAACACACCTCACAATCTATTCTAATGAAATATATATATATATATATATATTAGAGATATTTAGTCGAGAACAACGAAAATGACCTTAAGAGCATCAACATCGCTGAGAACCCATTCAGGGTGTCTCAAAAATAAACTATTAATTCTTTTAATATAATTTAATTAAATGATTAAATTTTAAATAAAAAATAAAAATGGACAAATAAGAAATGGACACATATGCAAAGGGTGTCTCAAGAGGGTCTCACGCGAGACACCCCATGCGTTTCTTTTCTCTCTCTCTCATGCTTTTACAATTTTTTTTATGTTTAATCGCAAGACACCCTTTGAGACCCCTGCGATGCGTCTGCTCTAATGCGGTAGACGGTAGAAAATATGATATATAATGATGCTCTCTTTCTCTCTTTCTCTCTTTCTCTCGCTCTATCCCTCCATGTATATGTTCTTGTAAATGCGGCGGTCAAGATAGATAAACCTAATTTATCTCTTCTATATATGTTCTACTAAGGGAGTCGAAGAAAATAAATAAACTAATTTAATAAAAAAAAATTGTGTTTTAAAAAAAAAAAAAAAAATACCATTGACATATATGGATATATTAAATGCCAACTATGTATGTGTAAAAATTTCATTGGTTAGCAAATTAGAAAAAAACTTATTCCAACTATACTAAAAAGATTTACACCAACAAAACAAGGATTTACTTTCTATGTATCAAATCAGATAAAATTAAATAGAAAAAAAAATTATATTACAAAATTGCAATCATGAAAAGTTGTTGACCACTCTGGCAGTCTTTAAGGAGTGCTATGTCACCACTGGAATTCTTGAAACGCCTGACATATTTATTTTTAGTTGGCAAATCAAATTATTTAACTTTGTCAGTTTCATTGATATTCGTCTCACTTCCCCTTTTGAGGTTTAATTGTCACTTGTTTTGTTCTTTCATGTATTCTTTGATTTATCTAACATAAAAGATTTAATGATGATGATTCGCCCTTATCACTGCTGAACCTTCCATAAAAATTGTCCATACTTCGAAAAATAATTATTGCAAAAAATGAAATCCACTAACCCAATTACAAAATCAGGTAATGAACTTCAACATCATTAAAAATCATCAATAGCATGAAGGCTGGATCTAAACCCGATGAATATCGGCATGAAAACAAAAGAATTAACATTTAACCAAAATTGTTTTTTGAATTTTTCCTTTTTCTTCTATAGCTTGGAGAAACTAGGTAAAACGAACTTGAATATTAATACATAGAGTTATCAGCAATGGATGCAACTAGGCCTGCAAGTTTGGGTAGTTTGGTTAGTCAAATAATTAAACTACGGTTCGGTTCGGGTTATAGATTTTTTAGCGAAAATAATCAAAGTTTTTGAGTTTTTGTGCAAATTTTGATTAAATTCGGTTTATTTGGGTTTTTAAGTTCATTCTATTTGTTTGGTTCATTCGGCTACACATGTTAAATGGTTTTTTTTTTGGTTTTTTATAAAAAGTTAAATGGGACAGAATAATGTTTTAATCAAATGGGCCAACAAATTAACCTAATGGGTCAATGGTTATTTAATTTCCTAAATATTTGCGATTAACAATTTTATTCCCCAACTATCGTGTGCGCAAAAAAATTTCACAACTTATAGTTGACTTAACTAAATTTGACTAAAAAATAGTCAACTCGATCGTTAACTGATATAACCCGTTTTTACACTTTTTTGGACATGATTGTAAGATATTTTGCAGGTGTTTTAACTCGATTTCTAATAATTTTCTAGTGATTTTAGTTTTTTGGAGTTTTAAAAATCTTTTCAGGTAATTTAGGCAAAAGAAGCAAAAAGTGGAGAAAAAGTCTGTTTTTGGACAGATTTATACCGTCAGAAGTTCGACATCAAATGGAGGCCTTATCACCGTCTGATCAAACTCATTTTTTTGACACAAAATAGAAGGAACAACCACCTTTCACCTCCAAGTGATTTGACGACAAGCCAACGGTTGAATCTCAAGAACCATCAAGAGCACTTAAGCCTCGTCAAGCTGTCAAGCTGAAGCAGAAGTGTGGAGAAATCACTCCTGGCCGCAACTTGAAGCTCATGCCTGCGGCCAGTGCACTCTCCACCGCAACCAGAAGCATCACCCTGCGGCCAGCCCAAGTTCGTACCGGATAGGGCCCAAATTCAAGCCCACTTCAAATCCGTCACTTTTTTTTCCTAAAGACGAACCCTAGACGTCTCCAAACACCACAAGACCATATAAATACGTCATCTAAGCCTCTTAGGTCGAAAGAACCATATTCACTTCAATAATCACTTTGTAGTTCGAGTTTTCATAGCTTGTAGGCGTTTTTTGTTCTTTGTTCTCTGGGAGCAAATTTTAACTTTGTACTTCATATAGAAGATTTTGAAACCCTCTTACCTCTTTACTCTCTCTGTTTTCGCAACTTATTATTAATATGATGATGATTTGCGATTTCATGTCTGAGTAGTTTTCTTGTTGGGTTTTAAGGGTTTTCGAAAGGGTTTAATCATGGATCTATCTTATTAGGTTGTTATACTTAGGATAGTTATTTAGGTTCTTCATTCTATTCTTGTTCGTTAATGCATGTTGTTTGATTGATCACCTAACGACTGATCTAAGGAAGATAAAACCACAATCGTGCTGAATTTATTAACTTGAACTAGAGTAGGCGAGCAATTGAGTTGTATGATACGAAAGCATACTTACATGGCTTTTTGAGCATATTACGAACTCGATTTTATTGCTGATTTTTCTGCGTAGTTACCAATGAAAGTAGAGTAGCTAAGTTGTTTAGATCTAGGTGTTTATCTCTACGCGAGTAGGTTAGATACAATATCTTGTTCTAGTTCTAGAACCTAGTCGACAAAGTCGCTTTAAATCCTAACTAATGCTTGTTTGATTTGATCCATGAACCCCGAAGAATTCTTTGCTGCCCAACGTTTTTAATCCTTGAATTTACATCGTTTATTTTCTGTTTTGCTAATTTAATTTCCTAGCTACAAACCGTGACAACCACCTCTGAATTTTGATAAGTCTAGACGCAAATTTAGATTAGCTTGAAGTCGTAAGTACACAAGTCTCTATGGATTCGATCCCTTAATCTACTACCGTGATTGTTGTGCACTAGCAGTTTTAGTTAGGGGTAAAACTTGTAGACATAAACCACTGCATCAAATTTTTGGCGCCGTTGTCGAGGACTTGATTGCTACTTGTGATTTCGTGATCTATTTTTCTGTTCCAGACAATTTTGGTTTTCAAGCTTTATCTTTGATTTCTGACAGCTCTTTTACTCTACTTTCTCTTACTCTCAGGTGCATGACCACAAGAAGAAACACTTCTAAAGTCTTACCACCACTAGAAGAGATCGACATACACGAAAGAGAACTCTGAAGGCTAAGGAGATAGCTAAGGATGGCCGATCAGTTTGACCACCCGGAAGACCAAGAAAATCGTGAAGAGCTTCTTCACAATGACGATCGAGAGGTTGCCGTTGATGCAAACGGACACCCATTGCTCAACGCTGATGGACACTCAATCGTTCCACCTCCTGCATTAAACGAACGTAGAAGACAAGAGCCAACTGATCCTAATGCTAATAGGAACGGTGAAAACGGAGTGAACCAACTCATTCCACCGGCGAATCCAAACGCCATTCAACATGCCTTGCCTGCGAGTAACAAAGAAGACAAGTGCGAAACCGCGCCATTGCTGATTTCGATACTCCGCACCAGTACTTTCAAAATTGAGCAGCCATTCAAGTTTCTATCTCTCATAGGAACAACTACGAGATCAAGCCACAAATCATTACTTTGGTGAAACAAAATCAGTTTCACGGTCTCTCTTCTGAGCATCTGATGGACCACGTCAAACTCTTTGAAGAAATTTGCAGCACAATGAGAACTAATCGAATTCCTACAGACTAGTTGAAGTGCAAGTTGTTTCCTTTTTCTTTGAGTGAAAAAGCTCATTGATGGTTAAAATCTCTACCAGCCGGATCGATCACCACTTGGGAAGAATGCAACTCAGCCTTTCTAAGTCACTTCTACACGAAGTCTATATCGAATTTGTTGAGAAACAAGATCCAAATTTTCCAACAAGGCCCTGTCGAATCTTTTTACGAAGCTTAGAAGCGTTTCAAGGACTATGAACGCGACTGCCCTCACCATGGTTTCTCCTGTTCGAATATCTTGAACACCTTCTTTAGAGGTTTGCAACCGGAGTATCAACTCTCTCTCGACACAGCCAACAACTGAGATTTCACCAGCAAAACCGTCGCTCAAGGACGTGCTCTCATCGAAAATCTCGCTAATAGCAACAACAACAATTGTCCCGACTTCGACAGAAGCACTCGCTCTAATGTTTATGATTCTATGCAAATTGCTGAGCTTAGGAGTATGATGAATCAAATCCTCAAGAGTCAAAATCGTTCGGTGAACTCGTGTGAAGCCACCATTGGCGCAAAGACCGATTTTCAGCAAGAATTTGATGCAGAAAATATATTCTTTCAAGAAAATGAAGTGAATTATGTTGGAGTTCAAGGTCCATATCAGAACCGAAACTTTAACAACGGATTCAACAACAACTTCAACTTTGTATCAAAATCTTCCATTATTGGTTTTTCTACATGCATAACCCCATAGACTCTTAGGCTAGTCCATAGATTTTACCTTTATCGATAATTATAGATAATGTCCATAAATCTTTCCTTTTCATCATCCTCTTCTGAGTCTCTCTCATTACAAACAATGGCTAACACACTCAATCCTTATCCTCCTTTATATATAATTGTGCAGTATTTCTCACATGTGGTCATAAAACCGAGGAAACGAAATTCATAAAGCTCGATAATATAATGAAAAATGTTTATTTGACACACACATTGTAATTATGAACGATTTTTTTCCTCCCTCATTGGAACTCTCTTTTTTTTTTGCTGAAATTGTCTCTCTTTCTTGTCGGTTCTTATTTATCTCCTAAACGTGGACACAAAACCACTTATTTAAATTGTATATCTAATTTTAAAAACAAAAATGCAGCAAAAATATAAACTACATTGACTACTTTTATCATATATAAATAAACTACTATCCTATATGTGTGATCTTCGATTATAAAAAATATTTAAGAATAATAAAATCGTTAAATAATTTCTTTTATCATCTTTTTTTTTCTTCTTGATCGTCTTCGACTTCTATTTATTCTTCTATTTCTTTTTCATGGTATCTTCTTCTTTAAAGATCAATTACATGTCTTTGAAGACTTTAACTCTCTATCTCTCCCTTTCTCTCCCTTTCTCTCTCCCCCTCCCTCCTCTCTCTCTCTCTCTCCCCTCTTTCACTCCATCCCTCTTTTTTCTTTTTTTTTTCTCTCAGTTTTTTCTTCGTCTTCTTCTTCTTTCTTATCTTTCTTCATCATCTTCTCGACATCCTATTATTCCGGTTTCTCTTCTTTATATTCTGATTTTTCTTCTTCCTGGTACTTTTCCTTATTTTTTTAATTGTCTTGGGCTTCTTCTTTTTCATAATCTTTCTCTTCTTCGACTTTTTCTTCCATTTTTTATTCGTCTTCCCCTTCTTATTCCTTCTCCTAATTCATCGCATTTGTCTTCTTTGTTTTTTTATTCTTCATGTTTTGCTTAGCCTCCTTCCCCATCTTCACCTTCTCATACTTTGTCATCTTCATCTTCCGGTCTCCTTCCTTATCTTGAACGTATGTGTCTTCGTATTTTCCAAGTTCTTCTTAATCAGCTTCGTCTTCTTTTTCTTTCATATTCCAATTGATATACTTGGTTTTTACCGTTTTTAACACATGTTTTGGTGTCTCATTTGAATGTTGTATCGAGTCAAAGCTCGTTTTTAGAGTCTTTTAGTCATTTATTTAGATATCTCAGGTAAAAAGGCGTTTAAGGAAGAAATCGGAGTTACAAGGGCAAAAACGCAAAGAACCGTGAAGAAAAAAGCAGAATCAGTCGATGCAAGGAGTGCATCGACCGATGCAACACCAACAGAGGATCCACAATCGACCGATGCACAAATGAAGACCGATCGATGCAATCCCATCAGAAGATCTAGCATCGATCGATGCAGCATGACCAGAGAAACAAGAATCCACCGATGCAGGCCGGCGAGAAGAAAAATGAAATTTTTGATTTTCCTATTTTGCCCTAGAAACTACCTATTTTAACCTAATTCGACCTAGGGCCTATATATACTCTATTTTTAGCCACTTTGACGGCACCGCTTTTCACCGCTTTTACGCTTTATTTTTATCATTAGAGAACTTCTGGTTTTTGGGCACTTGTAAGATTGGGGAGACGAATCTCTAACTCACATACCGGAGAAGATTTCTGAACCCTCTTTGATTTATTCTTATTGGATTATGATTTCTTTTTCATCTCTCTGTGTTTTCTTTGCTTCCATGTATGAGTAATCTCCCTGTTAGGTTTATAGGGTTTCAAAGAATTTTCATGAATCACTGAAACGGATCTGTTAGACTAGGCTAGGGAATTACATAAAGTTCTTCATATATTATTGAGTTTAAGGCTTAGACTAGATTGATCACCTAGTTTATGATCTTAGGATTAATCTATTCATCAAAAGTGTTTTAGATTTCTTGACAGAACTTAGATGAGCAAATTGTCCTTAGCCAACGAAAGCTGATGCTAAGGCGATTTATGAACTTATCAAACCTGAACTTTAATGCGTGCCTAGAATTTTAAGGTCAAACGACAGTTTATATTCTTAGGTTGATTGGCATAGTGGTTAGTGCCACGACAGTGGGCTAGCTAGACTTTCATGTTTGAGTTCGAGAACGGTTCTTAATTCATTCCCTGTTCGATAGTCTGTATGCCATTTGGCTTGTGTAATGCGCCAGCCACGTTCCAGCGCTGCATGATGTCGATTTTCACTGACATGATTGAAGACATAATGGAGGTTTTCATGGACGACTTTTCTGTCTATGGATCCTCCTTTGCTGTTTGTCTTTCTAATTTGTGCAGGGTACTCAGGCGCTGTGAGGAGAAGCATTTGGTCCTGAACTAGGAGAAATGCCATTTCATGGTGAAGGATGGGATTGTCTTGGGTCATAAGATTCCAGAGAAGGGGATCGAAGTTGACAGAGCCAAGATCGAGGTCATGACAAGCCTGCAGCCACCGAATTCTGTCAAAGGCATCAAGAGTTTTCTTGGACATGCTGGTTTCTACAAGAGGTTCATCAAGGACTTCTCAAAGATTACTAGACCTCTGATGCGGCTGTTGTGCAAAGATGTGAAGTTTGACTTCAATGATGAGTGCTTAGAAGCCTTCCACACACTCAAGGGAGCACTTGTGAGCCCACCCATTGTGCAGCCACCATACTGGGAATTACCCTTCGAGGTGATGTGTGATGCCAGTGACTATGCTGTGGGAGCTGTTTTGGGACAACGAAAGGAGAAGATGCTGCATGTCATTTATTATGCAAGCAGAACTCTTGAAGATGCACAATGCAAGTATGCTACTACGAAGAAGGAGCTTTTTGCAGTTGTCTATGCTTGTGAGAAATTCAGGACATATCTTGTGGACTCCAAGGTCATCGTTCATACAGACCACACTGTCATAAGGTATATATTCTCTAAGAAAGATAACAAGCCTAGACTGTTGCGATGGATGCTCTTGCTGCAGGAATTTGACATCGAGGTTAAGGACAAGAAGGGGGTCGAAAATGGAGTTGCAGATCATTTGTCAAGGCTGCGCGTAGAAGGGGAAGTCCCCATAAATGACTTTCTCCGTGAAGAAAACATCTATTCCATCGATGTTGTGCCTCCTCGAGATGCCACATTTCCTAAGTTTTCTTGGTTTGGTAAGATAGCCAATTATC
This sequence comes from Eutrema heterophyllum, assembly GCA_002933915.1. Lineage (NCBI taxonomy): Eukaryota > Viridiplantae > Streptophyta > Magnoliopsida > Brassicales > Brassicaceae > Eutrema > Eutrema heterophyllum. The sequence continues at coordinate 444,264 of PKMM01016865.1, read as the reverse complement.
TAGCTGCAGAGGTGAAGCCAGAAGGTTTTACAGGGTACAGAAAGAAGAAATTCATGTGTGACATCATACATTATTTCTGGGATGAGCCGTACTTGTACAAGCAGTGTTCTGATGGCATTTTTAGGCGATCTGTTTCAGAGGAAGAAATTCCAGGTATTCTCTTCCATTGCCGTGGGTCGAATTACGCAGGACATTTCGCTACCTTCAAAACGGTGTCTAAGGTGCTGCAGGCTGGTTTTTGGTGGCCCACCATGCTTCAAGGTGCTCGTGCTTTTGTTTCTAAGTGTGATGCCTGTCAAAGGCAAGGGAACATTAGCAAGAGAAACGAGATGCCTCAGAATTTCTTATTGGAGGTTGAGGTGTTTGATTGCTGGGGAATTGACTTCATGGGTCCGTTTCCATCCTCTTATGGGAATAAGTACATTCTTGTTGCTGTGGACTATGTGTCCAAGTGGGTAGAAGCAATGCCCAATCCTACAAACGACTCCAAGGTGGTTCTCAAGATGTTCAAATCTGTGATTTTCCCAAGGTTTGGAGTGCCAAGAGTTGTAATCAGCGATGGTGGATCTCATTTCATCAACAAAGTCTTTGAGAATCTCTTGAAGAAGAATGGTGTAAAGCACAAGGTAGCCACTCCTTACCATCCTCAGACGAGTAGCCAAGTAGAGATTTCCAACAGGGAGATAAAGAGTATTCTTCAAAAGACTGTGGGCACTACGCGAAAAGATTGGGCTGTGAAGCTTGATGGCACTTTGGGCTTATAGGACTGCTTACAAGATGCCTCTTGGCACAACCCCATTCCATCTTGTCTATGGAAAGCCATATCACCTTCCAGTAGAGCTCGAGTACAAAGCAGCATGGGCAATGAAGTCGCTGAATTTTGACATCAAATCTGCATCTGAGAAGAGAATGATTCAGCTGAACGAGTTAGATGAGATTCGCCACAAGGCGTATGAAAACTCAAGGATCTACAAGGAGAGAACCAAAGCCTATCATGACAAGAGAATTATCCCTAGGAACTTCTCTGCCAATGATCAGGTTTTGCTTTTCAATTCTAGGCTGAAACTTTTCCCTAGGAAGTTGAGATCGCGATGGTCTGGACCATTCACCATCAAAGAGGTGAGGCCATACAGAGCTGTTGTGTTGATGGACACTGCAGGAGGTGAATTTGTGGTAAATGGTCAGCGCCTAAAGCCATATTTTGCTGACACCGAATCACTGAGGGAGACTCCATTCCTCTCAGTGATCCACCTCTAGCCTAAGAGGCTTCAAAGTCAAGCTAACGACTTTAAACAAGCGCTTGGTGGGAGGCAACCCACTGGTAAGTGTACATATCTTATCTTTTCCTTTGTTATTGCTCACAAACATTTTCTAATTTTTAGTTTTGAGTCTAAGTGTCTCTTTTTCAAAAAAAAAAAAAAAAAAAAGCTCGAATAGAACATAATCGATCGATACCATCTGGGTATCGATCGATGCCAAGGGTCCAGAGAATCAGAAATCGATCGATGCATATCTTGCATCGACCGATACCGGCCCAGGTAAGTCAGCTTTGACTTTTTCTTTTATTTTAACTTTCTTAAGTCTGTTTTGCCTTCTTCCTAATTTATTTTCACACCGGGACGGTGTAAAGTAAGTCTGGGGGAGGGTCTTTGTCGTTACTAACGCTATTTTCTTTCTTTTGTTTTTTCCTTTTGAGTCATTTTGATGTTTCCTTTGAGTCATTACGTTTTATTGAGTCAAAACTTGTTGGAGATTATGATCACGACCTTTGAATTTTTATGTGATTTGCATCTAAATGACCATTGTTGTAGAGCTAGTTTTAGACCAGACTAATGGAAAATCTAAAGGCTGACCAGTTAATCAGAGGCATCCATGTTTCCAGAGAAATTCAAAAAGCTTGAGCTAATTTCTGAGCTCTTCCTTTTACATCATCATTGTGATTGGTGTCTTCAGAGCTTGACTCCTCATTCGTATCTGACAAGACAACCTGTGTGAAAATATGGTACTCCTTTCCCTTATTTAAAATAAAAAGCAGAAAAGATGAAATGATTTTCTTTCGGGTAAAGGGCTAGGAAAATTTCCATCGATCCCATTATTTTACTTCGGAAGAGATGATCACACAAATTTGGAAGCGAGGGCTAGGAAAATTTTCCGCGATCCCATTATTTGCCTACATCTTTGATTTAAAAAGGGGATGAACCGGGGATTCGGTGGCAAACACCATCAATACTCGGGTCTCGTAAACCTTGATAAAAAAATATACCCAAAGAAAAGAAAATGAGAAAAGAATAAGTCTTGGGGAGGGAAAAGTACCAAAGGTTGTGTTGTTGTCTTGTCACGATATCGAAAGGGAAAGAGTCTAGAAGGTTCTTGGCACTATGGTCTTTGATGAGACCCAGCAATGATAGCTTTAGATTATTCTGTGAAATAATGAGTTGAATCTGGGAGGCTGCGATGTTTGCAAAGAAGTACATGGCGGTTCGGTTTGGAGCCAGTTTAGCAATACGTGGATTATTAAGGTAATGATCATTGCGGAATTTGAAAGGAAATGTGAGTCTCCGTGTTTTTCAAACTTTTTCTTCTTGCTAAGTTTTCTGTTTGCTTGAGGACAAGCAAAAGACTAAGTCTGGGAGAATTGATATACTTGGTTTTTACCGTTTTTTAACACATGTTTTGGTGTCTCATTTGAATGTTTTTTCGAGTCAAAGCTCGTTTTTGAGTATTTTAGTCATTTATTTAGATATCTCAGGTAAAAAGGCATTTAAGGAAGAAATCGGAGTTACAAGGGCAAAAACGCATGAAACCGTGAAGAAAAGAGCAGAATCGGTCGATGCAAGGAGTGCATCGACCGATGCAACACCAACAGAGGATCCACAATCGACCGATGCAAAAATGAAGACCGATCGATGTAATCCCATCAGAAGATCTAGCATCGATCGATGCAAGGAGTGCATCGATCGATGCAGCGTGACCAGAGAAACAAGAATCGATTGATGCAAGGAGTGCATCGGTCGATGCAGGCCGACGAGAAGAAAAAGAAAATTTCTGATTTGCCTATTTTGCCCTAGAAACTACGTATTTTAACCTAATTTGACCTAGGACCTATATATACTCTATTTTTAGCCACTTTGACGGCACCGCTTTTCACCGCTTTTACGCTTTATTTTTATCATTAGAGAACTTCTGGTTTTTGGGCACTTGTAAGATTGGGGAGACGAATCTCCGACTCACATACCAGAGAAGATTTCTGAACCCTCTTTGATTTATTCTTATTGGATTATGATTTCTTTTTCATCTCTCTGTGTTTTCTTTGCTTCCATGTCTGAGTAATCTCCCTGTTAGGTTTTTAGGGTTTCAAAGGATTTTCATGAATCACTGAAACGGATCTGTTAGAATAGGGAATTACATAGAGTTCTTCATCTATTATTGAGTTTAAGGCTTAGACTAGATTGATCACCTAGTTTATGATCTTAGGATTAATCTATTCATCAAAAGTGTTTTAGATTTCTTGACAGAACTTAGATGAGCAAATTGTCCTTAGCCAACGTAAGCTGATGCTAAGGCGATTTGTGAACTTATCAAACCTGAACTTTAATGCGTGCCTAGAATTTTAAGGTCAAACGACAGTTTAGATTCTTAGGTTGATTGGCATAGTGGTTAGTGCCACGACAGTGGGCTAGCTAGACTTTCATGTTTGAGTTCGAGAACGGTTCTTAATTTATTCCCTGTTTGATAGTATGTTTAGTGAGTCTTGATTTCCTGCGAACTACCTGAAGACCTAGCGTTTTTCTTTATTGAATTTACATCCTTTAATCTGTCATTCTTTGTTTTAGAAAATACATAACCAAGGTCTTTAGGTAGTTCGCAGGAAATCAAGACTCACTAAACAGACTATCAAACAGGGAATAAATTAACAACCGTTCTCGAACTAAAACATGAAAGTCTAGCTAACCCACTGTCGTGGCACTAACCACTATGCCAATCAACCTAAGAATCTAAACTGTCATTTGACCTTAAAATTCTAGGCACGCATTAAAGTTCAGGTTTGATAAGTTCATAAATCCCCTTAGCATCAGCTTTCGTTGGCTAAAGACAATTTGCTCATCTAAGTTCTGTCAAGAAATCTAAAACACTTTTGATGAATAAATTAATCCTAAGATCGTAAACTAGGTGATCAATCTAGTCTAAGCCTTAAACTTAACAATAGATGAAGAACTCTATGTGATTCCCTATTCTAACAGATCCGTTTCAGTGATTCATGAAAATCTTTTGAAAACCTAAAAACCTAACATGGAGATTACTCAGACATGGAAGCAAAGAAAACACAGAGAGATGAAAAAGAAATCATAATCCAATAAGAATAAATCAAAGAGGGTTCAAAAATCTTCTCCGGTATGTGAGTCAGAGATTCGTCTCCCAAATCTTACAAGTGCCCAAAAACATGAAGTTCTCTAATGATAAAAATAAAGCGTAAAAGCGGTGAAAAGCGGTGCCGTCAAAGTGGCTAAAAATAGAGTATATATAGGTCCTAGGTCGAATTAGGTTAAAATACGTAGTTTCTAGGGCAAAATAGGAAAATGAGAAATTTCATTTTTCTTCTCGTTGGCCTGCATCGACCGATGCACTCCTTGCATCAGTCGATTCTTGTTTCTCTGGTCATGCTGCATCGATCGATGCACTCCTTGCATCGATCGATGCTAGATCTTCTGATGGGATTGTATCGATCGGTCTTCATTTGTGCATCGGTCGATTGTAGATCCTCTGTTGGTGTTGCATCGGTGGATGCACTCCTTGCATCGACCGATTCTGCTCTTTTCTTCACGGTTCCATGCGTTTTTGCCCTTGTAACTCCGATTTCTTCCTTAAACCACTTTTTACATGAGATATCTAAATAAAGGATTAAAAGACTCTAAAAACGAGCGTTGACTCAATAAAACATTCAAATGAGACACCAAAACATTTGTTAAAAAATGGTAGAAACCAAGTATATCATTTCCCCCAGACTTAATCTTTTGCTTGTCCTCAAGCAAACATAAAACTAAGCAAGAAGAAAAAGTTTGAAAAACACGGAGACTCACATTTACTTAAAAATTCCGCAATGATCATTACCTTAGTAATCCACGTATTGCTAAACTGGCTCCAAACCGAACCGCCATGTATTTCTCTGCAAACATCGCAGCCTCCCAGATTCAACTCATTATTTAACAGAATAATCCAAAGCTATCATTGCTGGGTCTCATCAAAGATCATAGTGCCAAGAACCTTCTAGACTCTTTCCCTTTCGATATCGTGACAAGACAACAACACAACCTTTGGTACTTTTTTCCTCCCCCAGACTTATTCTTTTCTCATTTTCTTTTCTTTGGCTATATTTTTTTATCAAGGTTTACGAGACGCGAGTATTGATGGTGTTTGCCACCGAATCCCCGGTTCATCCCCTTTTTAAATCAAAGATGTAGGCTAATAATGGGATCGCGGGAAATTTTCCTAGCCCTCGCTTCCAAATTTGTGTGATCATCTCTTTCGAAGTAAAATAATGGGATCGATGGAAATTTTCCTAGCCCTTTACCCGTAAGAAAATAATTTCATATTTTCTGCTTTTTATTTTAAATAAGGAGAGGAGTACCATATTTTCACACAGATCGTCTTGTCAGATACGAATGAGGAGTCAAGCTCTGAAGACACCAATCACAATTATGAGGTAAAAGAAAGAGCTCAGAAATTAGCTCAACCTTTTTAAATTTCTCTGGAAACATGGATGCCTCTCATTAACTGGTCAGCCTTTAGATTTTCTATTAGTCTGGTCTAAAACTAGCTCTGCAACAATGGTCACTTAGATGCAAATCACATAAAAATTCAAAGGTCGTGATCATAATCTCCAACAAGTTTTGACTCAATAAAACGGAATGACTCAAAAGAAACATCAAAATGACTCAAAAGGAAAAACAAAAGAAAGAAAATAGCGTTAGTAACGACAAAGAACCTCCCCCAGACTTACTTCACACCATCCCGGTGTGAAAATAAATTAGGAAGAAGGCAAAACAGACTCAAGACAAGTAAAATAAAAGAAAAAGTCAAAGCTGACTTATTTGGGCCGGTATCGGTCAATACAAGATATGCATCGATCGATTTCTGATTCTCTGGACCCTTGGCATCGATCGATACCCAGATGGTATCGATCGATTATGTTCTATTCGAGTTTTTTTTTTTTTTTTTTTTTGAAAAAGAGACACTTAGACTCAAAACTAAAAATTAGAAAAAGTTAGTGAGCAAAAACAAAGGAAAAGATAAGATATGTACACTTACCGGTGGGTTGCCCTACCACCCAGTGCTTGTTTAAAGTCTTTAGCGTGAATTTGAAGCCTCTTGTATCAGTCAGGATGAGCATGAGAACTTGCCCCGAAACAAGTCCCACAATCAAACATCTCCAGCTTCAGAATTGTGCTCATCATCCCCTTTACAACATCTTTTCTTTTCTCCTTCAACTCTGAAGTGAGAATTGCTCTAACCTTTGAGAATGGCTTCGATGTTCCCTTGCACTTCACCTCATACTCAATTGAGTCTCCATCACATCTCTGAGGGATCAGAGTCATGTGAGAATCACCCTTGACTCTTTTGCTCTTCACCTTCCCCCTTGCCTTAGCCTTAGCCCTTTTGATGTATATCTTGCTGATGATAGAAGGATCATCTAAGATTTCCTTGACTTCGTTCTCCTCATAAGGTTCTCTCCAAGGATCAACCACCAGCGTCTCTCCTGCGACAATAGTGATGCAAGAGACGTGTTTTGGAATTTCTCTAGTGGGGATGGCTTTATAGAAGACCTTTTTGTCAATGTTAGAGAATGAGATTCTCTTTAGAGAATGAGATTCTCTTATTAGGCATGTCTAGAACTGCACCCACCGTGGCCATGAATGGTCTTCCAAGAATCAAAGGCATATTAGAACCTTCACTCATCTCCACAACCTAAAAATCAGTAGGAACCAGACAATCTCCTACTTTAACAAGCAAATCAGGGATGATACATATGGAGTTGTGGGTGGTAGGAGGTCTTATATCAGCGATTTCCAACCTCTCTACCATAGGAAGAGTTTGCAAATGCGAGAATCGCATTAGGAGGTCTTATATCAGCGATTTCCAACCTCTCTACAACAGCCTTTAACAAGAGATTCACGCTAGACCCAGAATCAACCAAAGCCTCTCTAAATTCAACTCCAGAGATAGAGCATGGAACAGAGAACTTCTCAGGGTCTACAATCTTAGACAACTGCTTCATTGGTGCTGGCGTGCTCCTTGCTTTGATGAAGAGTGCCTTAATCTCTTATAGAGTTTCTCTGGAATACTCGAAGGGATCAAGCAAATATCGATCTTCTAAGGCCTCTTCAAATGAGATCTCATGGGGGATCTTTCTCACCATCCTGTCAAAACCACTCAGCTTCTCTGCACTAATGGGGTTCCTGAGGTGTCTAGGGGGCATAGGATACGGGATCTTGGGGACATATAGTCGTGGGGTGATGGAAGTGTGCTTCTCCTCTGCAACAACATCTTGTGCTTCCTGCACATCCATCAACTCAGGTGTAGTCGCCATCTCATCATCAACCATTACCGTGCTGCAATGCTATCTGGGATTTATCTCTGGTTTACCAGGAAGGTTTCATGGTTGTCTCCTAATAGCATCTGCAATCTGTGCTACATGTGTGTTGAGCTTCTTCACGTGAGTGGCGATGGACTCATACTTGCTATCGATGCTCTCAATTTTGTTGTTGAGATCATGATACATCCCATCCACCTTGACATGGGTCTCCTTTGTTGTCGTTTGCTGATTTATCATTACTTGTTGTATCATCACCTTGAGTTTAGACTCCTGGGTAGCCGAAATAAAACCATTCAGATTCTGAAACCTGTTATGCCCCTGATTTTGCACGAATGGTTGTCCCTGAAAATTCTGCACAAATGGCTTATGTCCCTGATTTTGCACGCCAGTCTGCTGTGGATAAACCTGATCTTGAGGGTTCTCAACATTTGTGCTTCTGTAGGAAAGATTGGGATGACTCCTGTAGTTTTGATTGAACCCTCTGTTAAAGAATCCCTGAATCTGGACGTAGTTCACCTCGCCTTGCTTATTTTGTTCTCCTTCATAGGCTTGCTGATTGTACTCATCATCTCCAGTGTCCTCGCAATAGTTAACACCTTTTTGATTGCTTTGGAAAAGCAACGTCAAGTTGTTAACTTTGGCATTCAGATCAGCCATCGCTCTTGTCTCAACACTGTTAACACGTCGTGTCCTATCGTACTCAAGATTACGATGACTCGAGCTCGAAGCAAGGTTCTCAATCAGCTCATACGCTTCCTCCTTAGTCTTGGTCATAAATCACCATTACTTGCAGCGTTCAGAAAGTTCTTAAAGTCCCAATCGACTCCATCGTAGAAGATATTCAACACTTGCTCATCTGAGTAGCCGTGGTGAGGACACTCGCAGATATTCTCTGAATCGTTCCCAAGCCTCATTAAAAGATTCACCTCCATTCTGCTGGAACTGAGTGATCTTGATCCTGAGAGAAGCTGTCTTAGCTTTGGTGTAGAAGTGATCCAGGAATGCTGATCTGGTTAACTCCCAACTGGTCAAAGAACCAGGAGCCAAAGATTTAAGCCACCTCATAGCTCTGTCGCTCAAAGAGAACCAGAAGAGCTTGTACTTCTAATAGTCTGCAAGGACTCCATTAGCACTAGTCGTGCTGCATATCTCCTCAAATGTCTCAATATGGTCCATGGGATTTTCAGTAGCCTTTCCATAGAACAAGTGCTGCTTGACAAGAGATATGTATGAGGCTTGATCTCAAAGTTCTGTCTCTGAATAGGCGGTGGGCGAATAGCAGTCCTGTCTTGGTAGAATGCATGAGGAGTGTCGACAGCACCAATTGCTTGGCGTGGAGGAGGCTGTCGAGCATTCCTCTGGTGTTGCACACGTCCGAGAGCAACTCGTCTCTGCTGCTCTTCAGCTTGTCTCCGAGCAGCAGCAGCAGCTACAGCTTCGGCGTCGTTTGGATCAACATCATCGTCGCGAGCATGGAGAAGAGGGTTTTTGGGATTCCCTTCCTCGTCATACTCGTTCTGATTGTTGCCATCGACAAGTGGATCATGGAGATCCCGGTTTTCTGGTAAGTCGGCCATCTCTCTCCTTCTCCTGTTGTTTTCTCGTTATATCCGTGCTAACTCTTCGTTGTTCACCTCAAGCAGATTTCCAGAACCTTTGCTTCTGATCATACACCTGAAACACACAAGAGAGGGCAAAAATAAAAATAATTAGTAATGACAGAAATAAATTCTTAGTCTGAACTTTCGTCCAAGACTCGTAGACAACGTTTTTAGTCCCCGGCAACGGCGCCAAAACTTGATACACTCAGAGTTTAACCCTAAAAGTAACTACTGCAAGAGCACAACTAACGAAGTAGTATTGTAGGGATCGAATCCACAGAGACCAAATGAAACACTACAAGAATGCAGAAAGAAAGTAAAGCTAAGACTAATGACAATTGTTTGTGGTTTTATATCTTCTCCAAACTAAGAATGACAGATTAAATGATGTAAATTCAATAAGGAAAAACGCTAGGTTTTCAGGTAGTTCGCAGAAAATCAAGACTCACTAAACAGACTAGGTGATCTAAAACACTTTTGATGAATAGATTAATCCTAAGATCAGAAACTAGGTGATCAATCTAGTCTAAGCCTTAAACTCAACAATAGATGAAGAACTCTATGTAATTCCCTATTCTAACAGATCCGTTTAAGTGATTCATGAAAATCCTAAAAACCTAACATGGAGATTACTCAGACATGGAAGCAAAGAAAACACATAGAGATGAAAAACAAATCATAATCCAATAAGAATAAATCAAAGAGGGTTCAGAAATCTTCTCCGGTATGTGAGTCAGAGATTCGTCTCCCAAATCTTACAAGTGCCCAAAAACATGAAGTTCTCTAATGATAAAAATAAAGCGTAAAAGCGGTGCCGTCAAAGTGGCTAAAAATAGAGTATATATAGGTCCTAGGTCGAATTAGGTTAAAATACGTAGTTTCTAGGGCAAAATAGGAAAATCAGAAATTTCATTTTTCTTCTCGTCGTCCTACATCGACCGATACACTCCTTGCATCGGTCGATTCTTGTTTCTCTGGTCATGCTGCATCGATCGATGCATTCCTTGCATCGATCGATTAATGATCCTCGGGGCGTGTTACATTGATCGATGCACTCCTTGCATCGATCGATGCTAGATCTTCTGATGGGATTGCATCGATCGGTCTTCATTTGTGCATCGGTCGATTGTGGATCCTCTGTTGGTGTTGCATCGGTCGATGCACTCCTTGCATCGACCGATTCTGCTATTTTCTTCACGGTTCCATGCGTTTTTGCCCTTGTAACTCCGATTTCTTCCTTAAATGCCTTTTTACTTGAGATATCTAAATAAAAGACTAAAAGACTCTAAAAACGAGCTTTGACTCGATAAAACATTCAAATGAGACACCAAAACATGTGTTAAACAACGGTAAAAACCAAGTATATTAATATTCCTCGTCTTTTCCTTATTCATCTTCATCGTCTTCGACTTGTACTTCTTTATCATCTTTGTATTCTCTGACATCTGTTTTTTTTTCTTTTGGTTTTTCTTTGTCTTATTTCTTTTGATTTTTCTTTTTTCTATTATTCTTACTTATATCGTCTTCGTCTTCGTCTTCTTCCTCTTCTGCTTCCTCTTCTTATTTTCCTTCTTCTTCTTTTTTTTTTTATCATCTTTGACTTTTTTTTCACCATATTTGTATTCCCCAACTTCTTCTTCTTCTTTTTTTCCCCACTTTTTTACTCCTCCTCTTCTTCCTCTTGTTCTTCATATTCGTTGTCTTATTTGAATTCTTATTCTTTTGGTTTTTCTTCATCACTTTCCTCATCTTCTCTTTCTTCTACTTCGTCTACATCATCTTCGTGTTTTCTTCTTCGTCTACATCATCTTCGTGTTTTCTTCTTCTACTACTTCGTTTTCTTCATCTTCCGGTTTTCTTCTTTTTCTTCTTCTTTAACTTTTCCGATGTCTTATTCCTGTTCTTCCGGTTTTGTTCTTCTTCTTCAACTTCCTCATCTTCTTATCCTTATTTGGTAGTTTTTATTTTTTTCTCTTACTTTACTTTTTCAATGTTATTAGTTTCCATTATATAAAACACAATTTTTTTCTCTTTTTTTTGTTATTTTTTCTTTTTTTAAAAATAAATATCTAAGTGGAAAAGTTTATATTATTACTTTGACACATGTCGCGATCTTAATTAACAACGACACATGTTACGATCTCGTAAGTAAGAATTATCTTATGTGTCACACTTACATTAAGGCGTTCAACTTTATTTAATAAGATAGATGCATGGATTTGTACATAATCAATTTCATTAAAGGTAGTATAATGATTCTTGTGAAATTAAGAAATAGAGCGTACGATTAGTGGGCTAACATCTTTTTTTTTCATCGCTGTTTTGCTATGTTTCTGCTTCCTCTAATGGAGGTTTTGTAAACCTTTTTTTTTCATTCAATCAAAATCAAAATCAGATGAAACACATTTACAATACACAACTTTTCAAACACGATCACTACAAGAAAACATGCTATTCCAAACGGCTGAAACGGTCGGAAATCGACATTCCCGACCGATTCCCGATGGATTTAAGTCGTCGGGACTATCTCGTTGAGAATCAAAATCCGTAGGAAATTCCTAAGAGAACTCCTTGGGATTTCTGAGGACCAATATCGGTCCGGAAATTCCCGATGGATTTCTGAGAGAATTATTTCCGACGAATTTCCGACGGATTTCCAAGGGAATTATTTCAGAAGGATTTACGAGGGAATTATTCCCTCGGAAACAATTTGAGGCTTTGATACCCTAAACGGTTGCCCTCAGAAATCCGTCGAGAATTCCTAAGGGATTTCTGACGGATTTATTTAATCACATGTCGAAATTCTAATTCAACACGTTTCTAAAAGATATTCAAAAAATATTTGAATCCGTCGGAAATCCCTCGGGAATTTCTAACGGATTTCCGAAGGAATTAACAAAATCCGTTCGAAATCCGTCGGAAATTCCTGAGGGATTTCCAACGGATTCAAATAAATTCTTTAAAAAAAATGAACTGGTATTATGTTTGTAAATGCAAAGTTTTAAATTCAAAGTTTTTAAAATTTTGTAAAATTCAATCACATGTTAAAATGCTAAGTTTATTAAAATTGAAAAAATACATGATATCGTAATTTTAAAAAAAAAAATGTATTAAATTCAAAATCCTTCCGGAATTTCCGAAGATCTAGTAAAATCCCTCTGAAATCCGTTGGAAATTCCCGAGGGATTTCCAATGAATTTAGATATTTTTGAGTAATTTGATGATTAATATGCCTAGTTAATTTGATGTTTCGAAAACTTAATGTTTCATGTATATTTTTTATATGTATCACATATGAATGTATCTATAACTATTTTTTCGAATTTATCTATATCCGTCGGAAATTCCCAAGGGATTTCCAACGGATTTAGATATTTATTAAGTAATTTGATGATTAATATCCCTAGTTAATTTGATGTTTTGAAAAATTAATGTTTGATGTATATTTTATATGTATCACATATGAATGTATCTATAACTATTATTTTTCGAATTTATCTACATCCGTCAGAAATCCCTCGGGAATTTCCAACGGATTTAGATATTTTTGAGTAATTTGATGATTAATATGCCTAGTTAATTTGATGTTTGGAAAACTTAATGTTTGATGTATATTTTTATATGTATCACATATGAATGTATCTATAACTAGTTTTTCAAATTTATCTATATCTGTCGGAAATCTGTTGGAAATTCGCGAGGGATTTCCAACGGATTTAGATATTTTTGAGTAATTTGATGATTAATATGCCTAGTTAATTTGATGTTTGGAAAAAATAATATTTGATGTATATTTTTATATGTATCAATAACTATTTTTTGGGATATATTATCATCAGAAATCGGTTGGAAAATTCCGACGGACTGGCAGCCATCGGAAATCCGTCCGGAATTTCTGACCATTTTTCTGACGACCTTGGATCCGTCAAAAATTTCCGTCTGATTTCCAACGACCGTAAATTCGTCAGAAACGATCGGAAATCCGTCAGAAATTTCCGACGGATAAAAAGTTGTCAAAAATGACCGTGTTTTCTTGTAGTAGGTGCCTCGTTGATCTCATTGGCCATTAGACCATTATATCCGTTTTCACATGTAAATGGTAAAATGATCAAAAGTTGCAACAAAACAGAGCCGGACATCTTCAAATGTTATAATGAGTTCGAACATAAGTTAAGTTTTTGTGCTTATAGATCTATTATCATCTTTATCAAGTTTATAAAAATAGTAAGCATGATTTTTATCTCAATAACTAATAGTCTATCACTGTTTTCCCATTAGACCATTATATCCGTTTTCACATGTAAATGGTAAAATGATCAAAAGTTGCAACAAAACAGAGCCGGACATCTTCAAATGTTATAATGAGTTCGAACATAAGTTAAGTTTTTGTGCTTATAGATCTATTATCATCTTTATCAAGTTTATAAAAATAGTAAGCATGATTTTTATCTCAATAACTAATAGTCTATCACTGTAACTAAGACATGTCTTAACTCTGAGACTATACTTACACTGTAACAAAAACTATCTTAATAGCTCAGTACATATAAAGAATCAGATAGGAGACGAAGCTGTAGAAGTTCAAGATCAAATTCCCCGTCCATAGAATTACTCAAATGTTTCGGATTCTGACTTGCATTCTCTCAACCATGCTTGTAACAAGATTCAGACGCATAACATTCACCAAAATATACCTTAAGACGCAAAGCCTATGAAAACCGTGCATACATGCATAAAAATGAATATATGCAAAAAGCTTTAAGCAACAAGACACCTTACCACCACTCTTAATTCCGGAATTCAAGTCTACTTGTACCTTAGATATCTCCTCATATTAAGGTCTCAAAGAACATATTTGTAAGGCTTAAATAAACTTTTGTGTCTATCTGGCTTGACCATGGCATGTGGCCAAGTGGTTGTTTCCATGCTTAACTTAAGAGATCACTTCATGTGCAGTTGATTTCCATTCAACAATAGATAGATGAATATAAGCTCAAGCACAGTGCAGAAGGGTGTGACGCTATACCTGTAAAAGTAATACAACCAAATTATAATTATTGTAAGATAGTATATTATATAAAGGAAAATAAAGAAAGAGCACCAATAAAGGTAGGAGATGACTCCTTGGATATAGGTTTCACGTTTCAGCATGAAAACATGGTAATCGACTTTAAAATTGCGTTGTGCACTTAATGATATTCCAAGGAAAAATAAAAAATTGACAATGCTTTGAGTATCCAAAAATTACACTGTAAGCTAAGTTTTCTTCACCTAGCAAAGATACCAACCTAACGGTGGCAAATCAAAGATCAGTTTGCACACAATAGGAGTTTGTGAAGGGGAAGCGATGGAGCTCATCAAGGGCTCATTCGCAACTTTTTCATCATCAAAAGCAAACCATATTGCATTTGTAAAGAGAGAATCGCTACAAAGACACCATGTAATATTTAGTTAGTTAAGGGACCACATCAACCATAGGATGAGAGTCAACGGATAGAGATGGATTGATTTCTACCAGGAAAGAAAAGCCGAACCCATTACCTCTCCTGATTATCTTCAAGGCGCAAGGAAGATATGACGACCTCCGCATATTCATCATCAAAGTACACACCCTGCAACATATACATAAGAGGTTTCTACAGCTACCATTATCAATAAACACTACAAGAAAACACTGCGATTTCCGACGGCATTTTTGATGACCTTCAAGCCGTCGGAATATTCTGACGGATTACCGAGGGAATACCGGCGAATATAATTTCCTCGGAAATCGGTCGGAAAATTCTGACGGTTTGAAGGTCGTCGGAAATTGGCGGACTTTTCCGACGAAATTCTGACGAATTTATATTCACCGGTATTCCCTCGGAAATCGGTTGGAAAATTTCAACCGATTCAAGGCCGTCGGAAATCGGTGTGAAATTTCCGACCGATATCCGAGGGATTTCTATCGGTCGGAAATTTCCGACCGATTTCCGACGGCTATATATCCGTTAATGTATCTGTTGTAGTAGCCATTATATAGCCGTTTGAAATATAAAAATCCGTCAGAAATCGGTCAGAAAAACGCTAGATATTTCTCTATAGATATTTCTCCCCCTCATTCACAACATCCACAACATACACACAGCAAAAAAAACTTACACAATGTCTTATTTTCGATCGTGGATGGACAAACCTCTGCGTGATCCCGCGGCGGGGGAATTGACGGATGAGTTCGCACAAGGTGTGGAGGAGTTCATGAACTTTGCGTCAAACAATAACATGACATCAGAATACGGTTAAATGTATTTTCCTTGTACTAAATGTCAGAATCATAAATTATTCTCTGTTAGAGAAGTATGTAAGCACTTATATAGGACTGGATTTATACCTGGTTACAAGATTTGGTATACCCACGGAGAAACTGATTCAATGGTGCAATATTATGGTAGCATATCAGATAGGTTTGGTAGTACTTCAGGTAAGTTAGAGGAACCAACACCGGAAGTAGATGTAAACGCATTTACTGTTCATATGGTGAATGATGCATTTCGTGAAACATAGCATCGTATCATGTTGAAGATGGTAACAAGATAGAGGAATCAAATTTAGAAGCGCGGAAGTTTTTTGATATGCTAGATGCGTCTAAGTAGCCATTATAAAAAAGATGTAGAGATGGAATATCGCCTCTATCAACTGCAAGCAGGTTGATGACTATAAAGACGGATTTCAACTTAGCCGATGATTGTGTTGATGCGATAGCTGATTTTGTGAGAGATATCTTACTTGGAGATAATATTTCACCGGCTTCATACTACAAGATTCAGAAAGCTGTATGATCTACTGAAGAAAGGACGAAAACCGGTTGAAGTGTCGCTTTTGTCACAAACCTCGGTATCAGAATACAAGTGGCAGAGTACCTGTTCCACATAAACGGATGTGGTATTCGCCCCTAGCTGATAGGTTGAAGAGGTTATATCAATCGGAGCGCACGGCAGGGCCTATGAGATGGCATGCAGAACATAACTCAGATGGAGAGATTGCGCAACTCTCAGATGCCGAAGCATGGAAACATTTTCAAGAGGTTTATCCTAGTTTTGTGTGTGAGCCAAGGAACGTATACCTCGGGTTATCTACGGATGGTTTCAACCCTTTTGGAAAGCATGGGAGGCAATATTTGTTGTGGCCAGCAATCGTCACACCTTACAATTTGCCGGCAACTTTGTGCATGAAACTAGAGTTTTTGTTCCTCACGATCCTCGTCCCCGGTCCAGAACATCCTAAGAGATCCCTTAATATTTTCTTGTAGCCATTAACGTATGAGTTGAGAATGTTGTGGAAAAATGGTGTTGAAGCGTTCGATGTTTCCCTGCAACAGAATTTTATGATGTGTGCGGTACTGACCATAAGTGATTTCCTAGCATACGGTATGCTATATGGATGGTCGACGCATGGAAGGTTGGCGTGTCCGTATTGTCAAGATAACATTGATGCGTTCCAATTGAAGCATAGACAAAAGACCTCTTGGTTTGATTGTCATCGACGATTTCTACCGCATGATCATCCATATCGTCGGAGCACAACATTGTTTAGAAAGAACAAAAAAGTTTTTGATGGTCCACCTCCTGAGTTAGATGATAATTATATTATGACTCAGTTGAGAGATTTTGGTGCTGAGAGGACAGTTTCATGCGGTAGTAATGGACATTATCACATTGACGGTTGTGGCGAATACCACAATTGGCACAAGAAGAGTATTTTCTAGGATTTGCCATATTGGAAGGACCATTTGCTGTGCCATAATCTAGACGTGATGCACATTAAAAAGAAAATTTTCGACAACATCATGAAATTGCCAGATATTTGTTCCCGTAAGGAGTTGCATGTAATGGCGAACGGGAAATCACTGCCCTCTGCTTTCCGGTTGGATGCAACTTCAAAGGAAGAGTTCTTCGATTGGATTAAGCATAGTGTCAAATTCCTAGACGGATAGTTCATAAGGGAAGTTTTCTGGGATGAAGAGTCATGATTGTCATGTTGTCATGCAGCACCTCCTTCCAATTGCATTAAAAAGGTCTTCTTCCTAGAAACGTCCATGGAGCTATTGCAGGTACGTACATTTACACTATTACGTATGTTACTATATTTTTATTTGTTAATCTGGAGTTATTTAATTTTGTATGTCTACTATATATGCAGGGATCAGTACTTTTTTCCGGGATCTATGCACGAGATCACTTACATCAGTCGGTATCCGAAATCTGGGGGAAAACATACCGGTTCTCCTTTGCAACCTCGAGAAATTATTTCCATCTGCCTTTTTTGATGTTATAGAACATCTTCCTATTCATCTCCCTCGAGAAGCAACACTTGGTGGGCCGGTTAATTACCGATGAATGTTCCCTTTTGAGCGGTATATGTTCCACCTAAAGAAGAAGGTGAAAAATCTTGCTAGAGTCGAGGGTTCTATTGTCGCGCAGAACATTAATGAAGAAACTTCCAACTTTGGCGGCTACTACTTTCCAGCGCAAGTCCAAACAAAAAGTAGATGCCCCACACGGCATGATGATGGAGGGAAAAGAACTAGTTATCATGTCTTTATCCCCGGTATAT
Source organism: Eutrema heterophyllum (assembly GCA_002933915.1). Lineage (NCBI taxonomy): Eukaryota > Viridiplantae > Streptophyta > Magnoliopsida > Brassicales > Brassicaceae > Eutrema > Eutrema heterophyllum. The sequence continues at coordinate 426,480 of PKMM01016865.1, read as the reverse complement.
TTACTCAGATTGGACGAGTAAGTGGAAAAGGCAAGGATCGGCGACTATCAGAGGAGGAGCAAAGGCACTTGCATATGTATATTCTGACAAACTGCGACGACGTTTTGGAATATGAGAGGTACCTAATTTTTTTTTAATTAGTTAATAAACTTTACTAATGCTATTTTCTAATGCATTTGTTCATGCACAGGATATTCATGACCCAAATACGCGATTGGTATCCAAATTACACAGAGGATGAGCTTGCTATCGAAAAGGAGAATGACTTTGGTGCTTGGTTGAAATATTATGCAAGTGTTAAACGATGTTTTATTATATAATTAAATTGTAGTTCCTTATATAAACATTGTGTTGATTATTTTCCACATGCAATTTTTACAGGTTGGTCAGATGACTGCACAAGGGGAATCGTTTCCGACGTGGTTAGTTGAGATGGTGAAAGGCCCGACGTTTGTTGCAAAGTCTTATCTAATATATTGCACCTGAGGGTATGCTTTTAAGGCTCATCGGGAAGGAAGCTCAAAGACAACTTCCCATTCTGGTATATCATCTCAATCTGGAGAAGTTGTCTACTACGGTGTCCTTCGCAAAATATTGGAGGTTCATTATCCGGGAACGATCGACTTGAGGTGCATTGCGTTCTACTGCGATTGGTATAATCCAGTGGAAGGTCTACACCAGGACGCATTTGGTGTTACATCTGTCCACTTTCGAATGCGACTTCATAAATACGATCCTTTCATTCTTGCTTCACAAGAGGACCAGGTTTCCTACATTTGATACCCTCGGGTTAGGAACAAGCAATACCCTTGGATTACTGTTACGTCGATACACCCAAGAGGAAGACTTTATGGTGTTTCCGAGCACGACCCTTTGCAGGATGTATTGCATCCGAGGGATTTCTGACGGATTCAGATATTTTCCATGTTTTTAACCCGAAAATGGTAAGTGTTAAACATTAATAAAAAATAAAGGTCCCTTGGAAATCCGTCGGAAATTTCCGAGGGATTTCCGACGGATTAGGGTAATAATCCTCAAATTTGACGGATTTTGAATATGTTTGTTCTTGATAAATGTAGAAATAACAAATTAAAACTACTTTATGTGAAATGTTTTTAAAAATCAAACATTTTGAAGTTTTTAATTGAAATCTTACACAAACACGTAAGTGTCCTTATATGTTCTATGTGGTTTTAAGAAAGTTTGAACTCGTTCGTCGATCGATTGTTACGAAATCCGGAATTACTTGTTTTGTTTGGTTTTGAAAGTTTTTTGTTATTAGTATGTAACATTGATGGTTATTAAACCCTAAAATGTTTGAAATCTTCAAAATCTAAACCCTATACCTGTTGATTGTAGAAATCACACAAGTATAAGAAATTGACAGATTGGTCAGAATCTCGTTTTTATTAAGACGAACTCGTCGGAGTTACAAAATGTTTTAAGATCGGTAATGAAATTGAGATCGGATTTCGAGTTCTCACTGTCTCTCTCTAAAATGTGTCGTCCCTATCTCTCCCTCAAAATGTCGTCGGGACTTCCTTATTTATAAGCTTCCTCGGCGGCTAAAACTTTCCCCCGAATTCGGGAAAAGTTCCGCGAATCCCAGATTAAAAAAACTAGTTAATCTTCATTTTCCGTATTTTCAGCAAAAGTAAGATATGCTTTTCTCAGCGAATCCCGGAAGTGAGTTTTGATTAAGATGGGTTGATACCGGCGAGATCGGTATGCCGCGAGTCGGCAATCGCTTGGTGTCTTTTTCTTTACCGATCTCAAACCATCGTCGATCGGGATTAACTGGGCCGATCTCGGTTTGAGATAATGACTTGATTTTATGTTTAGAATCAATCATGATGAGTTCGGCTTTCACCGAGCTCGATGGTTAGTCGCTTTATGCACTTCCTTACCGATCTTGAACCGTCGTCGATCGAGACTAATTCACCGATCTCGGTTTAAACTCAACGTTCAGAGCCGTTCACGATGAGTTCGGCATTTCTTCGGGTTGTTACCAAACTCGTCGATTTAGCAGTCCTTCGTGGACCTTTCTTTCGAGTTCGAAGGTCGGCAACCGTCTCGTGGTCCTTCCTTACCTATCTTGAACCGTCGTCAACCGGGATTAATTGGGCCGGTTTTGGTTCAAACCGGGCTAAACCGGGCTAAACTCACCACCAACAATACCCTAAACCCGTCGGAAATTTCATAGGGATTTCTGACGGACCTTGATATTTTCATGTTTTACACTCGAAAAATGCTAAGTGTAAAACATCAAAATATCAAGGTACGTCGGAAATCCCTCGGAAATTTCCGACGAATTTCCGAGGGACTTTGATATTTTTCAAGATCAGACCGTGTTGACTGGCCAATGAGAATGCATGCATTATCAAGGTCCGTCGGAAATCCCTCGGAAATTTCTGTGGGATTTCCAACAGACCCTGAAATTTACCCGGAAATTTAAACCGCCAAACGAAAATTGCTCGAAATCGAGGCGGTTAATATATATGATATCCAACGGATTCCCGAGGGAAAGGGTCCGTCGGAAACCTTTATAAATACCGCATCGATCTTCTTGTCTCTCATTTTCATCTCTGATCTTCAATCTTCTTCATCCGATTTTCTCTCCTTCTTTCCGATCTTCCTTTCTCTCTTCTTTTCTCTTCTTCCTTTAATTTCTCTATTCTTTTCTTCTTCTCTTCTTCTTCCTCGCCCACCAAGTCTTCTTCTCTCTTCTTCCTCGCCCACCGGAGCTCACCACCCACCGCAGCCCACCGCCGCCGCCGCCGCCCACCGCAGCCCACCGCCGCCGTTCTTCTCTGCAACCGCCACAGATTATGTAAGTCTTCTTCTCCCTCTTATTTTTTTTGTTTTGTTAGAATTATTTATTTGGAATTTTTGATATGTGGAATTAGAATTAGATAGTTGGAATTATAATTAGATAGTTAGAATGATAGTTGGTATTTGTAGAATTTGTGATTTGTGTTTTAGATTTTAGATTGAAAATAGTTAAAATCCGTTTTTTGAAAATTATTATATTTTTTAAAAACATTTTTTATAATTCTATTTTGTAAAACGTTTTTTATATATTTATTTAATAAACACGTGTTTAATAAATGTATTTTTTTTAAACGTTTTTTATAATTCTATTTTGTAAAAAGTTTTTTATATATTTATTTATTAAAAATGATTTTAATAAATGTATTTTTTTTAAACGTTTTTTATAAATGTATTTTTTTCAAAAAATTATTGATTTTTTAGAAAAATATTTATGATTATTTAGATGTTTTTTTAAATGATTCGGTTTTTTGTTTTTATTTTTGTATGTCTTAAGGTCAATTCGATCAAGAACATGCCGGTGGTTCGAGGCAATCAGGGCGGAGGAGCACTTCCGCAACTCCGAGCCCGAGTACTCTTGCGCCTCATGCGCCTACTATTCCAGACAGTGATAGTGTAGCTCTTCCTCTGTTCATGACCGTTGAGGAGCTAGTCCAACAGCCGGGATGAGAATTACTCACAGTTCTCGATTCGAAGCTCCGCATTCCGGGATCTACTTGGTAAGATTTTTCTTTTCTTTCTATCTAATTAATAATTTTTTTTTAATTACCGATATATTCTTAATTTGTTTTTTTATAGGTTTGGAATATCCGAGAATGACATTAGCAAGTCGGTTTTGAAGATGTTGCACTCCATCCTCGACAAACCGTATCGCAAATTCTTGACTGTTCCGTCAGACGAACAAAACGTTTGGTTTCGAACATTTGCGGTAAGTTCTAATTTAATTATTTATTTGATTATTATTTGAGATTTGTTAACATATTTAATTCTCTTTCTTTTGTAGCAAGAATTTAATTGGAGGCCTACCCTGACGAAAACGGTGGAGAGTGAATTTAAAAAGGAGGCGGCCATGCAATTCTCGCGCAACATGTACGAGTGGAAGCAGGTTTGGAGAAAGGGTGGAGATAAGCCAAAAGGCTTGACCGCGGAAGTGTGGAAGGACTACATCTCGTACTGGGAAGAACCCGAGACCGAAGCTCTCTCTCAGACTAACTCCTAAAAACCGGAAGAGTCCCCGAGACGGGAAGGGACC
>PKMM01016865.1:333155-422120 GCA_002933915.1 Eutrema heterophyllum | reverse complement strand
AAAAAAAAAAAAAAAAAAAGAGTTACAAATACGAAAACTGATCAATGTCGTGTATATATGTGCTCAATGATCACTCCGTTGTTGCATATAAAGAATACTCGAGACATGCGTTTCGTTCTCTACCAAACATCCACATCAAATAAAGGGATTAAACGTGATGAAAGCCATGATCTTGAAGCATACATTTCCATGAATAAACACATAAGACAAGATCCCTTGGCCAATACTTGAGTCCCAAAGGAAATAAGGAACCCTAGCTAGCTAGGTCTCTACATAAAATAATCAAGAACAAAAATCTTCACCATAGCCGGATTCCATGTCGATTCCTCGCCAAATCTAATTGTGTGGGTCACATCCACGCAACATTGTTCCATTCCAGATAAACCATAAAGATATAACTCCGACCTAAAATTAGGGTTTTCAGAGACACGGGGACCTCCAAAAGCTGCGACCTTTCTTGAAAGTCACCAGCAAATATCTATGGACCGATTTCAATATCATCTTCTTCCCAAATCCCACACCACAAAAAAAAACCCCGAGAAATATTAAATTAATTTTATAATGATTTAAGTCATTTAGGGTTAGTAATCGAAATTAGCAAATAATAGGACCAATTAATCGCATTCGCTAAACTAAGACAACCCATCATTAATACGGGATAAATCTTTACCACCACTCGCGAGATGAACAATGAACAGTAAAGCTTAGCGAAAATGCCCTCAAGATTCGAAGTCAAGCCACAAGTCAAACGAAAACCCCTTTCCGACAAGATTAGCCCATCTCTTAACCTCAAACACCATGAAACGACAGTAAAAATAGAGATTCAGGTCGGAAGCACGCACCTGGACAATCCGAGACGAAGAAATCAGACCCTCGTATGAAATCCAGCTCGATCCTCCACGGCGAGGGAAGAAAACTGTATCAGCAGATAGAGAAGCTCGTGGAGAACAAGATTATGGAAGGTCTCAGGATCGATTCTCCTGGAAATGAGTATAATTTGAGTGCGAATCTTAGAGAAACCCTAAGCCTTCACGCAAGATGAGAGAGAAGAAGGCTTTTTTGCTGATAGAGAGAGAGTGTGTGTGTCTCTTCGAGGGAGAAGAGAGAGAAAATAAGCTTTTGGCTTTTTTATCCTTGAAATGAGGGTTTGGTATATAATAAATAAACAGAGGAAATTTAGAAATCAATTCATTTAATAAATACTAAAAAAGAAGCTCATCTGTGTAAGCAAATATATAAGGCCATGTCTCTGTAGATGCACACGTCAAAAACGCGAAATTATATACTAGTTGGAAAAAATGAATAAATATAAATTTAATTTTCTCATTAAAACTGGATGTTGACAACAACAGAAAATAGATTTTATATTTTAATTTTGTGTTGAAGCAAAAAAAAAAAGTAGGAAACTCATTTTATTTTTTTATAAAGAAGATATATTTACAAATTGTGTTCTGTCTGATGCGACCGGTGAACGCACACGAAACCAATAAGAACTTGACACGTGACGGTAATGTGCGGTTCTTATTACAACCAAACCAAACTGTGTATGGTTCTGTCCTAAAGAGAAAAACCCTAGGCGCGTGTAGTTCAGGCGCTTCCTTCCGTGCGTGTGATATACAGCTCGCCTCTTAACGCGGATCCGAGAGGCTTCTTCTAGGCACATAGGAGGAATGGAAAGACATTGGAGCGTGCGTTGCACGCGGTACGAAGGAGAGTGTGAGGAAGATAAGATAAAAATAAAATAAACCCTAAGGCACTATAAATTGTGATGTCGCCCTAGAAAAGCCCATTTTGATCAGTAAATTAAAATTTATATAACCCTAAGACCCTTTTCATCTTTACAAAGAGATGATTCACTTGTTTTATTCTGCAATATTCGTTTCATTGTTTCAACAAGTGTATCTTTTGGGGTTGCGGTGGAATCATCACATGATACCCCACCCGTTGGGGATGATACCCTATGATATACATATAATACATTTAAATACTTTTTTGGCAATATTTTTCACTAAACTTTCACTTATTCCATAAACTAACTTACTATATATATTGGCTCTACTTATTGAAGCATCAGTATATCCAATAATAATAATGAGTACAAGTTTTTTCGGATTATATAATATAGCTGGCAGCTAAAATTTATAAGTATATTGCCTTTTGTGGCGAACAGGTCTCGGTTCTGATTTTTTTATTAATATTAATTATTTAATTCTTTCTTTGTTAAAAACATGGATTTTTTTGTTGTTGGGGGAATATACCCCATTTTTCATCCATCTCTCTCGTATTTATTTGTCCTTTTGCTAGACATAAGATCAATTTTGTTTGATGCAATTCATGGTGGATTTGAAAGTTTGTGATATAGCGACATAGTGATCCATTTCACACAGTATTTTGGATATTATATAGATTTCATCATTTTTTCCTAAATTCAAATCTCAGCATAGAAATCGTAAAAAAACATAAATAATGAGCACTTATTATTTTTTTTTTAATCTATGAGTGATCCCAAGCTTTTTAGATTCAGACTAATTTCCTAGAGACTCAACGAACCGGTGCATGTCCACAATTTATAAAGTAGAGCATTGGTGGCCAAACGCACTCGAATCCAGAAGGAGGGCACATATCCATCCCAACCAATTTGGCTACTTTCACTAGACCAAGAGCCCTTGGTTAATAACGAGCACTTATAGAGTCATGCCCTTATCTTCGACCAATTATAATTTACTTGATACATGTCTTTTAAGAGCCCAGAATTTATACCGGTCGAGTAACAGAGTAGAGTAAGTATAAAAATAAAAAAAAGAGATTGCATATTAGTAAATATTTTTGCCGATATATAAACAAAAATTCATGCTCTATTTCATACGCTCTTTTTTTTGGTTCGTACGTGCATATTATTGAGTTATACATATTACATATATATATATATATAGGGAGAGAGGAGGTGTTGAGAGAGAGATAATGTGAGGTTTTGAGGAATGGCCACCAATGCATCATTAAAGACTTGCATGTAACACTCGCTTCCTTTTAACTCTTTGATTGTTGGTTCTTCCGCATATCAGACCATCACACACACACATAGATAATATATGCCCTCTTGCATGCATGTTCGTATACGTGCTAAACGCAGCACCACACAGACCTATACTATATATAAACCGTTGTGTGGTTATATATATGGAAAAATAAGCTATTTCAAAAGTAGTGGAGTTAGGAATATTGATTACATACAGCCCATTTAGATCGTCGTATATGAATGTTAGAATCGTTTTTCTCAGCCATTAAAATGTAAGTTTTGTAAGAGTCATAGAACATCAAATCAGGGGGAAGAATTTTTACTAGTGGAAACCAGGGACATTTTGTGCAAAAAATATTAGAGCAATCTTAGAAATTGTTGTATAGCAGTGCTATAATAGCACATGCAAAGTATATGCTAATTATTACATTTGCTCCACCTACTGGGGATTACCTCTTATTGCGTTGCGATTTTAGCAACTCGATCTGGATCTCTGTTCAGCTCGGCCTGAGATTGACCTCTTTCGCCACAACTTCTGCGCCACAGCTTCTAGCTTCGACGTCTAGTTATTTATACCGTACATGTACATAGGTCCGGTCCTTCCTTAAAGCAGGTAAAGCATGAGATTTAGGCCACAATATTTAATATTAAAGGACCACAATTCTACTTCTTTAAACTAATGGCATTATGGTATCATTTTAATTTTTTAATGCATATGAACTTACCAGATAAAGCCTCTGATCTTTGCCATAATATTTTAATACTTAATATTTTCAATTTATTTTAATAATTTTGTTTTATTATATTACATCGTGTCAAATATTATAGAATAGAAGAATATAATATTATTGAGTTGTTGGTTTGATACAAGATTATAAGACACATATATATAGGGTTTAATATTGACATATTGATAACACTAAATAATGTAAATCTTCTTAATCCTATCATAATAAGATATCTATGAGAATATTTTTCGGTTGGGTTCACGGGCTTCACTTCATAACCGGGCTCTTATGACCCACAACACTTGGTTCGCAATATACAACTCTTGCTCTCTAATAGATCCCCAATATCCCCACACGGTGGGACGCGAAACACGAAATCCGCAATCACAAAGCGAAACACCTTTGTCGTGGACACTTGTCGAGGATGGACAAAACATGTCAACTGAAAACTTCAATCTTCAAAAAATAGGGATTGAACTTCATCTCGTCTTTGGTCTTGAAAAAGGGAATAATAACATCCCGTGGGTGCATCATGCAACTCCACAAATAATTGTCCTAGTCTCGGACAGTCCATAAATCAGACTAAAAAATGACATAAAAACATGAGCGTTCCAAATAAAAATCCCTAAAACCATAACCAACTCCCCCGTAATAAAAGAAATCAAAACATATAAACTCTGAGAAATTTAAACTTAAGAATAGATCTGAGAAATTTAAAATAATTAATAACCAAATTGTGAAAACCCCAAAACCCTTAACTTAATAATTTCTCAAAGATATCTCCAATAACCCGTGTACTAAACCAAACCATTAACCTAAGGTAGATTAATAAAATGCAACTAAAAAAAAACCTATGAGATAAACCACGTAGCACCAACCAAAATCATAAGATCCAAAACCCAACTTAAAAAAATAACCGTACCACTCTAAGACTCAAACCCAACTTAAGTAGAAAGGAAATTAATAAAAAAAAAATTGTGTAATCCAACGATTAACTTCATCTTCATCGTCGGCATCACCACCGTCCTCACTGTCTTCAACGCCGAGGGTCACCATCGTCTTCTTGATCTCCTCTTAATCACAAGACTTTTATTGCGGAATCGTTAACTTCGATCCACAAGAATCGAAGGCTCTGATACCTTGTCAAATATTATAGAATATAATATTATCGAATTGTTGGTTTGATACAAAATTATAAGACACATATATATATAGTGTTTAACATTGACATATTGATAACACCAAATAATGTAAATCTTCCTAATCCTATCACAATATGATATCTATGATAATATTATTCGGTTGGGTTCACGGACTTCACTTCATAACCGAGCTCTTACGACTCACAACACTTGGTTCGCAAGATACAACTCTTGCTCTCTAATAGATCTCCAATATATCACCTATTCTTCTCTTTCTTTATTTTTTTTTCAACCATCGACAACTCTTTTTTTTTCCGAAATCAATTACCATTTTTGATTTCAGCTAGATTTTTATATATTTATGTTTTTTTTCTCATGTTTGTTATCTTTATCGTACATATTCAATGTAACACTTTCTTACAGTTTTCTTTTGTTTCTCAAAATGAAAACCTTTCTTCACATCTCTTTCACATTACAAATGTATGTACATATTTCACTGAAAGTATATTTAAGTCTTTGTATAGTTCTTATATATTTTATGATAACACTTAAAACTTTTAGTATATATCAACGTCTTATTTACTTGGTAAACCATAAGAAATCATGACATAGTTCATTTTAGAACAATAATTTAAGGTATTAAATATAAAATTAAATTTTCAACAAAAATATTAAAATGATTGTGTAAATTTTCTAGTAACTATAATAAAAAATAAAAAATTTTTTTGCATATAAAAAAATAAATTAAGGCCACAATATTTTTCTAGTTTTAGGCCACCAAAAAAGGACGGCACTGCGTGTACCTCATCTTGAAAAAGAGGAACAATAGACTCCATAACTAGTTGTCTTCTCCGACAGGATATCATCTTTAAATGAATTGATCGACTGATCGACAGGTACGCAATTCTTTCCAAAAGTACTTCGGTAACCTATTGGATCACTTCGGCTCTACAGATATTGATTTCTCACTCAAAGAAATCTTGTTTTACTTATTAAAAAAAAAAATCTTGTTTCACCTTTTTGTTTTTGTTTGGCAAGGAGACATTATGGAAAGTATATAGTAATTACACCAAGAGCATTATAATATGTGGTTACTATCCGGGAAAAAATATTTTAAATAGATCACTTGGTCCTTCATTATCAGCCTTTCTCAAGTGCCTTCCATCCGATGAGCTCCACGTGTCCTAATCGTAGAAGACCCGTAGGCCATAATCAGTGCCTCAATTGGTCCGTATTTATTTGTATTTAGAATAAATTTTGGGCCCCGATTCTGTTAACACTAGTAAAAAAATCTTGCTAAAATCGAGAAAGAGACTTGATTGAAAATTTAACCGAGAATCAAAGGTTGATGAGTGCTGGTTCGTGGACATCGACGTGATTGATCAGTTCGAGTGGGGAACAAGGAAAGGGTAATAAGAGGTGTCATCGTCATAATTAAAATTCGGATCAAGTCAATACCAGATACATGTATAATTACATCCGAATGTGCAACATCATTACATAATTATTTACATGTTTAGGGTCGTTTTTTGTGTGTAATTTATGTAGTCTTTTTATTACGTGGCTTTGTTTGTCATGTTTTATTCTATAAAAAGTATATTTTTTCTTGATGATCGGTTAAAAGTTTTTCAAGATTCTAAAAAAATGATGTTATTTGAAAGATATGATCATGAGTATGTAAATTTAAATTTGTAAGGATAAGAAATAATGTAAAAAGAATTATTAAGATAATGGAGTATGAGGAAAAATACATGTGGTATAAGTTGACGTCGATCCGGATAAATTCGATGATCGAGCAAGCAAAAAAACTTTATGTTTGATGTTTGATTGAGTTTTTTTTTTTGGGTTATCAATAACATGAATTGTGCAGATTTGAATCAGTGTAATGATATATCGATGATAGTAGACAAGTCATTAGGCTACATGTTCATGTCTTGCTTGTTGGTACGTAGAAATGTCAAGCGGAACATAGATCTGCGGGCTCAATAAAATCTACTAGGGTTTGGACATTGTTACAGAAATTGTGGTTTTAGTGGGCTGATTCGTTGCAGTTAAAAACAAAAATGTCTACCGCAGGATGGGTTTGATGGACGCGGGTCATCGGGTTACCGGTGTAAGAACCAAAATTCCCACGTAGATTCGGCGAATTCAGTTTAGGGTTTAGGAAAATTATTTTTATTAGATTTATAGCTGTGCCTGTGAAGGCTGCCTACGTACCCTTTAAAAGGATCAAGCCAAAACGTAGTTCTTGTTACAAATAGTGTTTCTGTCTAAATTCTCAATTCTGAGATATCAGAATTATGAATGGGGAGATCTCCTATTTATAAATCTTGATGTCTTTTGATCTTTCTTTTTCTTTTTGAATTGGTATTGGCAATTGTCCTTTCTTCTCGGGATTTGCCTTTTATGAAATAAAAGGAAACCTTCCTTTTATTTCGTAAGTTGGCTCTGATGGGCTTTGAAATCGATTGTTGGGCTGATTTTAACTCGGACCGGGTTAAACCGGGGGAGTGCTAAACTCCCCTCTAACAATTAGTCCCCCCCTCAGTTCGGCGAATGAGTCTTTGAGTTCGGCGAAATTTATGGAGAATTCTTTAGCTCGGTTGGAGTTGAAATCATGTCTTGACTGTTCAAACTTGTGTTCTTTAATGATCGAACTTCCTTTGCAGACTAGATGTTACTCGGTTTTGTTCCTGCAAAAAATGATTAAAGACGCGAGATTGAGCTCGGCGTTTGTTAGTTAGGTGCGAGGTCGGCCTCGACTTTTTTTGAGTTCGGTTTCGATAGTTCGTGCGAGACTGCGAGGTCGGCGAGCTGCCCAATTGTTAGATCGGTGAGTTACGATTACGAGTTGCTATACAACGAGGTCGGCGAGCTGCGCGGTCGGAGAACTGCGATCGTGAGCTTGGCGAGCTGTGGTCGTGAGTTAGGCGGAGCTGCGAGGTCGGCGTACTGTGACTGCGCGATGAGTAAGCTGCGACCGAGCTACCTAACTGTTAGACTGACGAACTACGACCACCAACTGCCTTCCTGGGAAGTAGGCGATATGTTCGATTGGGAGGTAGGCGAACTGCTTGAGTTCGGCTTGATGATACGAACTGTACGAGTTCGGCTTAGAGGGACGGACCCTGTGATTGAATTTGAATAGAAAATATATTCGAATAAAAAAGTAAATTTTTTGATAAGGAGTACCTGAATTTTAGGGAGCTCGGTAGGCGAGCTACGATTGGTAAATGACGATATCGGTGAACGTTTTTTTTTTGAATCTCGACTTTTCTTCTCCAGTTCGGTGTTATCGCATGTCGGGGTGAGAGTGAGTGAGGTCAGCGTCGTGTGCTATGCATGTTGCTTGGCATGCAAGTTACATCTTCTCTGGTCATGGTGGTCTTCATGCTCGACAAGTGAGCTCGTGAGGTTTCTTGGTGAGTTCGTCACGTTGAGTTTGAGATCATTGGGTTCGGTAAGCGCGCCTTGGCGAGCTCGGCGTGTTCTACGAGTTCGGTGAGTGATCTCATGTTCGGCACGTCTCCATGCTCGACAGTTCGGCACGTCTCCATGCTCGGCAAGTCCTTTGCCGTGATCGTGGTTCGTCTCGGTGAGCTCGTGATCTCTTCTACGTGATCATGAGCTCGGTTTGTTTTTGGCGTGATTGACATCTTCGATGTGTTGAGTTCGGTAGTAAACGTCTTGGTGTGTTGTCATGATTGGCTTCGTCATGCATGTCACATTGCTTGCCATGCAAGTGAGGTCGTATATGTGCAGTTCGTGAAGGTGATCTGGTCCCTCCGTGGTGAGTTCCTCATGATCTCATCTCTCCGTGGTGAGCTCGTCATGATCTCGTCTCTCCGTGGTGAGCTCGTAATGATCTCGTCTCTCCGTGGTAAGCTCGTCATGATCTCGTCTCTCCCCGTAGTGATGACGTGACATGTTGGCGTTCACGGCTTCATGTTTGGTGGTGATCGGCACGTTCATGTTTGTTCTTCTTCATGCATGCAGCTCGTCATCATCACGTGTTCTTCTTCATTCTTTATTATGTGTTGAGTTCGGTCATTGTTTTCTCTCTCTAGGATTTTCTTCTTCGCTTCCCCAATATTCTCCTCCATGGATTTTTTCCGGCAAGATTGTTCCGAGAAATGTTCAACGTCTCGAGGTATTTGGATACAGAAGTCGGGAAATCATCACCATAGATATTGTTCTGTGATAAACTTATGAAGCTGAGGTTCCCACAGATCCCGAAACTGAGATCGGAGAAATCGCCGGATAAATTGTTGTAGATATGAGGATAGAGATATCTTTAGAGAAACATAGATGGCAAGACCTTTTTTTTTTTTTTTTTTGATCTCGGATTGAAAATTGTGGTAAGATCGGAAGCCCATGTCGGTGATTGGAGAATTGTTGAACATGACGAGAAGAGTCGGAGACTTTGTCGGATGTCTAGGGTTTTAAAATAATTCTCTATAAACCCTCAATTTTCTTCTTCCCTCCTTCTAGCGCCAATTGTAAGAACCAGAATTCGCACATAGATTCGGCGAATTCAGTTTAGAGTTTAGGAGAATTATTTTTATTAGATTTATAGTTGTGCCTGTGAAGGCTGCCTACGTACCCTTTAAAGGGATCAAGCCAAAACGTAGTTCTTGTTACAAAGAGTGTTTCTGTTTAAGTTCTCAATTCTGAGATATCATAATTATGGATGGGGGGCTCTCCTATTTATAAGTCTTGATGTATTTTGATCTTCCTTTTCCTTCTTGAATTGGTATTGGCAATTGTCATTTCTTCTCGGGATTTGCCTTTTATGAAATAAAAGGAAACTTTCCTTTTATTTTGTAAGTTGGCTCTGATGGGCTTTGAAATCGACTGTTGGATTGATTTTAACTCGGACCGGGTTAAATTGGAGGAGTGCTAAAGTCCCCTCTAACAACCGGTTTAGCCCACGGGCCAATGCCTTTCATACCGAAATTCCTAATAAAATAACATACACAAAATAATGTTTTTTTCTTCCCTTGAGCTATTTTAGGTTTATTCAATTACAATCCAAATAAATATGTATATATTTCTCAACTTACATGTTTTTTTTTAACGAAATGAAACATTTATTATACAGAAATAATGTCAATTACACAATCGCCCACCGATCGGCCCACTAACTCGCTAGACTTAACGGAACGGCCTGGAAATATTTACACGAATCGCGGTCCTAACAGACCGACTCATTGGGGTCCAAAAATAAAAAATGTCCGCCCCAGAGCGGGTCAGCCCGTTTAACACTCCTACTTGTGAGGGTCGGATTAAAAAATAATAGAGAAATATCCTAAAATAGCACAAATTTTGTTTTGTTCAAAAACTAGCACCTTAAAATTTCAAAAATAGCACAAATAATTATGTAAAAATACTTATTTATCCAAATTAAATTTAAAATAAAATTAAACACTATGTTTGGGTTCACTATTTTCAATTTATGATTTAGTTTTTTCCCATTAGAAAAGGATTTTAAGTCATTTTAATATTAAATTTGTGTTATTATTGTCAAAATTTGTATTGTTATTATCATTTTTAACTAGTGACGATAAATTTGGAACAAAAATTTTAAAATGTGTTATTTTGGTTAATTGTCTAAAATAATAATAAAGTTTTTAAATAATGTTGAGAAAAAAAAAAATGTTATTTGGGATTTCTGGGACGCCTAAGGTCAAAAGCCCTGAATTTGTCCGACGGCGACTAATAAGGGCGACCACGGTGTTAGGCGACAGCGGAAGTGGTTTGTGTCAATCTCTCGGTTAGTTTTTGGAAAACTTTTCTCCGTCTGAAGAATGTCGTCTTTGAAGCGGAAGCGCGACGCCGAAACCGCCGGGGAAGAGATCCTGGATGGTGGAGAAAGTGCCGACGGTAGTGATAAGAGCAATACCGAGAACAGTTTCTTCGATATATATGGACCGGAAGTAAACACCTCCTCTGAAGCTTTTTTTTTTATGATTTGATTGATTGGGTTATGCTGAATCTTATGCGCTTTGTTGCTCAAATTGTGCATCTGATTTAGATTCTTCTTCTTGGCAGGCGAAAGCAGAACTCGTTTTCAACAGCCCGGAAACAACACTGAACTTACAAGTAGGTTTCAAATGTCATAACTATTCTAATTTGAATTTTACGGTGGTGTAAGATTTGAGTAATGTTTATATGGGTTTGAACAGGATGTTCAGGAACTTGTGACATGGGTTCTTGCAGAAGGCTATATGCCCTCGTGGGTGTTTATCAAGGTATGCCCAATTTTTTTTTGGGAACTTGTTGGATATGTGTTGTTTATTGAGCTTAGAGCTGGCTTTTCTTCGTATATGTAGTTACAAATATGTTGTCTTTACGGTTTCGTTATTTAAGGAGTTCTGAAGTTTAGATATTTGTGGGAAGTTTAAATAACATTCATGGATATGGTTTGCAGAACAAGCCTCTCATTCCAAAGGTTGTCATGCTCTACCTTCCTGGATTGGATGCAGCTTTATACTTATCACAGTCTAAAGCACTTGCTAGTTTGAAATCATGTTGTGGCAATCCTATAGCGCTTTTAGCTTTGAGGTTGGTGTACGTTTTGGTGCTTCTCTTTACTTATGGCTTATTGAATACAATTATTTGTGGTAACTGCTGGTAAAACATCTTTTGCTTTTCTTCTCATTGTGTTAGCTGTGTAGTTGATGAGATGAAGACAATCGATACGATCCTTACTTGCAAGTGTAAAAGAAAGAAAACTGTTACTAGTTCAGTGGAACCACCTCTCCTTGTATCTAAGCCAGGTAGTGGGCTTCTTATAAACTGGAGCTGATCAACCTATTTAGATTTCCAAATTTGGCATAAATATTTTTTTGGGGGATTTCACCCGATGATTCTTGATCATTGTTAATTGCGAGGTTTCAATGTTACCAGTCATAACAGCCATGCATGGAAATAACCGTTTTAGATTTAACAATTCTTCTCACAATATTAGGCCCTGACTAGATGACATCTTTCGCTTGTAGACGCATGCAATCTGATGGGGAAATCGTTCATTGAGCTCACAAAGGATATACCGTTCCCTGTTACATACTATACTCTAAGTCGAAAGGAAATGGAACAAAATGGATACACTTTTGAGACAGGTACGAGCTCCATCTGTTCAAGATTGACAGCTTAATCCTGTTTAAGCTGTTAACCTTTTTCCCTTTGCGTCACATGGTTTGATAATTTTCTTTTCGTTATGCAGAGTTTACCTCTACACTTCCTGCACCATCAGGATCACGTCCCCATGAAATATTGGCTCTTGATTGTGAGATGGTAAACAACTATGTTATCTAGGCTTTTATGATGTGTGATGTAATCATTTGAGCATATTTGATTTTGTCAAAACATATAAACAGTTCGTTCAATCATCTTGTAAGTTGTAGGCTTAGAGGTTTATTTATTATCTTTTTGTTTCACCCTAGTGTATTACGAAAGATGGTTTGGAGTTGACAAGAGTGACGCTGGTGGATATCGAAGGACAGGTATCTTCTTCCTTACTTCCTTAAGTTTGTTAGATTTTTTCTTTTCTGTTACTAAGTTGCCATGATCGTGCAGGTTCTATTAGATAAATTAGTCAAGCCAACAAATGATATTACTGATTACAATACAAGGTAAGCCATGCTGATACGCTAGGTTTGATTTGTATCACATACAGATATATAATAGTATCTGTTTCTAGTACATCTTAAAAGCCATGCCTAAAAACACACACTATTGGTATCGGTTTGCAGGTATAGCGGAATAACAGCTCAGATGATGGAGGGAGTTACAACAACTATTAAAGATATTCAGGTATCACGAGATCCTTTAACTTTTATTACATACGGGTTAGGAGGTTTGAATTGAAGACTTGTAATGGTCTAGTATAATTAGAGCCATTTGCTATGTTCAGGAAGAGTTCTTAAAGCTGGTTTTCAAAGAGACAGTATTAGTCGGACACTCCTTGGAAAATGACTTGTTTTCTCTGAAGATCTCTCACAATCTGGTGATTGACACTGCAGTACTATACAAGCATCCACGGGGTGGATCTTATAAAACTAAACTTCAAATTCTAGCAAATAAGTTTCTTGCTAGAGAGATACAGATGTCTGAATCCGGACATGACAGCGCCGAGGATGCAAAAGCAGCCATGGATTTGGCACTATTGAAGATAAAATATGGCAAGAGATTCCTTCTCTGAACCTCACTGTTTAAATCTTGTTTTTTTTTCTTCTTTTTGTATCTTTTGAAGTGATTTTCTTTTCTGGCTTCCTCTAGGACCTGACTTTGGTTCACCACCGGAAATGATAAGAAAGAAGCTCCTCGCCATTTTGGATGAGAGCGGAAAAGCCACTTCTATCGTTGACAATATTAACATCGTGAAGCGATATGCTTCTGAGTCATCAAATTCCATTCCAGTATCTTCTGACGACGAAGCACTTTCAAAGGCCATTAAGGAGGTAAAAACTTATGAATCCATCCATCCATGTATATTTTCTCGCCATCTTCTTAAAATTTGAATACATGTGTGTTTTATGCTCTAGGTAAAGAACAGGCGGTCACAATTCGTTTGGACACAGTTCTCAGAACTAAATACACATTTCCAGAGCAGAGCGAATGATCCACAGAAACTAAATTCCAGACTAGCAGAGATGATCTCATTGCTTACATGTAGCATTGACTCAGGCCTCAAGAAATGCCGCAAAAGCAAGGTTTCACTTGAAACGAAGGAAATCTTAAAGAAAATGGATGATAGAGTCCATGCTCTCTACGCTGCATTACCCACAAATGCAATGTTTATAGTTTGCACCGGACACGGAGACACATCCATTGTACACAGGTTTGTAGCACTCAATTCAATCTCAAGTATTTTAAACAAACAGCTACAGAATCTGGTGACTCTATAGATACAATGTGACATTGAATTGTTTGTATATTATATTTTTGGAAAACGAATCTCTTGTGAATTTGTGATCTGATTGGATTTGTTACTGTCTGTTTCTTGCTGGTGGGTATGAAGAGTGCGGAAAATGCTTAGAGATGAGCATGAAATTGGGTTTTGCCGTGAGAAAGTTGTCAAGGTTCTTGAAGAACTTCAAGCACAAGCAGAAGTAGCTCTCTGTTTTGTAGGTATCAAGCAATAAGCGTACACACAGCAGCCAAGTTTCCCTTGTATACCTTAAGAGCACACAACAGACACTCATTTGCTTCAGTTCAGTTTTTTTTTTTTTTAATTATTGATTTATAACTTTTTAGGTTTTTCTCTTTAGGGCTGCTGTCATGTAGCGATTTACATGTATTTAGTGTTTTATTTCAAGTTCAGTGACAGTAAGGAGAAACAAAGAAACAACAATGTCTCAAGCAGATGCAACAATCAAGCTAATTTAACGACAAAATAAGGCAATCAAATTGCAGGTTTTAAGACGAACAATGTAATTCATAATGCTATGATGCAAGTCATTTCAAGTTGACTTTCTCCAGGTAGAAGACATTGGAAAACATTCTCGAGACAAATTAGTAAAATGATTCAGAGAAAAGGTAATCAAAATGCAATTCTAAAGCAAATATAGCGATTTATATAATGCTATTTGATACAAGTCACTTCAAATTGATTTTTTCGTATATCGGTTCTCAAAGCATGAAAGATATTGAAGAACATGTTTGAGGCATGCGATCGCATATGGAGTCAAAGAATTTGAAATTTAGTTGTGTTATAAGGGTCTTTTGTGCTTGCATAAGCTTAATGATCCGCTTGGTACCACCGTGGAATGAAGTTCTCGTGGAAAAAATGAAAAATTATCCATAGAGTGGATTGGTGAAACAAATGAATCCAAAACGAGATTCTTAAAAAAAAAAATTACACTAATTTTTTTAAAGCCTATGGAAATGCGGAATCATCCACTGTTCTGCCATTTCGAAGAGGACCAATTATCATATTGCCTGACCTTCAGCGTCCCATTTTTCGCAAATACATTGATTTATTCTAGGGGTGGGCAAAAAACCGAACCGAACCAACCGAATTTAAACCGACCCAAACCAAACCATATTTTATATATAACCTAATCGGTTGAAATTTTTCTCAACCCGAACGGTTTGGTTCGGTTCGGTTTTAAACCGAACAGAACCGATAACCCAATGCGTTTTTGTTAATTAGTTAATTAATAATACTAAAAATATAAACACACGGTGGAATCTTCGGTTCTTCACCTAAAGCCTTTAGGCTAAAAGTCCTAAACCCACGTTTTCCTTTTTTTATTTTCAACTTCCATTTTTTTCTTTTAATTTTTCAACATAATGAATATATATTCTCTAACCCTATTAGCTAAGTATTCGATTAAAAAATGAGAAAACCTAAAAAGTTACA
The DNA here is from genome assembly GCA_002933915.1 of Eutrema heterophyllum. NCBI lineage: Eukaryota > Viridiplantae > Streptophyta > Magnoliopsida > Brassicales > Brassicaceae > Eutrema > Eutrema heterophyllum. The sequence goes on along the minus strand of PKMM01016865.1, from coordinate 406,868 downwards.
AACCCTTATACTTAAGCGCTGGTTAAAATTTTCTTCTCGGCTAAACCTAAAAAGTTTTTGGTTTTAAACTTTTAGGGAATGGTTTTTTTATGGCTTGGTTTTTTATACGTTTCGTTAGGAATAAGTTGATTTTTTAAAAACCGAACTAAAACCAAACCAAATTACAACCGAACCGAACTAAACCAAACCGAACACAAACCGAACCAAACTTATTTCGGTTGAATTCGGCTAGAGTTTTATTCAACCAAACCGAACCAACCGAACCCGAAATTAAACCGAAATGCCCACCCCTAATTTATTCATTGCGCACAATCGGACGCTAACTAAGACTCAAGTGGAGACAAAAAAAAAGCACTCAATTTGAATGCAAGTAAAACACGGGATGGAACTAGTTGATAAATAATTTCTATCAATGATATTTTGTCGCCTGGTTCACATTATTTATCAATTCATCGCTCTATAATTTAATGGTGGTGATAAAATATACTAATGATAAGGCAATAAAAAACACTAAATCAATGTGTTAGTATAAACTTATTTTATAAGCTTGTCCAAAAGAAAATTGGGAACAAAGAATAAAGAAATGTTTCAACTCAATAAACCGCACGTCCGATGAATCCAGAAAAATTCTTGGATCGCATCTAATGCGGATTTGTGAACTCATTCTTATGAAGTTAACATTCCGAATGAAAACGGTGCATGATAGGACACAATGAATTTTGATACTATTTTGTCCATCCTGCATGTATCCCGCACCGTCTCTGAAGAATTACTGATAATCAGAAAAAGATTAAAGGATTTATGTATATTTCTCAAAGGACGATTACATTCCTATATATACAAAAAGTGTATCTTCTGTCCTAAATACAAACGATTACAAAGATATAAATCATGGATCTTTAGGTGATTCATTGATTGAGTCCCTAGACATATTGATACGATTCTTCCCAAGGAACACACTCTACGGGTTGGGTAACGCGGGATAGGCTTTGCAAGCGACGAATCGCTTCAAAGGATGTGGAGCGAATGGTCTCACAAGGGTTGCGGAAGGCCCTTGATATTCCTTCTTTGATGTTCTCGGATATGACTCACCTTGAACAACAAAGGATTTTCGTTTGATATTACTCACAAACGAAGATTTGATCTAGAGAGAAAAGAGATTTTTATTCAAAGACTAGATGATTTGCAAATGAGGGTTACAATGGTTTATAAAGGAAAACAAGAGGGGCTGCATGCACAGCAATTAAACCACCTCGAAAATGACAAAGGCCTTGCATGTAAAGGACATGCAAAGACATGCAAAAATACATATTTAAAATAAATAAAAATAAAGTTCAAATTCGAAATTAAGGAGGGAAAAATGTGGAGGGAACTCCTTGGCTTCGGTTTTTGAATTTGAGTTCTTGCCAAGTGATTCCGCGGAATTCTCTCGGGATCGGACCGTTAGACGGTGTGAGCCGGTTGCCTCGTTAAAACCTTTGTACGGAAAACCCATTGGGACAAAACCGTATAAGGAAAAAGAGTACAACACAACTTACACAACGGCCGAGCCTCAAGAATAATTCGAAGATAGCGAGGTGAAGATCGGGTGCATAAGTTGATCCTCCTTGATCCGGGTGTCTTCAAGTAAGCTCCGAGCTGCTCCGGCTAGCTTCCGTGGGTTGGACCGAGTGATAGGTCCTTCCGGGATGATCATCGTGTCTTCTGGAACCTCTCCTATAGCTGCTGCGCCCATGATCATATCACATATGGGATATGAATTTACATGATACGATATCTCAATAGTCTCTAGTCGGAGCCAATCTAACCCATGTTTAGCAGAGGATATTGAACCGCAGCTATTGATAGCTCAACTAGTTAGTAACTAGTTAGCGCAGATTAAATGAATTTTGTTTTGAATATAATATTATTAAGTTGATGTTTAGAAATGTTCACTGTAGAGACTATTCCATCGAATATAAGTCCCTAATTGATAGGATCCGGTTCCGAAAGAAAAAATATACCTATTTCCTTTTCAATAAGCAAAATAATATTGAGAATCAAAAAAATATGTAATCGAAATTTAATAGAATCAAAAACCTACTTATAAAGTTATAGGAGTTGGAAAACAAATCTGTTTTCTCAGGTTATGGCACTTTCGCTTTCTAAAAAAAAAAATGTTTTCACTGAATAGATTACTATTAAAAGCTCAAAAGAGCAAACGAAAGACAGGCCTTAAAGCCGAAACATCCACATGGCCCAATAAACGGGCGAAAACACAAATCTAAAGACTATAGCACAAAGGCTCAACAAAAATAAAAAAGAAAACATAGCATTACATCTCCTTCATAACGCAACACTTCTCTCATCTCAAATTTTATGGGTACTATTTTTTTTTAATTATCGATAATATTTGTTTTCCCCCTTATCTCTTATTTTTGCGGTAAAATTAATATCTATATTATAAAAAATAATATATGTGCAAAGCTAATATAATGTCCATTAGAGACATTTGGTGAACTTTTACGAAAAAAGAATGAACACATAATCTCTAAGGTCTCACTACCATCTTTAGAGATGTTAATAAAATCGGAACAACATTTCATTTTCATAACTTCTAATTTAAAAAAAATAACATATTCATGCAAAATTAATGTAGAGATATTTTAACAACATTTCACTTTCACAATTTTTAACTTAAAATAATCAAATTCACATAATAAATTAATTACAATTGATTTTAAAGTAATATATGTGGTGAGAGAGATAGAGAGATAGAGAGATACATACAAGTCTGAGCATTTGGTTCTCGTTCTGCAAAGTTGAAAGTCTTTCTTCAAGTTCAGAGTTTTGTTCTGCAAGTCTTTTACTTTCTTCTCCAAATCACTCAAGTAAGCCTTTTTTCTCTCTCTTGCTTGCTGAGTTGAAACTCTGTTCCTCAACAACCTAAAGGGGAAAGAAAAAAAAACTAAACAAGCCCCGTCACAACCAAATAATCTACTGCTAAGCTCAGAAGGGTAAATCGGTCATAAAATACACAACCTCTTTAGCGGCTTGTTCTCTTTATCAGCTGAGCTTCTTCCTCGTTTCCTCTGTCTTTCTCCACCCGTTGTCTGAATTCCGGCCGCCGATGCTGGAGTTTATGATCAAATGTCGCAGAACAAAATAATATTTTTGCTATATGTTAGCACCAAGGAACAAGGGGGTTGCACAACATAATCGTCTGTGCAACACAAGATGGGATTGAGGCGAGAAACAATACGCCGTGACAAATAGCTGACGTGGCGAGACGTGAGTGGAGCTGCAGGATTCAGCTAAATCGTATAAGAGAATCTCAAATCTAAGAAAAAGGAAGATTTGAAGATATCACAAATTGGAAACAAATATTCTCTATGACGTGTGTTGGAGAATATTTAAGGCGGAGGAGCCACTAGGGTTTCGTATGACAAACAGAGACGTGACTGCACTACGTGCTCAAGAGGTTTGGTGAGAGAACAGAGAGTTCTTGTATTAGATTTAGAACGGGTGAACAAGAGTGTTCAAGGGTTCGAAAGTATATTAGAAATTGGTCAGTGACGAATCAGTATGTTGGTGTCGTGTAATTCTGATTAAACAACTTGTAAGAAGTTTGTTTAAGTGATTTCTAATAAAAGCAAATAGGTATTTGCAGAATCCATATCGTTTGTTCATTGTATACGTGTTCTTGGTTTAACAATTGGTATCAGAGCGGGACACCTAGCCGAAGGAGTACGCTTCAAACACATGTGAGATCATGAGAAGAACATGGAGACAATAGCCATTCGACGAACTCTTATGCTCGATGAGAACAATTTCGGTCACTGGAAGGTGCGTATGAAGCAGAAAATCAAGTCGATCGATGAGGATGCGTGGACTGCTCTGGAAATTGGTTGGGAAGAACCATATGTTCTAGATGAATCAGGAGAAAAGAAGCCTAAACCAAAGGATAAATGGACTAAAGTGGATAAGGAGGCATCGAGATTCAATTCTATAGCAATAAGCGAAATTTTTGGAGCTATTGATCTTGATGAGTTCAAACTTGTTCAAGGTTGTGCCGCTGCTAAGGATGCTTGGGAAGTGCTGGTAAATTTATATGAAGGAACCTCGAGTGTTAAGAGAACAAGGATATATCATCTGGCGTCTCAGTTTGAGAATTTGCGTATGGGAATTGATGAATCCATCTCAAGTTTTGGATCCAAACTCAGCTCTATAGCGAATGAAGCATCGATGCTTGGAAAAACATATAAGGATAAGAAGCTGGTCAAAAAGATGTTGAGATTCTTGCCTCCGAAGTATGGAGCTCAAAAGGCTGTTCTAAAGATGGCTATGAACACCGATGCATGAAATTTTCTCAGTTGCTGGGAATGTTGAAAGCTGAGGAGATGGAGGCAAATGTAGACCAACCTAAGATTGTCAAAGATTTAGCGTTTAATAAGAAATCAGATCCGATGCAGAAGATGGAAGAAGCTACGAACAAGAAATTTGATGAAAATATGGGATTGATGGCCAGAAATTTCAAGAAGGCGCTAAAGAGAATTGAAAAGGGCCACGAAGGTGGAAAAACGAGGAGGAGAAGCGACATACAGTGTCACGAATGTGAATGATATGGGCATTTCAAATCAGATTGTCCACTCGCAAATCAGAGAACTCAAGTGTCATGAGTGCAAGGGATTTGGTCATGTAAAGAGTGACTGTCCGAGTCTACATAAGAAGCATGACAAGTCATTCTTGAGTTTCAGCGAAACTGAGTCTGAAGAAAGCGATGAGAAAGGTGGCGTGCTGAACTTTGTGGCATTTGTAGGCAAGAAATCAGATGAAGAATCTGATGCTGAATCAGAATCAAATGACGATGTTGAATTTGATGCACATGCTGAATATCGATCATTGTATGACAACTGGGTGAAAATGAGTCATGAAAACATGCAGTTGTTGAAAGATAAAGTGATTTTGGAAGCAAAAGTCAACATTCTTGAGCTTGAAAGCAAACCAACCAAGGAGATTTTCGATGGTAGTATATCAGATGCATCAGTTGTGTTACACACAATTTCATCTGTGTCACACGCAGAATCGAATCAAAAGGAGACAAAACAGGAACTTGCATGTGGCCTCAAAGAGTTAGCTAATTCTGAAAAGAAAGACGAGTCAGACAAAGAGAAAGCAGAAGTGTTGAAGGATGAAGCAGCTAATGTTGGGGTTTCTGATGATGTTGAGAATAAAGAAAATTCAGAAAATGAGAGCTTAAAGGTTTTGGAATTGGAAGTCAAAATCGTTAAGATGCATGAACTGCTTGCTCAAGAGAAAGAAAAAAGCAGGAGTCTTGAATATGATTTGTCAGAGAATTACAAGAAAATCAGAATGTTGAACAAGGGAACTGACAAGTTAGATCACTTGCTGACAATGTGAAAAACTGACAAGCAGAATTGGGGACTGGGCTTTAATGATCGTGATCAACCAAGTCAGAGTTATGTGGAACCAAGTTATCAAAACATGAATAACTTTGTTCAAGGTAAACACGATAGGGAAAAGGAAGGTAAAAACATCCAGGTGGAAATGAGAAAGATCGATATTCCAACACCCCAGAGGATGACACCAAAGAGAGAAGTCGTCAAGCCAAGAAAAGCTTGTTATTTTTGCAAGAAAAGTGGGCATATCAAGAGGAACTGTTTTGAGCTAAAGAAGAAAATCAGGGAGGCTTGGAGGAACAACAACTGCCACATCGAGAGAAGGTGCTTTGGAAAGGTGTGGATAGCTAAGAAGCATTTGTACTCAAGACATTCAAGGGAGAACAAGATCACATTGATGCAGAGAACACAAGCACGTGAAACTGAAAAAACTGCAGACGTGTGTGTTGCACAACCAAAGATTGTGTGCAATATGGTCCTTACAGAGATTGATGAAACTCAGGAGGAAATTCATGAAACAAGAGATGAACAGCCTTTGGGAAGGATGGCTGTGAACCAATAAATCTGGTGACAAGGTTCAAGATACAGACAAGCAAGGAAGCTAGAACCCCAATGAGTACCACTGCCAAGTTTTCAAGAGACACAAAGGGAATAAAATTTGATGAAAGATTTCTTTGTGCTGTTCGTGTTAATTTTCTCTGAGAGTGCACTCAAGCAGGGGGAGAATAGGAGGACTGGGCGAATCCAGACGGAGAAAGAGGAGAAGAGAGAGACAGAGGTTGCAAGAAGCTTGAGGTGTCACACTCAGACAAAAAGGGGGAGATTGTTAGCACCAATGAACAAGGGGTTGCACAACAGAATTGTCTGTGCAACATAAGATGGGATTGAGGCGAGAAACAATACGCCGTGACAAATAGCTGACGTGGCTAGACGTGAGTGGAGCTGCAGGAGTCAGGTAAATCGTATAAGAGAATCTCAAATCTAAGAAAAAGGAAGATTTGAAGATATCACAAATTGGAAACAAATATTCTCTATGACGTGTGTTGGAGAATATTTAAGGCGGAGGAGCCGCTAGGGTTTCGTATCACAAACAGAGACGTGACTGCATTACGTGTTCAAGAGGTTTGGTGAGAGAACAAAGAATTCTTGTATTAGATTTAGAACGGGTGAACAAGAGTGTTCAAGGGTTCGAAAATAGATTAAAAATTGGTCAGTATGTTAGTGTCGTGTAAATAGGTATTTGCAAGGGTTCGAAAGTAGATTAAAAATTGGGTGAACCAGTATGTTATTGTCGTGTAATTCTGATTAAACAACTTGTAAGAAGTTTGTTTAAGTGATTTCTAATAAAAATAAATAGGTATTTGCAGAATTCCTGTCGTTTGTTCATTGTATACGTGTTCTTGNTGAAAAATAAATAATTAAAGGGTTCAATTGTATAATGCAATTTAATTCATACAAAACTAAAATATATTACATGACTCTAGATTCTAGAGTCGGTATTAGTAACAAAAAAATGCTGACTATTCTAAAAACATATTTTTGATGTTGGGTACAATCTACTCATTGTTTCCATTTTTTGTGGATAATTTTACAATAGCTTCTCTACTTTTTAACAAATGTTCCTAGCAGTCAGATAAACATTAACCACTTATTAGTTAAAAGACGTTAACCTTGAGAAAAAAGAAATTTAAAGATTAATTTAGATTTGCACAAAAAAAGAAGAAGATTAATTTAGGATAAATTTATTGAATACCATATATAAAGATTACATTTGCAAATATCAAACTCAGCAAGAGTATCCTCCCGGGCCACCATAATTAAAAAAGAACCCATAGCCCGAAGGTAATAATGGGAATTTCTTACCAATTGTTAGCCCATAACATTTGGGACTATCTACCAACTTCTCTATAGGAAAAGAATCGAGACTACGTTGCTCATAGTTAGAATTCAAAACTCCAATATTTGTAAAAAGTGCTGATCTTTTATGGTTTCCGTTCGGGAAATTACCATTACCCATAGGAGGGCTAGAACCAGAACGTGAACCCTGAACCACACCTCCAACCCCAGCCATATTTGCACCAACACCTAAAAGGTTAAATAACTCTTTTGGCCAATATCCAATATCTACATTGGCTCCATGTGGCGCCAGTTGTGTAATCCACCAATTTCCTGTATATTTGTCCTTTTTGCATATAAAAATAGAAATAAAACAAATAATTTGTTGATAAAAAAATTGCAGTAGGTTAATTACTTGAAGGGCAAAGTATGCGAAATAGTTAAAGAGTTTATAGTCATATACACAGCATCAATCACTAATTTGATTCTATAAATTTCAAGTCATAAATCCTTCGCTAGCTATTGAGTAGCAATGACATATGTGAAATAAATCTATATAAAATTTGGAAATTACCTGATGGATGGATCTATGCGTCTAGATAGGTTTTCCTGGCGGAAAAACAATGGGTTCGACTATGGGAACCACCGGTGATACTTGAACAAACCCTGAACATGCCGTATTGTAACATCCTTTTCCACCTTTCCCCTATCAAAATCATATTTAATATTTACATGTTGTATGGTTTAAAGATTTCTGCATATATATTGTATACACAATTTATGGAAAACAAAAATAAATTGTTCACATGCGCACACCTTCCAAAATCCATATTTCCAAACACGTCTGTCGCCAAAAAAGACTGGATTTATCTGTCAAAAAGACTTGCAATACTTTAAGACGATCCAAAAAATAAAATGGATTAAGGGAAATAAACAAATTAAATGTAACACCTACCATCAATCCAGCTGAGATAAAATCGACTTCATATAGTGATGAATTCTTTTCGGCAAAAAGTTGCGCGTTAGTGATGAATTCTTTTGTATTTCTCAACACAGGAACGGTTCCATCTGGACATTCTATTTTCTTCTTATATGTTTTGGTGTTGCCAATTTGACTCTTTAATTGATGGTCATCTTTTCAAAAAAAAAAAAAAGAATGTATAGTCAAATTCAAAATCACATTTCAAAGATAGAAAATGTACGTAGGAGACGAATTTCTTAAACCATGCACCTGGATCGTGTGGTTTTTGAGCAAAGGATGATCAAGTCCTGGTTGCTTATAAATATCTATGCAATCGTATGTTACATTTTTATCTATCTGCCAATAACAAACAAAAAAAAAAGACATGAGATCGTTGTAACAAATGTAGGCAAATATGTTTACCAAAAAAAAAAAAATGTAGACAAGGTGATGTTGAAATCAGTCCATGATATCAAAAAATTGATGTTATATTAATCAAGTAGAGCGTGTCGGAGTTGTGGCAACCTCCGGCGTGGTCTCTGGATTTGGCTCCGTTGGTGATGTTTTTCATGGCGGTTACTCTTCCTGGAGGTGCTGAGTGAGCTTCTTTTGGTGGCAGCCACTACAAGAAAACACAGTTTTTGTGACTTTTTTTTTGGTCGCAAAAAAGTAGGACGAAAATGTGACTAATTTGAGACTACTCGCAATGCATTGGCAAAACAGTCGCAAATTAACGACGAAACAGAGGAGTCACAAAAGAGTCGCAAATTTGTGACTGATTAGTAGTATGACTTTGTAATCGCAAAAGTAGTCCCAAATTTGTGACTGATTTGCTTCGATTTTGCCACTCCAGTCGATTTAAAAAAAAAATTAACAACGAAACATAGTAGTCACAAAAGAGTCGCATATTTGTGACTGATTTGTAGTCTTACTTTGTAGTCGCAAAAGTAGTCCCAAATTTGTGACTGATTTGTTTCGGTTTTGCCACTCCAATCAATTTTTATAAAGAAATTCATCAATATATAATTGTAATAGGTTAATTTAGACGTTTTATATAGATTTGAACTATTATATAGATTGAATCATGATATTAGAGGAAAAAACTTGTAATTTTCAATATTTTAAACTTATGTTTGTTTCTACTCATAACATGTATAAGTAGTCACAAAAGGGTCTCAAATTTGCGACCGTTTAGCAACTCCGCTCCATTTTTTTTAATATTAGTCACAAAATGGTCCCAAATTTGCGACCGTTTAGCAACTCCACTCGATTTTTTTAAAAAAATCATCAATATTGAATTGTAAATATGTTAATTTGTACGTTTTTACATAGATTTAAACTACTATATACATTGAATCATGATAACAGAGAAATTTTTTTTAAATTCCAATATTTTTAAATTTATATTTGTATATTCTTAAAAATGTAGTAAGTGTATATGTGTTTTATATGGAATGATTTTGAAAGATTGAAATTTTTCAAAATTTACTAACCATATCTTAGTTTACCGTTTAAATAGAGAGTTGTAGTGTTAGAATTAGAATAAGAATGATTATAAAATCATAATTAGAATAAAAATGATTGAAAGTTTAGGGTTTAGGGTATATATTTGTGATTTATAAAATATCGTCCCAAAACAGTCGCACTTTTACGATCATTTTGCGATCATTTCAAATTTTATGAATTTTTTTGATAAAATGTTATGCGTCAATTTATCCCTCTTTCTTATTATTTGCGACCAATATCCGACTAACTAGAAACTCCTTTATTATTTAGTAAATTAAATGTTTTCTCTTTCTCTTTCTCTTTCTCTTCTCCTTCCTCGATATCTTCTTGGTTCTCACCAAACAAATACTCTACAAAACTTATCTCTCTCCCATCTCACTCCGCTCAACCTCTCCTCCTTCACCGGCAATTCTCCACACGAATCGCCGCCGCACCACGAGACGACGCTCCTCCTCCTCCTTCGCCGGCGATTGACTCTCTCTCTCACGCTCTCGCCGCCTCACCTAACCTCACCGCCTCCTCTCTCTTGCCGCCTCGCCCAGTCTCACCGTGACTCTCTCTTGGCGGTCCCCTCTCTCGACTCCCTCTCTAATTTCAACCAAAATCTCTCAAGTCTAATAACCCAATCCCTAATTCGAATTTCAGGTTGAGAAATCGGCAAGAGATGCAGAACGAATTGGATTGTCTTCTTCGATTGTCTTCTTTTTCAACATGAAATTGGATTCTGGGTAAATTATTGTTCCAGAACTAATTAAAAGTAAGCTTTGATTTTAACCAAATTCATTGTCACGGCATCTCTCTCAGTTTGGTATCTCTCATTGTCGATATATGATTCTCAGGGTCTCTCTCTCTCTCTCTTAGGGTTCGTCTCACTCTCACGCTCACAGCCACGATAGTGGAATTCTTCTGTGCTCAGGTTCGTTATCGTTTCTGATTTTGGGTTTCTCGTTTGGTTGATGGAAATTCACATAATTCACATATTGTTGATAGACTTTGGTTATGTTTTAGAACTCAAAATGCAGTGACTTTGGATGACTTGCTTGCGATTCCAGGTGGTGACCAGTATTTGTTGGTTTTAAACATAATTCATACTGGTTTTTTTTTTACCTTGCTCTCTTTGTTTTGGTTGAGTTTTGGCTGAGTATGGTTATGTTTTAGAACCTATCAAGACAGTTTGGTTGAGTATTCTCACTTACGGTTACTTTGTCATGATAATCCACTTCATTTCGGTTGAGTTTGGTTCATTTGTTTGCTTGAAAACTACATTAACATAAATGATAATCCATTTGTTTTGGTTAAGTTTGTTTGTTTTTTTTCCCTTTTGCGTAATCCGTACGATTTGAATGCTTGAATTTGTCATGGTTAGTCTTTTTTCTTTCTTTCTCACTCACGACTTGTTTGCATGAATAATGACATCTTCTAGAAGGTTTAAACTAGGACACATCTTGGCGGAGCTGAGAGAGCTTGAGGAGAAGGCGGAGACTGCTCGCGAGGCTGCTTCGTTGGTTTGCGTTCCCGGTGGCCAAGAGGCGTGGAAATTGTAATTTCAATTTCTATTTTAGTTTGTAATTTCAATTTCAATTATAATTTTGGAATTATTGAATCGGAATTGAGTTTGTAATTTCAAATTCTATTTTAATTCTAGAATTTTGGAATTGAAATTTTTATGGAATTTTAATTTTGTTTTTTTGTTTTTTTTTGTTTTTAGTGGTAGTCCTAAATCAGTCTCTAAATTAAGACTGATATTAAAAGTCACATATCAGTCTTTAAATTACCACTAATAATTTCAGTGTCAAAATAGTCGCTTATATGTGACTAGCCCTGGGCATCAGTACTCGTTACCCGCTCGACCCGTTCGACCCGTCCCGTACTCGGCCCGTAAAACTGGGTATCCGACTCGTCCAAGCCAAGTATCAAGGTGAGTTAACCAACTACTTGCAAGTAACGGGACAAGTCCAAGCCAAAAATTTTTTTTGACTACTTGTCCCGTTACCCGGCTTGTTCCCCGTTACCCGGTTTGCTACCCGTTAATGTTATGAACTTATGTCAGTTATGTGTCATTTTTATTTTCTTATGGGCCATTTATAAACTTAATTTTTTCTCTCCTAAACCTTAAGCCCATTTGGCCCACCACTTTTGAAACCTTAAAAGCCTAAGAGAGCATCTTTAACGCGGTCTCTTAGGAGAGTTCTTAGATTTTTTTATGATTAAAATTAATATAAAATATTCAATTAGCTAATAGTCGTATCTTAATTTAGAACCTTAGGACCCGTCTCTTACGATCCACGTGGCATTAGGTGATTGGATTCAACAATTGGGGGAAATTTTTTTTCTTTCTTTCTTCTTTGTTTTTCTCTGACCAAATTCTTCTCTCGACTTCTCCTTGTTTTCTCCGTCGCCTTTGACGACTCCTTGGTTGGTCCGTCGCCTCTGCCGACTGTTCCGGGCCGATTCGGCGATGTCTGCGATGCTATGCATGGAAACAAGGGTCGAAGCACCTTGGGATGGAGACAAGTGGACTGATTTCGCTTACACATCGAGCAATCTGTGAGTGGAGGAAGTGGAGTCGATCGATTAACCGAGTTCACTTGACTGGTCTCAGCATCAATCGCATGAAGAGGAGATAAGTTTCTCTTTATTCCTATTTCCTTTCTGTTTCTCTTGTTTCCTATTTCCGGATCCTCTTTCGATGTTGCTTGTGATCTTATATTTCGAAGAATGTTCAGTAGTTTGAAATGGGATGGGTACATATATTTACATAAACACATACATATTTACATAAACACATACATATTTACATAAAGACATACATATTTACATAAACACACACATATTTACATATTGGTACACATTTTTACACATTTGGTACACATTTTTACACACCAAGATAATAATTGCAAGTACGGGTACGGTTCAAGGTACCCGCAAGTATCAAAAATCTGGGCGGGTACCTTGAATCAGCGGGTACCCGTTTTTACGGGTCCAAGTACGGGCCAATATTTTCACTACCCGTATGGGGCGGGTCAAGTAGCAAGTCGGCCAAAAAAAGCGGGGACCCGCCCCGTGCCCAGGCCTATATGTGACGACATATTGTGGTCACAAAGGAGTCGTAAATTTGTGACTATTATGCGACCACTGCATTTTGCGACCGTTTATTTGCGACTGTTTTATTTTGTCCCAAAATGGTCGCAAACATATCATTTGCGACCATTTTGGGACTCTTTTTGTAAGTCGCAAAAACTGTGTTTTCTTGTAGTGAGCGTGAAAGTTTTTGTGCTGAGGCGGTATTCAGAGCTCTGTTTCGGCGTGGTGTTTGCTTGGATCGTTTGCTTTTGAAGATGTAATTAAGTGGTTTAGCGAGCTTAGTTTAATGTTGAGGAAGATGTTGCGTTTCGCTTTTCTGCTTTCGGAGGAGCTAGTAAAGCTTTTGGGTAAGGTCGTTGCTAGGCTCTATGCTCGCTAACATCGGGAATATATCTTAGCTTGAGCGAGTTAGCGCAGCAAGGCCCTTTGGCTCGTTGTAGTTCCGTTCAGTGGATTAGTCCTTAGATTAGTCGGATAAGCCTAGACCAATTGACGAAAATGGTCATTGCTTACGCGCTTTGAAAGCTTTCTAGAGTGAGGTCCCTGTTTCTCGGGCTGCCGGTGAAAGAGCTTCCACTACAAGAAATAGGTCTGAAACCGACAGCCAAAACCGTCGGTATCTCGTCGGAAACAGCCTTTCCAGATGGATTTCCGACGGTTTTCAGCCGTCGGATCTATCTCCTCGGAAATCAAAATCCGTCGGAAATCCCTCGGAACATTTCCGAGGGATTTCCGAGTACTTGTCTGTCCGAAACAATTCCGACGGACTTCCGAGGGCTTAGTTACCCGACGAATTTTTCCTTGGAAATCCCTCGGAATTTTCCCGAGGGTAATAGGTCCTCGGAAATCCGTCGGGTAAGTAATCCGTCGGAAATTTCCGAAGGATTTCCGACGGATTTAAAAAATTAAATTTTTTTTAAATAAGAAATAAATTATTCAACTTAAAAAATTCAATTTTATTTATTTATTAAATAATTTATTAAAAACGAAAATGTAAAATTAATTAATATTTAAAAATCTTATAAAATTATAAAATATTATTAAAAGTTATAGAAATTGTTGAAAAATTACAAAAAAAAACTAAATCAAAATAAATCTGGCGGGAAATCAGGAAACTTCGATTTGAAGTAATCCGCTATTTTGTCGCTCCTTGTTTGTTGACTCGAGAGCTTGTACTCCAAAGCCTCGCTCTTCGTTTTCTGAGTCGAGAGCTCGTCCTCCAAAGCCGTTACCTTCTCCTTGAGCTCTTCGTTTTGCCGGAGAATCTATGGATCCATCGAAAAACTACCCGAAGAAGTTGAAGGTTGGGACGCAATCTTACCCAACCCTGGCCGACGACCTTTTTTAACAGGTACCTCCTACAAAAAAATACTAAACATTAGATCTTATTAACAAATAAATATGTAAATTGAAATTAATACTTACCCCGAGCACTAAATCGTTGATCTCGGTCCGAGTGAGCTGGTTGGAAGCGGTGGTGCCGTCCTGCGATCTCTGGGTAAGGATCTCGTCCTGCACCTTCTTCACCTTCTCGACGAGCTCCCTGACGACAGAATCTTGAATTTGGCCGGTCTTCTTGTTGGTGTGCGTCCTCACCATCACCTTTAGGTGATCCGGAACTTCGCCGTCTTCCTCCGTCTAGAAAATAACTAAACGGTTAGTTACTAATAAATATAATTAAAAACACTAAAAATACTTACCATTTCGATTTCGGATTTTTTGAAGCTCTTCGCCCCGTTGTTGTGGATAGCGGGTCCCTTCCCTTCTCGGGGACTATTCCGGTTCTTGGAGTTTGTCTGAGATAGAGCTATGGTCGTCGGCAGTTGCCAATACGGGATGTAGTCTTGAAACACCTCCGCGTTCAAGCCTTTTGGCTTTTCTCCACGCCTTTTCCAAACCTTCTTCCACTCGTTCATGTTGCGCGAGAATTGCGTTTTAGCCTCTTTGAAAAATTCCGTCTCCACCGTTTTGTGATAATCCAGTTCCAATTAAATTCTTGCTACAAAACAAATAGAATTATAGATGTTAAAAAAAACTCAAAATATATAACAAAAATTAATTAAATGTTAACTTACCGCAAACGTCCGAAACCACATGTTTTGTTCGTCTGATGGAATATCCAAAAATTTATTGTACGGTTTGTCGAGGATGGAGTGCAACATCTTCAGAATCGACTTGATAATCCCATTCCCGGATATTCCAAACCTATAAAAAAACAAATTAAAAATCGGTAATTAAACAAAAAAAAATATTAAATAAGAAAAAACATAATATTACCAAGTAGATCTCGGAATACGGAGGTCCGGATCGAGAACTGTAAGTAATTCTCGTCCCGGCTGTTGGACGAGCTCCTCGATGGTCATGATCCCCGGAGGAGCTACACTCTCCATGTCCGGAATAGACGACACATGAGGCGCAGAAGGCGGAAAAGTACTCGGGCTCGGATCTGCGGAAGTAGTCCTCCGCCCCGATTGCCTGGAACCGCCATGACGGTCTCGATCGAATTGACCGTAAGACCTACAAATATAAAAATAGAAAAACCGAATCATTTAAAAAAACATATATATAACCATAAATATTTTTCTAAAAACCAAAACATTTAACTAACAAAATACATATCATTTTCTAAAAATGCCCCTTGAATCAAGATGCCCCTTGAATCGCTCGAAGCGAGGCGCGTATGCCTTGTTCGCCTCTTCCCAGACCCGCTCTCTCTCTTGTCGGACTTTCTCCTTTGCCGACCTCTCCAACCGAACCGATTCAGAAACCAGTTTCTTCTCCAACCATACTTTCTCCCTGGCGATCTCCTCCAGATCCGTCAGTATATTGGAGTTCTCCTTCCTCAGGTCGGAGACCATCCCAGTAAGCTCGAGGTTGCTTTTATCAAGCATCTCCGACCTCATCTTCTCCTCCGAACATTGCCGGTTGGCTGATTCAAGGTTCCTCATCAACTGCCGACCTGCATCCTTAAGCGTCTTCACCTCGTCGCTCTTCTCGGTCCTCGCACTCTTGAGCTTACGGTCATACGATGGCATAAGCCTGTTTACACAAGACGTTGTATGATATCCGAAGAACACTCAGTTAAAAATCCTGAACAAACTGAAAAACACAAGAAAAGGATGAACCGAGCTTACCCTTATAAACTGGCGAGCCATTTCTTGATAAGTATCCTCCTCCTCAAGCTTCCCAAAGGCTGGGATCTTGCTCGAACTACCTCCGATCTCACGGAACAGATCGGAGCAGGCAATCTTATCATTAACGAAAGGCTCGACCTTCCTGTATCTGAAGTCGAAGCTATGACTGCTGGTCTTCCGCTTCTTTAAAGGCGCCCCCTCGCCGGCTTCTTGTTCCATAGAAGGAACATTTGGATCGACAGATCGGCCATGTTCCCCACGATCAACCGACCCCGAAAGATGCTTGGAGGAATGCCTTGAAGAATGCTTCCTCTTCTTCTTCCTTCCCTCAGTTCCTGCGGTCGGCGCCGCGGTATTCACTTTTCGGCGCCCAATTCTAAGCCTTCTACATTTCCTTCTCCCCTCCAACGGGAGCCGTCTCCTGTTCGGCCCCCAATCCTTGCGGATCGCACTGACCTTCGGCAGAGATAGGGACACCAGCTTCTCCGATCTCCATTTGCGGATGGTCGTTCCCACAAATCGAGGGACCGACAGGATCTGATCGAACAACGAGCTCGGTGCTTGTGTCAACTGAGATTGGTGTGGCCGACCTCGCCCGGGCCCGGCTCGCATAACTCGGTAGCGCGTTAACATCTACACCGCCCATTTGTGGAGTTTGTGAAGAACGAACCGCGACGTCCCAACTAGCTGCAAAAACCGAAAATGATTAGATCGGACATAAAACACCGATAGAAAAGAAGTAATATGAAAGTCGTCTTACCAGAGTGAATACGAGCCAAACTTGATCGAATCCTTTGAAGATGAATTTCGGGCCACCGTCTCTGACCCAAAGCACGGATTTTCGCTAAAGCTTCTTTGAAACCTTGAGGAGCTGCCTTGTCGATAGGATGAAGAACTGGAACAAGCAAAAGAAGAAAGTTGGATCACAAGGGAAAGTAATACGATAAGGGCGCGGTGTAAACTAATGTTTACCAAAGTTCTTGTTCCACCGAGTCATGTATTCCCTCTCGACCTCGACGACTGATGCCGAATTGATTTTGGCATAAAAATACTGATGTTCCCAGTCGTTGAATTTGCTGACACTTTCACCCAGAATCACTTTGTGATTACTCTTCACAGCCACGTAGACCGTCCCAGGGGTCTTGCCGTTGTTACTGATGCGCGACATCTCTTCGAAGAAATGGAGATCGATGTTGACACCACATTCAGCCCCCAAAACCAGTGCGGCGACCATGTTGCAAATTCCAGCAGGAGTCATGTGGCTGATGGCGAGCCTCCTAGCGTCACAGTAATCGATCAATAGTTTCGGTAGAGGAAACCAAAGCCGACATTGGGTGAAGTAAGCTTCGTACAGGCATATCCACCCTTCGGGAGCAGTCCATGGTCGCTCCTCATGAGTCGGCGGCCTCAATTCCAGACCAGAAACCATCTCTCCTTCTCTATGCATCTTCTTCATTGAATCGAAACTAGATTTCGAAGGAATATCCGCGAGACGCAGCCGACCACGAGGAATCGACTGACCCTTGGCTTTAGCAGCCGACTTACAAATCTTCTTGGGCCCGACCTCGGCGATTTCCATCGCTAACCTATTATCCATCACCAGTAACTCGGCCTCAATCTTTACCTCCATATCGTCAACCACTTCATCTACCAACTGGGGAACAACGATTTCCAAGCGAGCCGAGCTAGAGCTGGCTCCGCCTGGTCGGGTTCGGTTAACTAGCTCCTGGATCGGCGAGTTAACTACTTCCACCGAACTATCGGAGGTCGTCGTCTCATCCGATGAAGAACCACTACTCGCCGAGACGGTGTCCTCCCTAACCGACCTCGAAAACAAACTCGATTCGATGCGCGCCATCTGCTTTTGAAGATCAAAAACAAGGGACGAAGAACTAGGGAAGAACACGAAAGAGATCTACCGAAATAACTCGAATCTTTGCCTGATCGGTAAAATCATGCCACAAATTCAACAAGAACACGGCGGTGATATGACGGGAAACGTAAAAGAAGAGAGAGAAATAAAAACAAGACTGAGAGAGAAGAGAGAAGAGATTCATACCTTTTCTTGCTGAAGATTAAAATGAGGAAAAACGAGAGATGAAGATTATATAGAGGAAGAGCACGATAACCGAAGAGACATAATGATTACGCTTAGACGACTCTTCGATTTTCGCCAACAAAAGCCCATTAAAAGCCCACCGAGCACACTATCCGCAGAAACGCCGATCTAGATTCTAGCCGAGCCAACCAATATATTCGCCGAACTCAACAAATTTGCAATCCTTCGCCAAACTAGGGGGGAAAATTGTTGGAGGTGGGTTTCGCAACCCCCTTTTTTGAGGCCCACCTCGAATCAAGATCAGCTCATTTGAGCAACAAGCCCATCAAGTAGTCGACCCATCAAACGATTAAGGCCCACCCAGGTCGGCCGTACAACCGTGGAAGAAATGAGGTGGAGTGTCACCGAGATCGGTCAGTACACTCTATTCAACCAAGCGACCTGTCCTGCCCCACCATCGATCTGTTCTGCCCCGACGTCGATCTGTCCTGACCGACCGTACCGTTTAGGGTTTAGACATCTCTAAACCACCGCCTTAATTTCAGTATAAATAGGAATGTACCCTCATTGTGAACATGAAAGAAATTCGGGAAGAAAAAGCTCAAACTACTATTCAAACCGATCTCATACTTAATGAAAAAGGGAACCGATCTATCACCCACTTAAATATAACACTGATATTCAATACACTATTTGAAGATCGCGATTAAAACCGACATGTTCTTACTTATCTTTATCGCAAACCTCTCGACCTCGTTCGTCTTTGTTATTCACCGATCAAAGACTTTACATTAATCGAAATTCTCCGAGCCTCCTCTTCGAATACTTGCTAAGGTTATTCAGTGACAATAACAGATACAACAATGCCATGGAAATTTTTGTAGACGTGGATGCCGAAAAATCAAAACTAGCAGAAGATTTATCAAAGATAAGGATGGTTGAATCCTTAGATGGAGAAGTTACTGAGCAAAGTAAGAAACTGCACTTCTAAAGAATGCAAATATATAATTCAAATCTCTCAGAGAATCCTTTTAAATTAAGCATATACCGAAGTGTATGTTTCTCGAATTTTCACTGGACTGTTGCAGAAGATGAAGGATCTGATGTCAGAGATTGTCTTCAGGTTGTAGATTTGGATTCCAATGTCCAAGATCCCCGGTTTTGTAGCTTATATGCTGCAAGTATATATGACAACAGTCATGTTGCAGAGGTAATTTTCATTACATGATCCAATTTTTTTGGTCTTATATTTTAGCTTTACACAAAATGACATATCTAGATTCTTCTGAGTTAATTACCCCACTGTTCTTTGCGCAGCTTGATGAAAGACCTTCAACTAGCTATATGGTGCAAGTTCAGCGATATATCGATCCAAACATGCATGGGATTCTGATTGATTGGCTTGTAGAGGTTAGTTACCTGTATATTTAAATGGTATTAGTTGGATAACGGAGTTGCTTTCGTCATGTTTCCAATGCATAGCTTTACATGAAATTTGTAAAGCAAAACTTGAAAGTGCATTTTGAGTAATAATCTCTACTACTGCTATTTCTTCCAGGTTTCTGAAGAGTACAAGCTGGTACACTTTACCTTACAATGAATCTAATTGATCGGTTCCTGTCCCATAGTCACTTGCATGCTAATAGCCTCGTGAGTTCCCCCACTTTTTACTGTTTCCTCAAATGCAAGCTATAAGAAAACCTGATTTCATTCAGATCGCAAGGAGAGTTAACACATGTTGGCTCTCTAATCTCTTTCATTGCAGCTCTGATATGCATTCTATTTGATTAATACTTGTCAATTAACTAACGCATTACTTGTGCCTTCTTGTTGAGCCACTGAAGTAAATACAAGAGATTTGTGCACCGCGGTTGGAGGAGTTTTGCTTCATTACAGACAATACTTACACAAGACTAGAAGTAATGACAATGCAAACTCTATATAAAGTGTACTAAGAGGATTGATTTTTGATAAATGAATAACAGGAAGAAAAAAAACCCCATTTTTTCAGGTACTGAGCATGGAGATTCAAGTTTTAAACTTTCTCATTTCCGGTTATCAGTTCCTACGTACCACCAAAACGTTTCTCAGGTAAACACTAAAGGCATGAAAATGCATCACTACATTTTCTCTTAACGTTTTCAAAACAGTGTAAGGTCATTTACTCCTTTTCCTTTACAGACGATTCATTCAAGCAGCTCAAGCGTGTGACAAGGTGGGTTTACATTCACTAGTATTTTCTCAGTATTCCAGAAAGTTACAATCCAAGAACCTCTGAAAAACTGATTTTGTTGGTAACACAGGTTGCACACATTGAGATGGAGTTGTTAGCAAACTACTCTGCCGAACTGACTCTGGTGGAATATACATTCCTAAGGTTCCTGCCGTCCCTAATTGCCGCTTCAGCTGTTTTTTTAGCAAGATGGACGCTCGACCAATATAACCATCCTTGGGTGAGCTCACATTTCTTGATTTTACTTTATTCTTCATTAGGGAAGATAATTTTGCTTATAGGATGCTACTGCTCACAGAACCCAACTCTAGAGTACTATACTAGATATGAGACGCCCGCTCTAAAAAACACAGTAGTTGCAATGGAGGATCTGCAGCTCAACACCAGTGGAAGAACCCTTATTGCTATAAGGAACAAATACAACCAAGAAAAGGTACATTTTCGTTAGAGCTACTGAACGTTTAAGAAAATGGCAAAGCTGACATTGAGTTAGTGTCTTTGTAAATGAATTTTGACAGTTTAAAAGAGTGGCAACACTGACATCTCCTGAACGTGTCACAACACTCTTCTAAAGATGAATCAAAGTCAGCAAATCTCTCTCTGGCTTCAGAAATTTGCATCAGACATCATTTTTTTGGTCTCTTCAGTTATGGAATAATTTTTATGTAGGTTGTGTTTGTCTATTTTGCCTGTAACTGTTGTTAATGTTGGTGTTTTCCAGGCAGTGCCATCTCATGGAAAAACGTAAAAAGCAAATCAACAAAGTCTTGTTTGTTTGGTCATCAGCAAATCTAATTAATGTCAAGTAAACAATTGCTGGTCTCTTTTGCAGGCTTGAACTTAACAAAGTAAACAACTTCTTCATGTTGATTTACGGCGAGTTGCCCACTACTAGAGTTTTCACAAACCAATAAAGTCTTGTTTGTTTGGAGCATGCACGGAGATTTAGAGTGGTTCATTCACGAATAACGAATTCTATCTCTAATTGAAATATGTATACTACCTTGTTACATCATGCTAATCAGTCCGACACGCAACAAAGTTGCTTACCTATCTCTATAATATTATTTAAGAAAATATTTTTTAAAATAAAGTTTGTTTTGTAAATTATTACATATTATGTCATTACAAATGAGAAAAAAAAATAAAAATAAAAAATGATATAATTGTTTTTTAAAATTATTGATGAATATATAAAAAATATTTATTTCTCATTAAAGAGGTTATTTACTATTTAGTTTCTTAATTATTATGATATTATTAAATAATAATTAATCTATACATATTCAAAGAAAAAATATATTCGAGATTTTGCAATATTTTTCACTATGATTATTATATTTTATTTGAATATATATCAAAACAAAAGTTTAAAAAATATTTTACTAATTTTAAAAAGAAATTTAAACAATTTACATATCTTCTTTGCAAATATGTCATGCCATCTTTTTCTTAAAGCTATGTCATGTTTATTTTTGTAGAGAAAAATCACATTTTTCCTTAGAGTAATTGTAAAAACGACACATCATTTTTTTGAAAAAAACCACTTTGCAAATAATGTGTAGGGGGCATTTTTAAAAGTTAAGGTTGCATTTAATCTTAGTTTATGATCAAACGTCGCAGAACAAAATAATCATTTTGCTATGTATAAGCGTTCCCATTTTGTTGGACCTGGCTTTTCTACTCTGATTGTGACTGCCTCCATGATGGAATCTTATTTTGTTTGGTTCTATGAAATTTTTTTACTAATGATTGTAATAACATTCTACTAATTACCTTTGTTCAAAAAAAAACACTCTACTAATTACGTTGTATACAAGATCCGTTGAGTTTTTAGCTGATGTTTTAAGGTAGGGTTATTGATTTATAGATTTTAATGTATTTGAAAATTCAAACAAAATCACGTGTTAAACTGTTAATGAATCAATGATTTTGAAATATTTATTATTATTATCATATGTTAGTTGTTCTAATATTTTTAAATATTATTTCACAAAAAATGTCATTTTACTATTTTCACACATATTAAAAAATTACCAAAAGTTTTACTTTAACCTTTATTAATAAATTAAATAATTTTGGAATGATTTTCGTATTAAAATATAAAAATCTAAATCCAAAATAAAAAACTTACAAATACTAATTAAAATCCTATATAAAACTTTAAATCAATTTAAAATACACAGACGAAAATCCTTACACGTGAAACAACCTCACTGTATCACTCGGAGTCGTCTCCTTTAGCGCCAAATTCCGCTCGTATCCCCAAGAAAACCTAAATGGCTAGATCTATCTTGATCGAACGATCCAAACCGTTGATAATCCCTTTTCATCTCAGCCGTTAGATTTGGTGATCAAAGTCCTCAATATTCAATTTTTTGTTTTCCTAATTTTTCAAAAGACCCCAAGAGACGAAGAACAAAGGAGAGCTCTTCAGCTGAAGCAGCGAAATCTCTGTCCCTCCCTTTGAATTTCCTCTGTGTAAATTTTTTCTATGGAGAAATCCAATCAGGATTTGACCCTTTTGCCGCGTCAATTGGATTTCTACGTCCCGGCGGCGGCTGTGGTGGAGCCGAAGATTGATTCTTCTCATGAAAGTGGGAAGAACCAGCCGCATTCTGTCCTCGATTCACAGTCGTCTCGGGAAGATCAGAGAGAAGAAGAATTGCCTTCGCAGCCTCAGCCGCCGCCGTCAGGTGCCGCCGAGGAGCAGCAACAGAGATTAGGGGTAAAGCCGCTGAACCCGCTGCCGTCTTCCGCGGTTAAATCTTCGCAGCCATCTGCGACGGAAGTCGGCACACAGGATGTCACGCCGCCACAGAAACCGCCGCTTCATCGGTTTGGTCACCAGTTGCAGAAGAATCCATTGGGGAAGTGTCGAGTGAGGTAATTAGATTCTAGTTATCAATTTGATTCGAAATTCTTGATCGGATTTCGGCTTTGGGATTGTGCGTTGGAGTTAGCATTTTGGATTGTTTATGCAGCAAGCAAGAACCTTTGACCCCACGAGGGCAAACGGAAGTTGAGCCCAAGGATGCTACTCCAAATAAACAGAGGCAATGCAACTGTAAGAATTCAAGATGCTTGAAGCTGTAAGTACTCGTTCTCCATCTTTGACCCGTTCTTATTTGGTAAGAGAGTAAACATTTATTTGTAAAGCCTTCTCTAACTTGTGGTCAATGTAGTGGTGATGATACCTCAAAGTCCGTTATGATATTCTTAATGACCTGGGCCATAGTTTTTCTAATTCTTGAAGGTTGGTGTTAATCGTCAAGTGTCTTTTTTTTTTTTGGTGTGGTGGTAATCTGTACAGGTATTGTGAATGCTTTGCGTCGGGATCTTATTGCAATGGCTGCAACTGCTTAAACTGTCACAACAATTTGGAGAAGGAGACCTCAAGACAGGAAGCCATCACGGTTATCTTAGAGCGCAATCCGGATGCGTTCAAGCCCAAGATTGCTGGTAGTCCTCATGGAATGAAAGATTTGCAGGTGCGATGCTTGTTACTTAAAAGACTTATTTTTGTCCCCAAAATGCTGTAACTTTATACTTGACTAGGAGACGGACCCCAACAAAACAATTGTTGCATTTGAAAGGGATTGAATAATGCTTTTGTGTTCCTGTCTCTGAAAAGTGGTTTCCCTGTTACAAATGTTATTCACTGGTATAGCCTTTAAGCCAAAGAAAAACGGGATCAAGTGACGATTTTGACAAATTCATTTGCTGATAGTTTTATAACTTATCCTTGGTGTGTTGAACACTCAAAACGACTTGTAGGAGGATGTGCGCCAAATCCTAATTCTGGGAAAGCACAGCAAAGGATGCCACTGCAAGAAATCAGGATGCCTCAAGAAGTACTGCGAGTGTTACCAGGCGAATGTCCTATGTTCAGAAAATTGTAGATGTCAAGATTGCAAGAACTTTGAAGGAAACGAAGAAAGGAATTCCCTTCTTCATGGACCTCAGGTCTCAGAAACCTACATACAACAGACGACCAATGCGGCTGTCAACCGTGCCATCGACTTGTCTGGTTATCTGAACCCTCCTGAATCAAGAAAGAGAAAGAGCAAGGAGGCTTTACATTCTGTAGGAGCTAGAGGTTCATCTGCGGTTCCACACGTTGTCCAAAATCAGGCGGTAATTTCCCTAATAATTCAATCCTTTGTGTTTAATGTGATTGTGATGGTTACATGTTGATCTCATGCTCTTTAGCTTCACAGCTTGCATTGAAAGCATATTTCTTTGAGTTTTTTCTTGTTCCAACTAGGTAAATCATGTTATAAGGAATGGTGACACTTCTCTATTTTCACTCCCTAACTACAAAACGGTATCCGGATCTACCACATGTACTTACAGGTTGGTGATATCAAATCCTTCCTTTGTATGATATGCCCATTTGAAACTACTCTGATACCATCTCAAGGATTTATCTGACTGTTTACTTCTATAGGTCTTCTCTGTCAAATACTATCCAGCCGCGCCATGTCAAAGAGCTATGTTCGCTTTTGGTCTCAAAATCGGTGGACGTAGCAAATAAATTGTCAGGTACATATCATGCAGTTAGATATAGAGGAGGATAGGTTCCTCATATAATAAGATCTTTGTTAAGAGAATAACTAGTATGGGGTTTCAGGCGCCAAATGTGAAACAGACAAAAGGAAGAAATACGACAAAGACCCTTCACTCGATCCAGCCCAGAGAGATGGTAATGAGATCAATGACTCTCCAGATTCTGTCCTTGAAGCTGTTAGAATGGAGGAGAAGCCTTTATCTCCAGCAACACGTGCATTGATGTGTGATGATGAACATGTGATCATAGCAGAGAAAGAGACATTGGCCCGAGTGAAAACAAGCCAAGAGAAAGAAGACGCAGACACAAGCTCGGAGATTTACTTAGAACAAGAAAGACAGATCTTGTCAAGCTTCAGGGACTATCTCATTCAGCTCTCAACCCGTGGGAGCATAAATGGTAAGCTGATTTTAGGTTGAGAGACCGTATCCTTGTTTCAGAAATTTAGAGCTTGGAGATAACCAGACCGTATCCTTCTTTTGCTAATTTAAGACATTGATTAAGCAGGAACAAATATCAATACCAACATGAATCCGAGTAGAAGGGAACCAGAAGATGAAGAGCAAAGCCATCGAGACTCAAGTTTGCGGTAATGCTTAGGGAACTTCTCTGACAAAACTTTAGCGTCTAGCTCTTTTTTAACATATGATCATGTCACATTTTCTTAAAAGTTTAATAGGAAGATGAGATAGATTAACTATTTTTCCTGTTGGTCAAATATGATTCTTTTTCTTTAACTGCTACATTAGTGCTAACTTCTAGCTATTAGATTTCATAAATTGGTGTGAAGATTTTGAGTATCTACTTAAATAAAAATTGTCACCTAATTTGCAAGTTCAACCTGTAACGTCAAAAGAACAAACATATCTCAACAACATTGGAAAATCAATGATGACGATTTGGACTGCTCTCTTCTTGAAGATTTGAAAGTTAACCTATGTATGTTGTTTGTGTAGTTTTGTATTGTGACAATACAATAAAAAAACATCAATATTGTAGAGAAACACACATTAACATTTATTTCTTACGTGGTTTGTGAAGGTTTTATGAAAAGTGATTGAAAACTCTTTTATGTTCGTTATGAGCAACATAACATTTGCCATGTCTGTGAAGGTAAATGCTTTCTGGCCGTCTTACAAATTTGAGTTGTCTTTTCAACAAAGTAACAAAGGACAGCACTAGCAACTCTTATCAAGTATTTTTTTTTGGGTTGAAATGTTAAATTAACAAAAGAAAAACAATATTAACATAAGTTTGAACATAACAGAGCAAAAAAGAGGGAATTGATTTCCCTACAAAAACAGAGCGGCCAAAGCAAAGCTAAACGAAGTCTTATCAACTTTTTCCAAAAAAGAGATGTGACACACCATGTGCTTACTAGTGTGTTGGACAATAAGAAAATACGCTTTACATGAACCCTCTATGCCTAACTTTGGTTAGAATCTCTTGTATAAATAGAGACCTTTTAAAAGCTTTTATTGCTTATCTCTCCTAAGATTTTGTGATCCCTCTCTTTCTCTCCCCGATCAAATAAAAATAAAAATGAAGCTCTCTCTGCGTTTGGTCTTTGCCACTGCAGGTTTCTTCTTTGTTGGTCTTTATTCCACTCGATACTTGATGTTCTTAATGGCGGACCTATATAGAGTTAAGGGGGGTCATTTGACACCTCGAATATCATTAAGATATTAATTGTGTGTTAGTTTATTTTTAGTTAAATTTAGTAAAATAAATGGCCAAAATCACTGACCACCCCCATCAAATATCTGTTCAATCTAGAGCTGAAATTATTATCCGGTATCCTATATCCGATCCGGTATCCGATCCAAAAATCCGGATATCCGAAGGGATCAGATAAGGATCGGATAGTTGAATTATNATTTTTTTTAAAAATTTATAATAACAGATTTTTTTTTTCACAAAATATTATATAAATTATTATTTTTTTAATTATTTTTTATAGTTTTATTATATTTTTATTATATTTTTATCATTAGTTTTATTTTTTAATTATTTTTTTTATTGATCCGGATATCCACGGATATCCAAAAATCTAGGCGGATATCCGAGCCCATATATCCGAAAGCCCCGGATAAAGATAAAGATATCAAAAAAACCTCAAATATCCGGTTTCCGAATATCCGGTCCCAGACCTAGTTCAATCCCACCATTTATTAGTAGTTTTAATTAGAATATCATATCTTATTTTGTTTTAGTTTGGATTTTAATATTATACTTTTACTAGTTATATATAAAAAAAAACTTAATTTCGATCCTGATAAATCCCTTTTTATTCCACTGTTGACATAATTAATTTCGTATCAAAAACAGAACAACGAATCTGTTTCTCAGCGATCACAGGAGTGATGGAAACGCCGAGTCACGAAGCCGATGAGTTTAGATCGGAATTTCTCCGTGTTCTTCGTAGTCGACGATCAGCCCAAGGTTTTTGATTGAATTTGTTAATTTCTGCTTTTTAAAACCTAACTCTTCTATTTGATTGAATTTATGAGTTTGCATATGTAATGTTGGAAACATTTCCAGTTCCATTGGTAGTGGATTGTTCGAAGCCAGTGGAAAACCCTATATTTCAAGCTACCGTTCCATCTTCACAAGTGAGATATTATTGAATCCTTTTTCTTTCTACAGATCTTTATAAGAAAATTAATTTATTCCTTCTTTTTTTTCTTTCTTTCTTTCTGATTTGATCTGTTTTTCATTACCAAACCAGGCAATAGAGTCTTGTCCAAAGGAGCAAATTGATAACTTAAATGAGAAGCTTAAAGAGGAGAACCTTCATTTGCACACTGAGGTCATTAATCATTACGCTTCTCTTTTTAAACAAATTTTTCTGATCTTTTTTTTGTTGTACGTCTTAAAATGTTGTTCTATGTAATGGAATAAGGCTGGAGAGCAAGGAAGATTGCCTCTGCTTATTTTAAGCTTGAAGGAGAGCAGTGAAGAAAGAAGGCCAGCGATTGTGTTTATGCATGGTTCAAACGCAAACAAAGAATGGTTAAGGCCATGGCTTGAAGTAATACTTATAATACTTCTGATTTCTCCTAAATCAACAAATCATTCGCATTCTTCCTCACTGTTGATTATACTTTTTTCCCTTCTAAAGGCATTTGCTTCACGGGGATATGTAGCCATCGGTTTAGACTCTCGCTACCACGGGGAACGTGCTGACTCCAAAACTGCCTATCGAGATGTATAAATCATTGTTACAAATCAATTCATATTTAGCCTGTTGATTTTTTCTGGTCTTCTGAGTTCTGATATATGTGCGTTTGGTGTAAATCTCAATGCAGGCTCTTATATCATCTTGGAGAAATGGAAACACAATGCCTTTTATCTTTGATACTGTACAAACATTGCCTCTATTCACCTCCATTTGCCTGGTTTCACTTTAGAGTGTAAGAATTGGTAATCGCATCAATCGATGTTTCTTGTTTCAGGTTTGGGACTTGATCAAACTAGCTGAATATCTTACTCAGAGGGAAGATATAGACCCAAAAAGGATAGGAATCACCGGTATTTCGCTAGGAGGTCAGTCATAGAACAAATTAACTGAGTACTGGGATTTGTAGCTTTTGGTAGTAATATATACTAACTTTGTTCATTGTGAAAGCAAATACAGGGATGCATGCTTGGTTTGCTGCTGCAGCTGACACTCGCTATTCCGTGGCTGTCCCTTTAATCGGTGTTCAGGTGCAAAATTATCCTTAGCTGATTTTTTTTTTTTCCCTTTAACCAAATACTGATAAACAACATAGCAACTACAAATCCTACAACTGATGTGTATGAGGATGGTTTTTTTTTTTTTTTTGAACATCAAAGGGGATGGTTTCTTACTTAGAAGACTCTTCAAGTTTTAAATTTGTAATGTTGGGCAGGGATTTAGATGGGCAATAGACAATGATGAGTGGGAGGCAAGAGTCAACAGTATAAAGCCTTTATTTGAAGGTCACATTTGAATAAACACAAATATGATTTAAGATTATTAAGTATGAGGATTCTAATTCCTTTGCTTCTTTTTATGGTTCCAGAAGCAAGGATTGATATGGGAAAGAACGAAATCGACAAAGAAGTGGTCGAGAAGGTAAGAAACATGACAATGACTATGAGTTCGGATTGCGACTCAAATGATTGGTTTGTAATTGTCTTTATTGGGACAGGTGTGGAACAGAATAGCTCCAGGCCTAGCCTCTCAGTTTGATTCGCCCTACTCATTACCAGTGATTGCTCCACGGCCTCTTTACGTCCTTAACGGTGAGCACAAACTAATCTATGTTTGGCTCATTATTTACTGACCAAAAGGAATTTTTCTTACAGGTGTTTCCGGATATCTTGTGCAGGTGCGGAGGATCCTCGCTGTCCTCTTGGCGGACTAGTTGTTCCTTTAAAGAGAGCTGAGAAGGCGTATAATAAAACTGCTTCTCCTGGAAATTTCAAGGTAAATCACTGACCCAATCTATAGTTTTATTGCAAACCAGATACAGAGATTTTAAAAGGCTTTTGGTGTTGGGTCTTTGGTTCGAGAGAGCAGTTCAGAGCAGAAGATGGAGTTGGACACGAAAAGACGAGGTTTATGATCAAAGAATCATCAGATTGGTTTGACAAATTCCTTAAACAAGGAAACACCACTTCTGATTAAAACTGGTGAACATGTTCATATGTAACAGCAATAAACTTGTAAACCAATAAATTCATGTTCATAAGAAGAAACATCTCCTTGTAACCTTACATGTGATTTTTAATAATGTATTTCATTTTCATTACATATTCAAAGAAAAGGAGTTAATCGATGATAGAAAGATAAGCAAGAGGATCATCCTTTCTTAGGCATCGCGGCGAGGCGTGTGTACATGCGTGCCATTGAATTGAACCCTCTCACATCCCCAGATCTTAGAAGGTTTCCTTTATTAGCAAACCCCAGACAAAAGAAGATTCACAAGTATCAAATCAGATTTTTTTTGTGTTAAACGCAATTGCATAGTATAATACTTAATAGAGCTTGTACCTGAGTCGCAGTTAAGAGGACTGTCCGGCTCAGGATGAGCCATCAATGCTATGATCGCTCTACACACTGACTGAAGCGTCCAAGCGGGGCTCCACGCATTCTTCAATATGTCCAGGCATATTTCCCCTGTCTACAAATACGAAAAATGGGTACTTTGCCGAGCTTTTAAAAACACAACATTTTGTATCGTCTCATTACCTTGAAATGCACATTCGGATGGAATATTTTGGTCAAGAACCGCACTTGAGGAGGTTGCAGAGGATATGGTTCAGGAACAGCAAATGCAAGCTGAAAAACTCCGCCTTCATAAGGAGTCTCTGATGGTCCCTGCGTAATAAAAACAAAGATACAAGACCTGTTTTAAACAAACCAAGCTTTCACTCACCCTTTTTTCTATCCCAAAAAAAGAAGTTTCTGTGACAAAACCTTGATAAGCGCAGTCCATTTGAATATGTTGGTATCATCACACACAAGTTGAATATCCGGATCGGCTACTTTCTCTCGCTGAACCTCTTTGTATTCCTTGAATAGTCTCGCTCGTGATGCCTAATACATTTAACCCGATTTCAGAACATGCTTCTTGTAACAAAATCGTCCAAATTCTAGAAATTCGACATCAACATATCTACACACATAAATTGGCAATAGAAGATAAGAGAAAAAACAAAAAAAAAGGTGAAACCTGCATATCTGATTGGTGCTAGTGAGACACAATTGCGCAAGAACACGATCGCCAACTGCAAAGTTAAACAAGGATTACGATTGATCTGAAAAAAAAAATGAAACAGCAAGCAGAAAACTAAAAATGAGCTGAAACTAATTCTTCAACAAGACCAAATTTTTTCAGCTTTTACCCCAACAGAAAATCCACGAAATTAGGGTTTCTACTTCGCAGCGATTAGATCCGGAATGATTACGATTAAATTCCGCCTAATCTAGGTAAAGTATCTACAAGAACGGAGATAATTAGGCTTATCAATCTCTCTACTTTGAGATCGACACAAACCTTGGGAAAGGAAGAAAAATGATGCCTAGAAACGAAATCATAGAAAGGATGCGAAATCATAATTGGCCTAAAAAGGAAGAAAAAGAAAAAAATCAATATGCTTTTTACCTGGAAGTATAAGAGAGAGAGGCAGAGAACGAACAACAAACGGCGATGAAGCTTTTTTTTTTTTTTTTCTTCTCAAATTTTCTGGTTTATATTTAACAAGACCGAATAATATAACCGGAATGTCCAAACAAAAACCAAAAAAACTTAAACCAAACCAACCCAGAAACCCGAAAGATAACCCGGTTTTGGATATTGTGTAAACCCTAGCTAGTGTTCCTTCTCCTCCCGTCTCTCTTCTCATCTTCCCATCGGCGTTCTTCTCAAACCACAGTTCATCAGCAATTTCACCAGGATTTTTACAAACATGGCGAGCAACTACGAGTTCGAAGATGCTCCGGCGAACTACGACGATGTTCAGCGGCAGGGTGGCCAGGACACTGCCTACGACCCAAACTTTGTGCCGGATTCCGTGAAATCGTTCGTGGTTCACATGTACAGACACATTAGGGAGAAGAACGTCTACGAGATCCACCAGATGTGTGAGACATCGTTCCAGACCTTGTCCGAACGGCTGTTCAAGGACACGCCATGGCCTTCTGTGGAAGCCATTGCTCCTTATGTAGACAATGATCATGTTTTCTGCCTTCTCTACCGCGAGATGTGGTTCCGACACTTGTACGCGAGGTTATCGCCTACGCTCAAGCAGAGGATTGATTCTTATGATAACTATTGCAGCCTATTTCAGGTGTGTTTCTCTTGAATTATCTGTTTTTCCAATGGGATTGATATGGATTTGGATTGGTCTCAATAGAACTAGATGTGGTCTCACAGGTTTGGTCTGTGATTTGCTTCAGTTAGTCATATACTATTCTGGTCATGGATTGAGGTGAAATTAAGATGCTTAAGATAGAGTAAGCTTTTGATCTAGTTTTATGAAAGTTATCGTTGGGTTCTTGAAAGTTAATCTCTTTTTGCTCCGATTGCGATGTATTTTGAGTGAGTTTCTGGTTTGTTGTAGGTGGTTTTGCACGGTGTAGTGAATATGCAGCTACCGAACCAGTGGTTATGGGATATGGTGGATGAGTTTGTCTATCAGTTCCAAAGTTTCTGTCAATACAGAGCAAAGATGAAGAACAAAACTGAGCAGGAAATCGCATTGCTGAAACAGAATGATAAGGTATATTCTTCTGTTGGATGTTCTCGTGAGCTATGGTCATCTGATTTTTCTGTTTCTCATAACGATTGTAAAGGTAGCTTCATCTGACTGCAATCTAAATAACTATCTCAGGCGTGGAATGTGTATGGGGTGCTCAACTTCTTGCAAGCACTTGTGGAAAAGTCTACCATCGTCCAAATTCTGGAGCAAGAGAAGGAAGGACTTGAACAATTCACTGCCACTGACGGGTACGATTATAGTGGTGGAAGCAACGTGCTGAAGGTCCTAGGTTACTTCAGCATGGTTGGCCTGTTGCGTGTTCACTGCCTCCTGGGTGATTACCATACTGGTCTGAAATGGTTGCAGCCCATTGACATCAGCCAGCAAGGTGTTTACACCAGTGTCATAGGATGCCATATCGCAACTATATATCACTATGGATTTGCCAACCTTATGTTGCGAAGGTATAGCCTCACTTTTATCTGACAACGTCTTAGCCATTTAGGGGACTGGGAATATTTCTTCAGTGGGGAAGTTTCTCACGCTGTAATATCGTTGGCAGGTATGTAGATGCCGTTCGTGAATTCAACAAGATTCTCCTCTACATTTACAAGACAAAGCAGTACCACCAAAAATCATCTCAGTATGAGCAAATACTGAAGAAGAATGAGCAGATGTATGCATTACTTGCGGTTTGCCTCTCGCTCTGCCCTCAAACAAAACTTGTTGATGAGTCTGTCAACTCTCAATTGCGAGAGAAGTATGGTGAAAAGATGATGAGGATGCAGAGGTACGACGATGAGGCATTTGGTATTTATGATGAGCTCTTCTCTTATGCATGCCCCAAGTTTATCACCCCTTCGGCACCAAGTTTCGAGGAACCTCTTGTCAATTACAATCAGGTACTACACTTAAACACACAGTTATGAGGTCTTGTGTGTTTTAATATTTTTAACTTTCTCGACTCTGGCATCTCAGGATGCATACAGGCTTCAGTTGAAGATGTTCCTTTATGAGGTAAAACAGCAGCAGCTGTTGTCGGGAGTGCGTACATTCCTGAAAGTCTACTCCTCCATTTCTCTTGCTAAGCTCGCAAACTACATGGAAGTTGATGAACCCACTCTAAGGTGAGGAACCATTTGCAGATAGCTTTTACCTAAAAGTCTCTCAGCACTGTACTTTATCTTTGTCTTTGACTTGTACTAATTTAATTTCAGGACCATATTGCTAACTTACAAGCACAAGACCCATTCAGTTGATTCTGATGGGAAGATCATCTCCAATGCAGACATTGATTTCTACATCAACAATGTATGATTTTCCTACTTTTTCCATATCTTAATTCCATGGGTGCTCTCTTGCTTCAAGAAGTAACTCTAAAGCTGGTGAAACCGCAGGACATGATCTACGTTGTAGAATCAAAACCTGCAAAACGTTATGGCGATTTCTTCTTGCGGCAGATTGCCAAGGTATGCTAACTGAATCTAAGATGTGTGCACATGCACGGTTGCTTTTCAGACATGATAAGTATCCCACTTTATTTGTTTTTGCGTTGTGCAGCTTGAAGGTGTGATAAACGACATGGATCGCATCAAGCTGGAATGAGGATTTTTGTCTGTGTTTATCTTCATCTCTCTGCTCAATTGATATGCTTTTCTTGCTTCTATTTAACCATAAATTTACTTGGAACCAAACTTTTGAGAAACTCACTTCATTAAGTCAAATGGTGTAACATTGTGTTTTCATCTTTTCAATTCAGGAAATAGATCCACTCTTTTTGGTGTAATCATCTCTTTTTTTTTTCCCGACAAATCTAATATATTGATTTCAGAACGAGTTTACAAGGACATACAGAATCATTGGAACATGATCTATTACATACACACTATAAACATGAAGCCATTTAACAGAAGTAGTGAGATATAACCATGCTATTCTTTCGAGGTGTAATCATTTACTCTCTATGTTTCACAATGTCATTTTGACACATTTCATACATATTAAGAAACTTTAAGATTATATTAATATACTCCTATTTAATATACCTATAATTAATTCAAAATGATTCAAATACAAAGGTTATTAGCTTTGGGTAAGAGGTAATTTTGAGAATTAGTTTCAAAAATTGTATTGAAAATGTAAAACGACTGTTTTTTTGAAACAAAAAAATAACTCTAAAACGACACTTTTTGTGAAATGGAGATAGTATGTTATAAAATATTGTCATAACCTGTAGTAACCCTTTTAGTTTAGTTTTAGTGTGGTTGAAGGCTCGATTTTCTGGATTGCCTCCATCTTTGCTCTACCAACTTCAATTCCTTTCTTGGATACTTCGTGCCGAGTATAATCCCATCGTTTACTATGAAGTGAAACTTTTCTCAAATGAGGACGAAGTTATTTTCCAAGCATTGTCTCAGTATCTGGCTCTGGCTTCACTACCTCTTGGATACGCAGAAAATGTGAGACTCCACTCTTGCATACGCAGAAAATGTGAGACTCCAGTGATGTCTCGTTGGAAGTACTCAAGTGCGTTCTACAACTAGAGTAAAGATTGTAAAGATGGCGAATGGACCTCCCTAACGTAATGAGATGTAGACAACATTGATTTTTGAAGATGGATCCATAGTCTTACTAACACATATGACACATGTTCTTAAAATCAAAGAATTTAGGGTAATCTCTATAGAGTTTGGGATCAGAATCAGATCATAAAAGCTATCAAAAAGTTGGTGATCTCTATTCAAAGTAGGAAAAAAAGAAAGCTCGTAACCTTAAAGGAAAGAGTTGTATCCGCTAAAGCAATTATATCAAAAGGCAAAGAAGATTAAACTCATTTTTGGCATAGCAAATCAGGACACATACTTCAAAAGGAGCCTCCCCAAGGGATGTTTTTTTTTTTTTAATCTTTTGGGATATTCTATAGTGCCACACTAAGGAAAAAATTGAAAATATCTCACAACATAGACAATTACATCAAAAAAAAAGAGTGGATCTATTCCCGAGCTGAAAAGATGAGAAAAATGCTACACCATTTGACTAAACGAAGAGAGGTAAAGGTAACACACAATTCCTCATTCCAGCTTGATGCGGTCCATGTCGTTTATCACACCTTCAAGCTGCACAACGAGACCAAAAAAATGTCGGATTCTTATCATGTCTGCAAGTATGCGAGCCTGTGCACACATCTTAGAATCAGTTTGCATACCTTGGCAATCTGCCGCAAGAAGAAATCGCCATAACGTTTTGCAGGTTTTGATTCCACAACGTAGATCATGTCCTGCAGTTTCACCAGCTTTAAAGTTACTTCTAAAAGAACCAGAGAATATCGATTGAAAAAGAGAAACGGAGCGTAGGAAGAGCATACATTGTTGATGTAGAAATCAATGTCTGCATTGGAGATGATCTTCCCATCAGAATCAACTGAATGGGTCTTGTGCTTGTAAGTTAGCAATATGGTCCTGCAATTAAATTAGTACAAGTCAACGACAAAGATAAAGTACAGTGCTGAGAGACTTTTAGTAAAAGCTATCTGCAAATGGTTCCTCACCTTAGAGTGGGTTCATCAACTTCCATGTAGTTTGCGAGCTTAGCAAGAGAAATGGAGGAGTAGACTTTCAGGAATGTCCGCACTCCCGACAACAGCTGCTGCTGTTTTACCTCATAAAGGAACATCTTCAACTGAAGCCTGTATGCATCCTGAGATGCCAGAGTCGAGAAAGTTAGAAAATGTTAAACACACAAGACCTCATAATTGTGTGTTTAAGTGTAGTACCTGATTGTAATTGACAAGAGGTTCCTCGAAACTTGGTGCCGAAGGGGTGATAAACTTGGGGCATGCATAAGAGAAGAGCTCATCATAAATACCAAATGCCTCATCGTCGTACCTCTGCATCCTCATCATCTTTTCACCATACTTCTCTCGCAATTGAGAGTTGACAGACTCATCAACAAGTTTTGTTTGAGGGCAGAGCGAGAGGCAAACCGCAAGTAATGCATACATCTGCTCATTCTTCTTCAGTATTTGCTCATACTGAGATGATTTTTGGTGGTACTGCTTTGTCTTGTAAATGTAGAGGAGAATCTTGTTGAATTCACGAACGGCATCTACATACCTGCCAACGGTATTACAGCGTGAGAAACTTCCCCACTGAAGAAATATTCCCAGTCCCCTAAATGGCTAAGACGTTGTCAGATAAAAGTGAGGCTATACCTTCGCAACATAAGGTTGGCAAATCCATAGTGATATATAGTTGCGATATGGCATCCTATGACACTGGTGTAAACACCTTGCTGGCTGATGTCAATGGGCTGCAACCATTTCAGACCAGTATGGTAATCACCCAGGAGGCAGTGAACACGCAACAGGCCAACCATGCTGAAGTAACCTAGGACCTTCAGCACGTTGCTTCCACCACTGTAATCGTACCCGTCAGTGGCAGTGAATTGTTCAAGTCCTTCCTTCTCTTGCTCCAGAATTTGGACGATGGTAGACTTTTCCACAAGTGCTTGCAAGAAGTTGAGCACCCCATACACATTCCACGCCTGAGATAGTTATTTAGATTGCAGTCAGATGAAGCTACCTTTACAATCGTTATGAGAAACAGAAAAATCAGATGACCATAGCTCACGAGAACATCCAACAGAAGAATATACCTTATCATTCTGTTTCAGCAATGCGATTTCCTGCTCAGTTTTGTTCTTCATCTTTGCTCTGTATTGACAGAAACTTTGGAACTGATAGACAAACTCATCCACCATATCCCATAACCACTGGTTCGGTAGCTGCATATTCACTACACCGTGCAAAACCACCTACAACAAACCAGAAACTCACTCAAAATACATCGCAATCGGAGCAAAAAGAGATTAACTTTCAAGAACCCAACGATAACTTTCATAAAACTAGATCAAAAGCTTACTCTATCTTAAGCATCTTAATTTCACCTCAATCCATGACCAGAATAGTATATGACTAACTGAAGCAAATCACAGACCAAACCTGTGAGACCACATCTAGTTCTATTGAGACCAATCCAAATCCATATCAATCCCATTGGAAAAACAGATAATTCAAGAGAAACACACCTGAAATAGGCTGCAATAGTTATCATAAGAATCAATCCTCTGCTTGAGCGTAGGCGATAACCTCGCGTACAAGTGTCGGAACCACATCTCGCGGTAGAGAAGGCAGAAAACATGATCATTGTCTACATAAGAAGCAATGGCTTCCACAGAAGGCCATGGCGTGTCCTTGAACAGCCGTTCGGACAAGGTCTGGAACGATGTCTCACACATCTGGTGGATCTCGTAGACGTTCTTCTCCCTAATGTGTCTGTACATGTGAACCACGAACGATTTCACGGAATCCGGCACAAAGTTTGGGTCGTAGGCAGTGTCCTGGCCACCCTGCCACTGAACATCGTCGTAGTTCACCGGAGCATCTTCGAACTCGTAGTTGCTCGCCATATTTGAAGAACCTTCCTCGCTCCCTGAAGAACAGCGGTTTCAGAAGATGAGAAGAGAGAAGGATAAGAAGCTAAGCTAGGGTTTACTGAAGAATAACCGGAAAATTTCCGGGTCGGATTGTTGACTTGGCCCAACTTCAACTCAATTGGTTTCCGGTTCGGATTATATTCGGCGTCGTTAATTAATATGAAGAAGTTAAAAATTATTTGAGCAGCAAACTCCATCAACGCCATTCCCAAATGTCCCAACTTCACCTTCACCGTCTCTCTCTCCCACAATCTTCTATTCGTTTCACATTCCCGCCTTTACCTTCCTTACATCGCCGCCGTGCAGCTTCGTCGCCGAAACCACCTACCAACAATAACTGTCCCCTCTCCTCAACTTTAGAGCTCAATTCAACAAAAGCCACCGTGTTTCGTCCCCTCACCGTCGTCAAATCTCGTATTGCTTGCAGGTTCAGCCAATCCGGTGAGATTTTATCTCGAAATCGGTTTTCGATTTCATTAATGATATCTTTCATAGTTCTGAAATTTATAGACTTGCGATAATTTGTCATGAATGGTTCGACTTTGTCCATACAATCCTCTCCTCTATTAAGTAATTATAGTTACTGTTGATGTATTGTTCAGACATTACGCCACAGTTTGAGCTGGATAAAGCACAAGACAAACGGGAACCACAGAAGCGAGCCAATGGCATCTTTTGGATCATACTTATCAACCTTGGCATTTATGTGGCAGATCACTTCTTTCAGGTATTCAACATGTGGATTACAATACCGTGGCAGTTTTTGGATTTGATCTCTTAAAAATCTCCTCTTTGGATTGACCCGGTTATTAGAACGTGTTTATAGTCTGGAAAAATATGGTGTTTTGAGAAGAAGCGTTGGTTTATACATTCTTTATTCAATAGGTTCGCAGCATCAAATCTCTGTATTTGTATCACAATTTTCCGGCTTGGTACCAGTTTGTGACTGCAACATTCTGTCATGCTAACTGGTGAGAGCTCTATGCTTTCTTTGGGTTTTTTTCATCTGATGGCTGATGCTGACCTTCCTGATTTGTTCTTGTTTTTTATATTCTAGGAACCATCTCTCCAGCAATCTTTTTTTCCTGTACATCTTTGGTGAGAGTTCAAGATTTTCACATAGTTGGACTAAATAGTTTATCAATTCAGAGCTAATGGACGATGGAACTCGTTCTGTGGTTAACAGGAAAGCTCGTTGAAGAAGAAGAAGGAAACTTTGGTTTGTGGCTGTCCTACTTGTTCACTGGTGTTGGAGCTAACCTGGTTTCTTGGCTAGTTTTACCGAGAAATGTAGTTTCTGTTGGAGCCTCAGGGGCCGTTTTTGGGTTATTTGCTATCAGTGTCCTTGTCAAGGTACTATATTTCTCTTCTCTCCATGTTCCAGGTCCTTGTAAATCAACCAGCTGCATTTTCTATTTATTTTAACTTCTTTTAAAACTGATATTGTAGATGTCTTGGGATTGGAGGAAAATCCTTGAAGTTCTAATATTGGGTCAGTTCGTTGTTGAGAGGGTAAGAATCGTTCAACACTTTAGTATGGTTATAACTGTTATTCCTGCTTGCATTCCCATTTTCTTATGGTTTTNACCCTGAATTTGAATTTCCACTTTGAGATTGTATTTTTTTTTTTTTTTTTTTTTTGTGTGCAACCTTTCTTATGATTATTATGTCTTTTATCATACAATATATGAAAGAAAATGTTTTAGAATTTAACAAGTGGTGATAGAATTCAGGGGGCGGTAATCTTTTAGTTCATTGATTCTTATAGGTTTTGGAAGCAGCTCAGGCTTCAGCTGGATTATCAGGAACTATATATGGTGGCCATTCTTTGCAGACTGTTAATCACATTGCCCATCTCTCGGGTGCTCTTGTTGGTGCTGTCTTAGTTTGGCTTCTCAGCAAATTTCCCTCGGAACCTGTGGATCAAGAAGTTAAAAAATCCCCCCAAAAGTGAGGAGACAATCGGTATAATCCGCTCTTGTAAGGTACATAATAGCTTTCCAGTGAACGCACTGATGAAACGATTGATAGAGTGACAAAATCATTGTAAAATTGAAGAACCAGGGTATAAAACGAGTTTCTTTGAGTACTAGTTCTTTTGCAGCAGAAGTCCATCTCTGGTTTTTCTACGTTACACTCATTAAGAGAGGTTTTCTCCAAATCTGTGAATGCGGCTATTGGAAACAGAAACTGTACTATATATTTTATAAGACCATTCTGTTGTAATGTACATATAAGTGAGTTCTCACTGTATTGACTCTGAAATTTCAACAGAAGAATAGGAAAATAACATCTCTGGCTTCAGCCAAAGCCAGTTTTGTCCTTTCAGTTCAAGAACACTGTACAAGAATGCACAAACTGCCCACTGATCCCAAACTGGGCTTGGGACTGCTTCTGGCATATAATTGGCACTCGAGCTCCGAGTTTGCAAGCAGAAAGATTCATGGCCTTTGCAGTTGGAAGCTCCCGTTTCCCGACTGGAATCTGTAATAGATTAAAACCCCCGGAGGACTGTTTCTGGTATAGCTTCTCTAACCTCTCGATATCTATGTCTTTACATTTCAATGCGTTGATCGCTTTGCTCGACTCATCAGTGAGTCCCGCGACACGCCAAGCTTCTGCTAACAGCATGAAGGTGGAATTCTCAGGCTTCACACCAAATCCTCTCATCATCTGCAAAACCTCTTCTGCTTTCCATGGCTGCTTCACTTCCAGGTAACCCCACATCAACGTCTCAAACGTCTTTATATTTGGTGAGACCCCAAACTTGCACATCTTGGTTAAAACCCTCATCGCATCCTCCATACTTCCGCTGCTACACCACCCGCTGATCAACGTGGTGAAGATCACAACATTGGGCCTGCATTCAACCATCGTCTTAAGAAGCTCCTCAGCTTTCTTGGGCTCTTTAGCCCTAACGTACCCTTTGGCCAAAATGCTGTAAGCGTGAGCGTCTGGTTTGACTCCTGCTTTGACCATTTCTTCAAACACTTGTGCAGCTTTCCCCATGTATCCAGCAGAGCTCCAAGCGTTCATCACAGTGCTGTACGTGATTACATCTGCTTTCACCTTACACTCCTTCATCAAAGTGAGAACCTGCATTTTCATTTTAAAAACCAATTCAAGCTGACTCAAACCACAATAACGAGAATAGAATGTTAATTTACCTCATTGATGCCATCGCGGTCCATGACCTCAACAAAGCCTTTGATCAAGGAATTGAAGACCACAAGGTTTGCTTCAACTCTCATTTCCTTCATCCTCCGCACAAACCTCAAACCATCTCTAACTCTCCCTTCTCTGCAATACCCTCCCACCACTATCCCACAGGTTCTTCCGTTTGGTTTAGCCTTCTCCTTCATAACCATCTTCTCGATCACCTCTCTCTCAGCTCTCTCGGTCTCTCCTTTCTGCACATAACAAGTTGCGATTGTGTTATACGTCACTGTGTCCGGCTCGACTCCACACTCTTCCATCTTATGCACCACTTTCCACGCCTCCTCCACCTTCTTCTTCTTGCACCACGCTTGCACCAGCACATTGAACGTTCTTATATTTGGTCTAACATCGTTGTTGTTCTCCTCCAACATTAGATCCAGCAGCTCGGATGATCTCTCGGGCCGGCCTGCAATCCCGTACCCTTTGATCAAAGTGTTGTATGTGCTCGTGGTCGGATTAAGACCAAGTTCTTTCATTCTCATCAGAGCCTGCACCGCGTCTTCTACGTTACCCGACTCAGAGAAAGCATTGATGACCGCATTGAAGAAGATGGAGTCAGGTTTCGTCCCGCTCTGTTCCACCTCCGAGACTATAGTGCTTATGGAACCGTACTGCTTCCGGACCGTCATGGCAGCTAGGAGAGTTGTGTAAGTGATGAGGGACGGCCTGTGTCCTGTCTCTGCCAATGTTTTGAAAACGGTTTGCGCCTCGTGAGGCCGTCCGCGTTCGATCAGAACGTTCATCAGCTTCGTTCTTGACCTCACTGTCCTGCAACTGCTTCCTTCACCGCATGACTTGCAGCGATGCTCTCCTCCTTTGTTAACTGTAGCCTGCAAAAAGTGTTTAAAGCAAGCCTTTTGCTCACCAGAAGGTGGACTCTAGGGACATAGCTCTAATAACTCGAAACAGTAAATTGCATTTCGTAGAATCATTAACAGTAAAAAGTCGTCCAAAGTTTAGTCGGAGAGACAAAATCAGACAAAAAAAAAACTCGGATTAACCTGACGAGAAGATTCGGCATATTCAGATTACATCAAACTCAAATCAAGTAATTGTATAGTGAGTCGTTTGTTCAAATTGGTTCAACTCGAGCCATAGTAGATTCTTGAGATTACCTTAATCGGCGTGGATTCAGACATAATAGGAGCTTTCTTCTCCTCGAAATCTCCCGTGTTTTGTCGGGACGGAAACGAATACAATGTGATTTTAAGGTTTCAAAAAAAAAAAAAAAAAAAGCAGCTCTGCGAGAGGAAACCAGTGAAACAAAGAAACGCCACCTGTCTTTCACTTCTCATGGGAGAGAGCGAGAGATGCGCAGAGATAAAGGGTCCATAGATAAAGGAAAAAAATATATTTATTAATTCTGTTAAGGAGGACAACGAAACTAGATAAGGAAAATCAAAGACAATAAATTTTTGAGAATTTTTGTTGCTGTCCACAAATATTTTTTTCATTTTTTTTTTTCTCGTTAAAATCTGTAGTGTCTTTAGAATTGTTTTTACCGATTCATGGGTCTACACTGACCCAGCCCAATCAAAATTTATACGGTTATCCATGATTAGCTGGACAACAGGGCGTTCAAACGAAGTATAATAACGTCACGACGTCCGTCACTGAAAGCGTTAAACGGCAACCTTTTTTTTTTTTTTGTAAGGCGAACTTGCGTTAAACGGCAAGTTAAAATCCATTTCAAAGCAGTTAGATATTAATCCATTCAAAACCATATATGATGGATGATCTTGTAAGGCAGCATTGACTCTTAATGCACTTCTAAAAACAAGTTTCACTTTCTCAGCTTCCAACTGAATATCCAAGACCTTATAGTAAGGCAGCATTGAATTATTCAATACCATCACACACATTATTTATATGTCTGTTTCATCACCTTATCCACTCATTCTTTAGACAGCAAAACACCTTCTTGGGTTATGACCAAGACGATCTTTTGTTGACTATACCTCTTGTTACTGATGTCTCTTGTATTGCCCTTCTCAGCTTCACATAAGATTGTATTTTTTAAGTTTAACAAGTGCACCCAGAATCAGCCTTTAACTATGTTTAATACATAAATACATATGTCAACAAGCGGGGGTAGCTCAGTTGGGAGAGCGTTAGACTGAAGATCTGAAGGTCGCGTGTTGGATCCACGCTCACCGCATTTTTCTTTTTCTTTTTAAAAGACCAACGGACATGTAATATCGACATTGGTGAGTTCACCGTGCTTGTATGCTAAATATGGAAACGAAACCACTTTGTTTATCAAAAACAAAGTTTAAAACTTCAACCTTCAATTATTATATTTTACTAGATTAGATCCTACGCGGATAAACTATAATATTTTTGGATTCTAAAATTAATAACATGTATAATTATGACCCGTATAATTAGATTTTAAATTAAAACATTCGTTTAGTTATCCAGAAATTATATTTTGTAATTCGTAATTAAGAAAATTCAAAATTGATTCATATCATCCATAAACAATCATTTTAAAAGAATGAGAGGGTTCGAAAACAAATTTCAAATCTTATATAATTTCAAATCAATATTTTTTATAACAAATTGTTATTTTTCTAATTTAATGTATTATGAATCTTATATACATTTAATAGTTTGCATTTTTTGTAGTTTTTACTTTTCCTCGTACTTTATTTTATTTTTTTATTAGTTTCCATTTTCTTTTGAACACAATTTGTTTTTCTTTTTTATTTTATTATTCTGTATATTAAAAAATAACTAAAAATTGGAAAGTTTATATTATTATATTGACACATGTCGCGATCTTAATTAACAACGGCATATGTCACGATCTCGTGAGTGAGAATTATTTTACGTGTCACGCTCACGTTGAGAGATTCAGTTTTATATAATAAGATTTCCATTAATTGAGGATATTTCTTTTTAATGTTTAGGCATTTAAAACGTATTAAAGACTTTTAGAGAAAGATACAAAAACAATACAAAAAAGTTTAAGAACATGCGATAGTTACGTTTTATATAATTAA
Organism: Eutrema heterophyllum; assembly: GCA_002933915.1. Taxonomy (NCBI): domain Eukaryota; kingdom Viridiplantae; phylum Streptophyta; class Magnoliopsida; order Brassicales; family Brassicaceae; genus Eutrema; species Eutrema heterophyllum. The sequence goes on along the minus strand of PKMM01016865.1, from coordinate 363,139 downwards.
ATCCATTAAAGGCTATGTTAGAAATACAACATCAATAAGTAATGGATACCTAATCTGATATATGAGTCATTACATTCATTCTTAATTGATATTGAGTTATAAAATTATTAATACTGATTCACATATGTTATATATTGATTTTATAATGAAATTCGGTTCGAGATAAGTAATAGAAGAACCATCATATCGAATGGGTTTTAGAAATCTCACACCACTTATAAGTTGGGATTTAAAGCAAACTAAGAACAAGAAATTTAGCATGCAAGTTTATATTTTTTGTTTTTATTTTGCTCATAATTTGCTCATATTTTGCTTATTTTAGCTTAATTTTTTTTTCCTTTTTCACTAAGAATAATGAAAATCTGATTCGAGTATTGCTTTTAATACTACAAAGGTATTTGGACAATCAGATTTTCATTATTGCGCCAATCGGCGCAACAGTGGCGCCATATGTGTCTTCATACACAATTACATCTCAGATACATGAAACTGACTAAATTTGACGTTAAGTAAAACCAAATCTTACCTCACCAAAGAGAAGATTCAATGTCACAGAAATCAGAATAGCACCCAAAGTCGTCACATTTTATCATATAATCAAATGATTTGGCGATTATATGATTATATGGCCAAATCATATAATCGCCACCCCTTATTTTTGGTATTTTTGGTACTAAAAAAAATCAAAAATATTTTTCTGGTATTTGTTGAAAAAAACGTAATTACAAAAATCAGCGTCTAGAAAAAAATAAGTCTATCGTCATATGACGGTAGACTTGTTTGATGTTGGTCAACTCAAATTTTGGTCGGTAGATTTGTTTGATGGATGGTAGATTTGTTAAATTTTGGTAGACTTATTTTAACGACGCGGTAGATATATTTATTTTTGGTAGATATATTGTCTTTGATGGTAGATTTGTTTATGAGTTGGTAGACTTTACGACCAAACCGTTGACTAACAGTAAATGTTTGACTTTTTGGTAGATTTGTTGACAATGGTGGTAGATTAATTTTACAAAATGGTAGACTTATTTCTTTTGGTGGTAGAGTTAATCAGTATGAATTATGTTTTCGTGACGGTATATTTATTTATTTGACGGTAGATTTGTATTGGCAACGGTAGATTTTTATTGGGTTGGTAGATTTATTTATAATGGCAGTAGATTTAAAACCGTGTAAAATATTGATGCCTTCGTTTTCTAATAGTGGTAGATTTAATATTAGTGACGGTAGATTTAAAAAACTTTGGTAGATTTGTTTGTAATGGTGGTAGATATAATAACGTCTAACATTTCGATGACTTCGTTTTGTTATGGTGGTAGATTTAATATTAATGACGGTATATTTAAAATTATTTGGTAAGTTTATTTGTAATGACGGTAGATTTAGTAAATTCTTTGGTATTTACTCAGATAACCTTCATTTGGTAGACTTATTTGTAGTGTAATGGTAGACTTTTTTTACGGTAGATTTATAGACATTGTTTGGTGGTAGACATTTGACTTTTTCCAGAATGAGAAATGACGTTTTTGCCCTACACTAAATCTCATATCTACGAAAAAACCAGGCACCCATTTAGTGTTTGATGGTAGATTTATTGTAATGATGGTAAATTTATTTTGTTAAATAATTTTTTGTATGGGGTTAACCTTTCATTTCATCTTAAATCACAAGTTTAAAGTATTGTCAACGGATATGTAGTTGTCAATGGATAATTGATTGTGTTCTCTCTCTATCTCCTATTGCGGGGAGTAACCATATAGAATCAAATCTTCTATAATTTACAGTCTACCCATTTTTTTGCGGTTTGCAATAAGAACTAGCAAATGCATTAAAAACCATATCACTTGGATGCATTATTTTTGCGGTTTTAGATTTATATCAAAAACCCTATTGATGCCATATTTAAATTAACCGTATTGCACTTAAACACATGAACCACCAGATTGTAGACAAAATAATTTGAAATTTTTTTTTTATTCATTAGCATATTTATTTCGAATTTTATTAAATCATTGGACTAAGAATACGTACTACTACACAAAGATAGAATTAAAGTAAAGCCAAATCAGTTTAATATATCACACCTACAAAAAACTACTATCATAACAATCACTTTTTCTTCTTTAAAATAAATTTACCACAAATTAAGAATTATCTTGTAAGAAAATCGAAATACAAATCTACAAATCTACCATCATGTTAAAAAAAAAAAAAAATCCAAATTTTCCAAATTTTTTTCAAAAAATCTACCATCATGTAAAAAACAAATCTACCATCATCATACAAATATGTTTTTTAGAAGAATACCCTAAAACAAATCTAATAATACGCCGGAACGATGCCAGAAATCTCGTCGGAGACTCGTCTGCCATCGCGAAGGCCATAACTTGTCAGAGAAGAACAAACAAATGCCATCATTCATATAATAAAGTTCAAATATGTGACTAACAAATCTACCATCATATAAAACGATAACTCGACAATCATTAACAAACAAATCTACCATCAAATAATTAATATAACTCTACCATCATGAACAAAATCTCAAATTTCAGAACCCTACCGGAATTTTCAGACGGCAGTAATATGGCCGAAGAAGAAGCCAGATACCTGTCGGAGTAGAAGAAAGAATAAGTCAGCCGTTAACAATAAGTCTACAATTATGTTAACAAAATCTAGCAAACAAATCTACCGTCAATCTACCGTCATATATAAACAAATCTACCATCATATACAAACAAATCTACCATGAAATATAAACAAATCTACCGTCATATATAAACAAATCTACCGTCATATACAAACAAATTTACCATGAAATATAAACAAATATATCGTCATATACAAACAAATCTACCATGAAATATAAACAAATCTACCAAACTCCCCAAACCACATATGTCTTCTTAATAAATCTACCATCAAGCGTTACAAAATCTACCACCAAAAGAAATACAAAATTAAACTTTCCTCACCGGAAAATCCTTGCTCTCACCGGAATCTCGTTCAGTAGACCGGAAACACACACTAACTAAGTTATTTGCAACCAAAAAACAAAAAATTAGGGTTAGCTTTCGCCGCCGCAAAAACGAAATTAGGGTTTCCGCCGCCGCCAAACGCCGATTCTTCTCCATTCGCCGTCGACACCAAGGGAGAAGACTCGCCGGAACCCTCGACAAGCCTCCCCCAAAGTCCAACTCCTTCGCCGTAACCATCCTTCGTCGGGTCTTCTTCTTCTTCGTGGAACTAAAGATAAAGGTAAAACGAAGCAAGATGATGAAGAGACTTACCGGAAACGCCCCACTCCTCGCCGGAATCAGTCGGAATCGCATGGTCGCTCCAAACGTCACCGTTGCCTTTTGTCGAGAGGTTTTGTGTTTTTTTTTTTGTAAACATGTTTTTTGTTTTAATTTTTTTGACATCAGCTTTTTTGGTTTGTTAGATTTAGGTTTTTTTTTTTTTTGAACCAACAAAAAAAATTCAGTTTTTTCATTTTTAAAAAAAAATAAATCGAAAATAAAATAAAAATGACAAATTCGTAATAAAAAAGAAAACTTGGATCTAAATAACATTTATTAACATTCTAAGGTTAGTTTAGTATGATAGACTTGTTTGAGGTTACTCTAGTAATAAAAACATAGTGTAAGGTTAGATTCATGAATTATCTCTAAAAAAAAACATTCATGAACTTTATAATTAACATTTGGACAAGATCAAGTTCCTAATACTTACTTCCATATTAGTAAAGTGCAAAGCAAAAGATGCTGATTTTTCACAACTAGTAATATCTTTGCTGCATCAAGCAAGAATCGAATTACCAGCATGTCTACGATCTCTGGGAATACCGGATTTTGCAAGAATCTCAAGACTAACGAGATTCATGGACATAAGACCCAAAGTAAGACCAGAGATGAGTCCAGCGAACAAGACAAGAAACATTATCACGACGATGTGTATGGCGAAATTTGTCTCGCAGCCAGGTCTGGTTTAATAATTTTGATGACCTTAGGCAAAATATGAAATATGGACCTTTTATTTATATCATAAATATATAACAAAACTTAAAACTTTAAATGTACTAAATGATTATGCGCATGTCGTATTCGTATACGTTGTTAGTATCAATATTCGTATACGTTGTTAGTATCAATATTCATTCGTGCAAGGTTTGAGCATGACATTTTGGACATATTTTTATTCCAAGATCAATTTCAAGCATGTGATTTACATTTCTACATTTTCTTATCCAAGTTAGAAATTCCAAATCTCTCATATTCAATAACTCCTTACACAAACTGAAAATCTCAATAACAAACACTTTCTCGTCATAAATATTAACTACAAGTTCAAACTAGTGACAAAATACATTCTCTAATTATCCATTAATTTTGAGTAGAACCATAATCATCAAGAGAAAGATGCAAAAACAGGGTTAAGAACTTGCAAAAGTTGTATTATGTTCAATTGATTCCATCAAACTAGAGCTAACTCTTATCACCGTTTGAAGATTCAAATGTATTAAAACATTTAGAAAAATGTATTTATTTATTTTTCTGTAATGTAGAAAAGCATTTAGAAAAAGTTTCCAAATGGAGGATGAGTGTGATCTGGTAGTCACCCACCTAACAATACATAATTGGTTGATTAAAAAAAAAAAATTATAGACATAATAGTAATCCGTCTAATCTGTTATACCTAAGGGGACTACTATTCGGCAAGAGCTCTTAAGCCCCAACAATACGACGCTCCAATTTTTCCTAAAATGCAAAAACACCAATTTGTAACGTAACCATCATCTATTAATTTGTTTTTTTCAATATTATAACCACTGACATCACACTACACTATTTATGCTAATGGCTCCAATCAAATTATAGTCCAATGTTTAATTCAATAATTTACGTACGTCCATGTATATTCTTGATATTAGGTCAATGACCATTTTGGTTATGCAAAAGGACGAAAATGTCCATATCCATGTTTATTGGTTTTTAGGAGTAACACGGATTTAATACTAAAATTTCTTACTCGATTTCATGGAATTATATATCTTAAAAAATAGGAATACTAAAGATGGTTTTAACTTCTAAATGATAACCCTTTCAATCGAGTGATTGAATAAAAGTTCATTAATATTTTTACACCAAAAAGTATGAAATTCGATTATCAGATAATACGATTAAATGTAGATTAATATAAGCAAATTTACATGAAATTTTTAGCGTGATATAAGTAAAATCATTTGTCGTGGTCTGACATGTCAAAAATAAAAAAGTTATCAATAGTGAGCGCACTTAGAAAATGATCGAGAAGTACCAAAAAAGAGAATATTGTCAGGTTTGTCACTTCACTACAAGAAACAAGGTAGTTAGCATCATTTATTTTTTACATTTACATCGGTTATTGAATGATATAAATGTATTACCATCACTTATATAATCGATTCTGATAGTGACGATGCAAATTAATGTATCGGTTATAGTAATTGATGGAAATATTTACAACAATTGTAATAAACGATGCATTTATGTGTCGGTTACCAAAAATGATATAAATATTTATGATGGTTAGCATAACCGATTTTAATATTTGCGTGTCTATTGCTATAATATATGTAAATAATTTGTGTCTGTTTTCACAAATGATGGTAATATTATATCAGTTAAAATGCACACATCATTTTGACTGTCATTAAAATACTCACGCATCATTTTTGTAACAAATAAAAAATCTACTTGCTTTTAGATTTATAAGATTTAATTAAATATGGATATTGCTTTAAATATTTTTCAGAAATTATTATTTCACAATTAGATGCTTTTTTATATAGCAAAAAATGGTGGATATATTCATCCCAAAATCAATCGTTTTCAAGTATTATAAGATCTTGAGGAGATTTTAATAATACAATATCAAAAATAATAAGTCTCATATACAAAAGTAAAGTAAAAATTCATGGATCCAACCCTATTAATATATACTTTCCAACAACACTTTATAACCAAAAAAAATATAGTGGTATGATTTAAAAAGATAACGATGAAGCTAGTTATGATTTAGCATCTTGTCCAATTCTTTCATCTTGGAAACTTCCATTTTTTTTTCCTTGCCTTGTCTCTTCCGTTTGTAGAACAAAAGCTGTAAGTTTGTTCCTCGTTAAAAAACCCTTGAATCAAATTTGGCAAAATTTCGGATTAAAGTAAAATAATATATTTCTTCGAATCTTTGAAAATTTATAATTATTTGTAAATGTATTTAGCATAAGTGTTGAGATACCTTTATTATTTGCTTTTTCCAAACCGTGTAGGCACGACTCCTAAATCTCAATATCACCATCTCTCATGTTATAGGGCGAATTCACCATATGTTCTTGTTTTTTCTTCACACATAGCCAACATTCATGGCAGATTGATGAGTATGGAAACCAAAATAACACTGGAAAAAATTGAAATACCAGTGAAAAAATCGGAATCACACTCGCAAAGAAAAAGAGAAGATAAAATAAAGAGTAAGAGAGATCTGCTTTTGAAGATTTTTGAAGGTATCAAGTAAGAGAGATAATTTAGCATTTATGAAGATTGTGGGCTAGGAATAAGGATGGTGTGTGAGAAAAAAAAAAAGGAAAACAAATCTAGAAAATCTAATTTGTTAGTTTTGAGGAAAAATTGAAGATATGAACAGATTTTGAGCCAAATTAAATCGTTATTTGAAAATATTTTTGATTAAACAAATACAAATCAATACTTTAATAGTGAACACGTACATGTAATGCATTGCAATTGTTTTTTTGTTAATATTCATTTAAATATAAAGCACAAGCCACATGCCAAAATATGATTGGCCATATTATAGGATGTTTTTTAAAAGAGATATTAAAGTCACAATCTTATTTCTAAAATAGAATTTACGTTTGTGAAATTCAACTATTATTATTATTCATTTATTATTTATATAAATATATAACTTTTTATTGATGTAAATCTTCTATCATTTTTCTAAGTGATGTTAATTCAAATTTGTAAACGCATCAACTAAATAATTGATGTGAATTAATATTTTTGTAACAATTTTATGGAAGTGATGTAAACTAATGTAAATTTGTATCAATTATATGAAATTGATGTCAAACAAGTCAAAAACAGTATCAATTATTATCACCGATGTTAAATCACATAATTTGTATCATTTATTAATAAGTAATTCAATTTAATATCACTTAATTTTGTGATACTATTTAAGTGATGCAACACACCTCTTTTTTGTAGTGCTTCTTTCTCAACAGTAGACGATGAGACGTGAAAACATGATTCATGGTAGTTTTGGGCAATCTGATTTGCTAGTTTGACGATCTTATAATTGAGTCGGGTATAAGGTAAATACTGTGTCATGATCAATCTCTTGTGACCCTTTCGAGAACCTCAAGGCCTAATTACTCGAAGGTACATTTTCCATCAAATTGTTAGAATATACAATAGAATCACGGTCAACCAAAACCACTAGCAAGCTAATAAACTTCATTGCCTATATCACTCGTAAATGGGTTAATTGAATGCCTCCAAATACTAAAAATAATTAGGACATCATCCAAATATTTGCGTTGTCATTTTTTCCGGATAAGATTGGGTGATTTAGACAACATTGAACTGTTGACCAAAAAAAAAGACAACATTGAACTAGTAGTGTAAGGACGTGCACTGCACTAACTAGGCCTAATCCAGATGATTTAATGTTTTCCAAGTAATTTCAGAGATAGATCCAAGCCCATCGAGAAATGCGTATTTTTTTTCTTTCCTTTGTCACATATGAATCTGCTAGCAATACTCGTAGTTATATCGCTTATTTCTTGTTGCATATATCTCTAACTTAATTTGAGTTTTTGCTTAAATCTATGAGAGGTTGAAATTCTTATTATTTTTAAAAATAGTCAAAATGATACCGTTTCATTTTAACCTTTTTATCATATAAAAGTGAGACAACTGATGTTTTAATAATATGATTTGTAGATATGGACGTCGTTTGTTGTAGGCGTAAATAGTTCCCTTTTTTTTTTGAGAACATTGTAGGCGTAAATAGTTTCTAAATAGTTAGTGTATAAAGTTGTAGATACTTTAGTTTAAATTTATAGTGTTGGTGGCTATAAAAAAACAAAAAATAATTGGCTCGTATATGTGCCAATATATAGTATAGTTTTTTTTTTTTTTGTAACCGAATATATAGTATAGTTAAATGTTGTTTTCCCTTGTTTGTTTTGTTCTCCCAAAAGGGTATGTCTATATCGAATAGATTCAGCATTATGTGCTTGCATGATACCTGATGGAACATAAAGCCTAAAGGAGATTTTCTTTGTTCATTATCGTATGCTTTGTTTATAAATAGTATAGAAAACAGAAGTAGTATATCAAAGAGCTTTTCTGGGAATAATTTATTTAATTTATGATAGAGAGATGTATATATGACTTTCGGTTCAAAATTCCTCAATTAACCAAAATCAAAAAAAAAAGATTTGTTTTTAAAAATTTATCAAATAGTATTTCAGATAGAATAAGTAAAAGCATTTATTTCAATCTTATAAAAAAAATTGTGAACAAATACTCTACTTTTAAAAATCTTTCAATTTCAAGTTGATGAATTATATAAATGGAACAAGTTCAAAAAATTACAATAAGAAAACTCTATATACATACAGAAGGAGAAAAAAATCAAGTGCAATGAACTAAAAATGATTTCAAAATAGCAAAAACAAAAATATTAAACCATGTATTGCAAAGAACAAATATATAAAATAAAAAATGATCGCAGAAAATTATTGAATAACTTCATTATAAAATATTTTGATCAAGATTTACGACAATTTGATGTAAAATCTAAATATGAATAACTGAATGGCATGAGATATAAATTCTTACAAAATAAAACTTATATTTTTATTTTGCTAAGTAATATGAAAAGGATATTTTTAGTATGCTTTTTAGAAACTCTACGAAGCAAGTATACAATGAAATTCAGAATTCGGGCTGGATCCACGTATCGCTACAGCTTGAGCATTATTTGGATTTTATTGGGAAGAAAAGTTGGGAAGTTTTAAAATTATAAAATTTCTAATTCGTTAAGAATTTGGTTTGTTATCGCAGATCTTTATTGGTGCATTTCCTATTAATTTGTCTTTTCCTAATGAGCTTAGATTTTCATTTTAAAATGCATAAATATATCAATTATAAAATAATATTATTATTTTAATAATAACGATAAACAAAAAATAATAAAATAATAATATTATATATTTTCCCTTTCAGATATTTATTTTTGAGAATTTTTTTTTTATTATCTACCCTTTCAAATATTCCGAGCTTCTTTCGACTAAAATTGATCATTAACTTCAGGCTGGAAGTAATAAAGGAAATCCCACGACTCTAAGCACTGTTCTAAAAAGTGTATTAGATTGTCGCTTAGACGCTCGGCAGAGAGAGGCCGATTCAATTGGATGTGTCTTTCGTCGTTTTTTGCAAACAAATGAACCAAAATATTTTTATTTATCGCAAAAAGGACTATTAAATCTGCCATATTTTTAATTTGTTTGTTTTTTCTCTTAATTTTCCCCTTATATTAATAAGAATTTAATACGAAAAAATGTATTATGATGGCTGTATATTTGTGTGTATTTGATTAAAAGATCGTACACGTACACATATTTATACAAAGAACTTACCCTAATTAAGATTAAGTTTTTAGTTAAGCATGTAAGTTCTTTCATCATGTTAGAATCCCAACCTTTGCTTTCTCACAACCCCACTTAAACTTATAATCATTAGGCAGATTGGGTATAATTATTAGCTACCCCATTGCTATTAGAAAACTTAGAACGATTAATTATTCATCACTTTGTTTTTCCTTTCCTTTATCATATTTTTAAGTAAAGCAAATGAACCGGCCAGTGTGAAATTCCCTTTAAATATTGTTTTAAAAAACCAGAAGTCATTCTTCCCCACGAAAAGAAGAAGAAAAAAAAGGAGAAAAAGGGGTATTATTAGATAAGTGGAGCTGAGTGGGCGTGGGATTACGGATCGATCCATCTTAATTGTATTTGTATTTTTATAAACATTTATTGATTTAGCTTATAAGGGCATGCAGTCTATTGGTTTGTGAAAATGTTGTCACTATCCAAATTTAAATCTACAATGCATGTTATATATTGACAAAAAACGTTAATTGACGAAATTAGAGATTAATAGTTAAGTTTATGGGATGAGGCTAAATCTAGCTACTATTAAATATAACAAAATAGCAAATCAATATGTGCAAAGTTGATATCAAAAATCTCAATACTAATAGAGTTCACAGCCACGACTCGCGAGTCAAGTCTAATCCACAAAAGATGACTAACCACTACTAAAAGGGTGATTATTTAATGGTGAGAAAGAACATCAAGGGTGATTATTTACTCATGGTGAGAAAAATCATCAAAACAAAGGAGGAAACCATAGAGAGCATATAAAATATAAGAAAACAAGGTACGATCGAGTTATAAACCTTGACCTACTAACTTTTTTTTTTTTTATCTACTAACCTATTTTTTTTTAATAATTCATTTGAGGTGCTGCCCTTGCAAATACATAATTAGAGTCGTACCTTGTTTGAGGTATTGCTCGTTCATCAGCCTCCATCGTTATAAAGCTCATCTTGCAAGCCATCATCTACTAGTGCATGTGGAAGGAACAGAATGTACATATTTTCACTTCCTCCTCCACAACCTCCGTCTCAATCCGAAGACTCCGAACTGGCATCAACCGCATGATCAAAGATCGTCTCCTTTCATTTCCGGCAAGGAATCCTCATATTCCTTTTATACTTGAGATTTATTTGGGTTAAACGGAGATTTTGATTGCTAATATACGTGAAACGGTCCGCTTTGCACAGTTACCCATATAAATACACTAATCATACGAACATTGTAGAAGAATTTTTGGTAACGTGACTACTCAATTTCGTAGAATATCGATCATGTGAAAAAGAAAAGAATTCTGCATTTGTTTGTCAAATTTGACGGAACGATTTTCGTTCTAAACATTTCCACTATCCTATAACCAATTGGAGTGATCAGTCCTCTTAAATGTGTTAGATTATTGTTTCTTTCCTATTTTTCTCTAGGGTTAATAAAGTTATACAATAGCATCACTTTAGTACAGTAAAACCTCTATAAATTAATAACGTTGAGACTTCAAAATTGTATTATCTTATAGAGATATTAATTAATCGATAAATTAATAAATTATTAATTAATCGATAAATTAATAAATTATTAATTTATCGATAAATTAATAATTATTAATTTATAGAGATAAAAAAAGTTGAGTGTATAATCTTTTAAATTTTATTTTATTTGAATAGATTATACATCGCAATTGGATATTGTATCATAAGTTAAAACACAATAGCAAATTGTTTTCGACACTGCAAGATTCGTTCAGGAGATGTCGTATCAAAGAATTTAGAAGATGAACCAAACGACATTTGTGAACTTGAAGTAGTGATTAATAATATCGGTTATCGAAACAGAATGGACTACCCGGTCAATAGTCTACTTGACTACCCGGATAAAAATGATACATGCTCATAAATTCAGAGTTTAGAAGAAATTGTAACGGTTATCCTTACTGAAGATGATGTTATGGAACCTTTGAAAGTGGTTACACGTAAAGAAGCAATTATAACCTCTAAAAGTTTTTATAATTTTTGGATGCAGGTCGAGAGGACAACACCAGGAGTTATGGATGCAATAAGGAAGATTAGAGATGAGCTCCAACGAGATTCTAACTTTAAGAATAAACAAACAACAATAGATTCATATTTTACTAAATTGTCTTAGGTATGTATGCATAAAATTTATAATTATTAATTTATCATATTATTGAGACCATATATTTACATAGGGATTTCAAAAAATTTATTATCTTATTTATCTTATCGAATTGTGTTAAATTTTACACTGATCCGACTCGGGACCGAAAAAATTTAAGTGTGAGATCAATAAAAAGTACTAGGCTACATTATAGGCACTACAAAGCCTACTAACGACACTCTGTTTGCATGGGTAAATTTTAAAAGAAGACGGTTTAAACTAACGCGTAAAGACAATCCTTACGCCTAGGCTACATTATAGGCACTACAAAGCCTACTAACGAGTCTCCATTATACTTTTTATTGATCTCACACTTAAAGTCAGTTCCCAGGCCTTTTCAGATATCAGCTTGATTAAATTATATATTGTTCTTTTGTTACTCCTTTCTATCAAATTCCTTTCCAATATTTGTTTTTCAACATGTAATCCAGATAATAACATAATAATGACGACATTATCACAAACCACTAGACTATATGTTATGATTTTTACTTAATAAAAAATATTTTAGAATATACCATTTATATTGTAAAAAATTATAATACATATGATGATGTGTCGAATTAACAGTTATTATAAGTAAAAAAAAAAAATTGCGTGTCGTGGTAAGAGTTATTTAAAAAAAATCGTAGTTAATAAATTAGAAATATAAATTTAACCATTTAATGTGTACGAAACAAAATATAACCAATTTTAAATTGTTAATAAAAAATTAATCTTAATAAACTGAAATACCATACGGTAAATATATGTTTTTTAAAAGAGTAACAATGGAGTACCAAAATAATAATTGTCTTAAAACAATAATATAAAAATACTATACAACTTATACTAGTTCATTTTTGATTAAAATAATTCACTAAATTTATTTTAAGTATAGGACTGAGCCAACAAAAAAAAAAATATTATGTAAATATTAGCGTAGTATTTATAATAAACACATGTGCAAGGTACATATATGGAAGGGTCGGTTACTATTTACTAGATTCAACTAGGTGATGTTATTTAATTAATTACGTTTACGCCCGAAGTGGTCATTTAAACAAAATGGGTTAGGTGTGTGTATTTTTGTCTGGTTTGGGATCTTTACTCCACTCGTATCCCCATCCAATGAAGTCTCTCTATCTCTCATTGTGACATCCGAAATGACGAAGTTTTTGCAAACATATATATAATCGAAGGCCAAAAAGAAAAACCTGTATATATATATATAATAGCAAAAGGGCATGCCAAGAAGGTTAGAACTGTGGTGAGAATTTGAAAACAAATGGTATCCTTTAGTAATATTTTTAATTAACCAATTAGTCGGCATGCAATATAACGAATTCGGTTTACCTTCTCTAATTATACTTCATGATACACTATATCCGTGCTGTCACGATAATAAAATAAAATCTGTTTCCTTATTTCTGAAAAGGCCATGGGAACTGGCGAGAAATAAGGAAACAAATATTCCTCATGCAATATTTACAATTTCCGCGACTCTTGTGATAAGGAAACAAATATTCCTCATGAAATAAGGAAACAAATATTCCTCATGCACGGATAATTAGAGAAGGAAAATAAAAATTTGTTTCCTTATTTCTCGCCGGTTTGGATGAGTAAATCTTCCTTTTTAGCTGGAACCGACATGGAAAATTCTCTTTTTCTTCGGAGATTCTCCTTCCTTTTCGGAGATCGACGCGGAGATCGACGCCGACATTGTTTGATCAGGCTTATAGGCCTTGAGGCCGGTTAATGGGCCGAGGTGGACTTTGAGGGTCGTCAAGCCGCGCTGGCCGAATCCGAGTGTAATCGCTTGAACCGCAATGGGCCGATGTGGGCCAAACTAGGGCGAACCAAACCGGGTTAATGTTAGTCAATCTACCGGATTGAACCGGGTTAAATACGATTTGGGAAGGGTTCTTAAAGTGGTNAATTAACCAATTAGTCGGCATGCAATATAACGAATTCGGTTTACCTTCTCTAATTATACTTCATGATACACTATATCCGTGCTGTCACGATAATAAAATAAAATCTGTTTCCTTATTTCTGAAAAGGCCATGGGAACTGGCGAGAAATAAGGAAACAAATATTCCTCATGCAATATTTACAATTTCCGCGACTCTTGTGATAAGGAAACAAATATTCCTCATGAAATAAGGAAACAAATATTCCTCATGCACGGATAATTAGAGAAGGAAAATAAAAATTTGTTTCCTTATTTCTCGCCGGTTTGGATGAGGAAATCTTCCTTTTTAGCCGGAGCCGACATGGAAAATTCTCTTTTTCTCCGGAGATTCTCCTTCCTTTTCGGAGATCGGCGCGGAGATCGGCGCCGACATTGTTTGATCGGGCTTATAGGCCTTGAGGCCGGTTAATGGGCCGAGGTGGACTTTGAGGGTCGTCAAGCCGCGCTGGGCCGAATCCGAGTGTAATCGCTTGAACCGCAATGGGCCGATGTGGGCCAAACTAGGGCGAACCAAACCGGGTTAATGTTAGTCAATCTACCGGGTTAAATACGATTTGGGAAGGGTTCTTAAAGTGGTGCGTAGCTTACTTCCAACAATTTCGGTCTGATTTTTCAGTTGTGTCGGTTACCATTCCATATAAAGCAAGGTTTGGATCAATCGTGGATTGCAGCTAATTAAGGTTCTGAAGAAGTAAAAGGAAATTTTTTCCTTTGTTGGTTTGATCGGGCTTGAATTTCTCGTGGCTCAGCAAAGTCTATGGGATTTGGGTTGTAGCAGAATAATGGGAGTCGGCTCGTCTCTCCTGTTGTTGATAATTTGGGCAAGGAATTTTCTTCTCTAAGCAAAATCTCTAGTACCGATGTTCATCGTTGTTTAGTCTCGATCGTTTACTTGTTTGCCTGTGTGTTTTATTTGTTAGGGCATTTGATTTTAGGGATATTTTCTTTTTTTGCCGGCTTAATTTATGGAGATATTTACATTTTCCATCGATTTTGTTTCCAGCGATATTTACAATTTCCGCGACTCTTGTGGTAAGGATTTTCTATTTATTTTAGTAATATAATTTTAAATGACAAAAAAAGAAGATAACTAATTTTACATAAATAAATTAGTATTCTATTATTTCCTAATAGCTACAATTCATGGACAACTATTTAAATGATGCCATTTAAGTATTTATATTTGCTTTGATATTTTTGCATTATTAAACACATACATGGTGCTATATATTATGTTTCTAATCAAAGCCAAAGTTTCTAATACTTGTTACTCATGATTAATCACTCATCAACCACCTTAAAGTTATTATTATTTCTATGATAACAGCCTTTTAAAAAAAAAAAACCTTGACATATAATCTAAAAAGAAAATGGTATAATAATGTCCATAGTATGGACTGCATATACTCCCAATAAAAGCTTGGCAATAAAATGATTATTATTGCGGAGGGGAAAAGAATGTATATAAAATATTAAAATGGCTCCATTTAGGAAAAAAGAACATATGAAGTACAAAGTTGCCAAATGTACGATCTATGTGGCTGACGAGGCACGACACTTCCTCAATAATAAGTTACTACCACTTTATAGTTGATACACAGTGTCGTGCCTAGATTTTTTTTGTTTGGGGGAGGGGGGGGTTAAGGCGAAATTAGAAAATGTGGCATTTATTTAAATTCAAAAATGATATAAAATGTGTTTTTTTTATATAAAAGCAATTTAGTATAGTGGAAAAATAATTTTACTATTTTTATGTAATATATATATTATTTGGATGTGGAGACAAAATAATTTAGTAGATCAAAAATAAAATAATAATATTTGATTTATCAAAATTGTTTACACATATATTCATCATTTTTGTTAACTAAAACATGTTAACTGTAATTGTAAAGTTAGAAATTTATATTATAATAAAGAATAGATAATATCAAATTAGTAAGAAAATTGTTTAATACAAGAATCGTAAGAAACAAGCAGAAAACAGTCAAATGAGTGAATATTTCAATTCTAAAATCCTATAGAAATACAAGACATGAAACAGATTAACCCAAATGAATCTGTAAAAATTATTACCAAAAATCAAAACTAAAATAAGAAGGCATAAATACCTTTTCAACCAATTAAGACTAGTAGAAATATGGTATTTGGGGGCCCCAAAATTCAAAATGTGAAGTGGGGGCCTGATGCATTTGCCTCTTTTCTAACACATTCAGCACGGCCCTGTTGATACATAGAGAAATTATGACACTATAGAAGATGATCATAATTAAGAAAATAGTAATGAAAGATTTTGGCATAATAAACTAAGTGATCATGGTATAGTGGTAAAAAGCTCAAGGATGTGTAAACTCGTTCTTCTCTAGATTCGATTCTCATCAGGAACATTTTGTTTTTCATTTGGTTAGATGAAATAGTGATATGTTTTAAACTTACTAAAAATTTTCATTTTGTTTTTCATTTGGTTAGATGAAATGGTGACACGTTTTTAACCTACTAGAAATTCAATAAATAGACTACTCGATGATTACATTCATCGTATAATGATTAGTCTCTCCTAACCAACAAAAAAAAATTTGACATAATAAACAAAAGAGGTTAAAATATATTTTAGGCGACTTTATCTATGTGATTTAAATATTGTAAGTTGCTTGATTTTTCTTTAATAATATGTTATTTTTCTTTGTAGACCTTTTATTTATCAAATGGACTTTTATTTCTGTCATATAAGTGTGCGTTTTTTTTAAAAAAGCTGCTTTTGAAGACATTGTATTTTTAATGCAATATTTGGTAAATATTTAATATTTCTTAGTATTTACCGTCTTTGTATTCATGGAGGTGTTCATATAAGTTATTCTGCTCCCTTCGTCTTCAAAGTTAACTTCGAGATATATCTAGTTCTTTCCGTTCTTGTTTAACTATACGCGTTCCTCCCAAAGCCATTAACAAATTTTGGGTACAAAATCATGATCTAAAGAGGAGAAGAAGAAATTGATGGATCAACCGACTATTGTATATGTTGTGGACTATATTTTATTCAAAATTTTAAGAACTTATATAAAGGTTAATCGACTATTGTATATGTTGTGGCCTATATTTTAATTTCTTCTTCAAACAGATGAATATGTTCATTGTAAATGATAGATTGTTAACTGTAAAATATTTAAATTTGATTATGGCATCTATAATGAAATGATGTAATAGGCACGCAAAAAAATATTAAACTCATATTATTTGTGGAGGCATTGAGTGATCATAAGACAATCAAAAGATTACTTACATCAATCTTTGAGATTTCCATGAGGTGAGTCAAAAGTGTAGTGGAAGACAAAAATCTCACAGGTGTGCAATCAAAAATAAAAAATAAAATAAAAAAGAACTCCATTATTATATATAGGGAAAATTGCATTTAAAATCTCTAAAGTTGAACTTATTAGCACTTTAAACCCTGACATTTTACCATTTTCACTCTAAATCTTGAAGATAACTAACATTTCAAACCCTCAAATTAGGTTTTATTTTGTGCCGCCAAATTTTTTAACGAACCATAGAACTCCGTTAACGGAATCGAAACTCAATTGATTTAATTTAAACGTGGTTATTTTTTAATTAATATTTAATATATAATAAAATTAAAACAAAAAAAACATAAATAAAATAGAACCCGATATTTATTTGGTTTTGTAGACAAGGAAAAAAAACCCCAAAATTGTCGACAAAAAAAAAATAAAAAACCCCAAATCAATTTAGGGTTTGTGATAGAGAAAACCAGAAAGTGCGATTGAGGAAGAAGAATCGAGAAGATAAGAGTCGAGATGGGGTAAGAGTCAACTTAATCTTTCAATTAGACCGGTTTTGCTTGTTTCCTTGTTCGATTTCTGGGTTTTAGAAGCGGTTTCTTTCGTGGGTTTGCGATTTCGATGAGGTTTCCTCTTTCGAATTTCAAGTTCGATTCGGTTCAATCATTCACTTAGGGTTCGTTTCACTTAGCTTTGAGTTGTTTTTTAGCTTGTTTTTGCTTGAAGAGCTTGTTTTTGCTTGAAGAGCTTGTTTCGAGCTGGTTTACGATTTCGATGAGCTTGTTTCGAGCTGGTTTTGAGCTGGTTTCTAGGTGTTTTTAATTTGATTTTGAGTATCAGATGAATGATTTCGAGTACATGTTGGATTTCGATTCCTCTTTCTTACCTTCTGATTTTGAATTTATGGATTTCGAGTTTCTAGATTTTCGAATTTCAGTTTGATTTATAAGCTTATTTGCTTTGTATAAAGTGATGATGTTGTTTTAGATTGGTACTATTTCGAGTAGTATCAACAGAATGATTGGTAGGAATTTATGGATTTGTGAACTTGTGTTGAATTTAGAAATTTTCTGGGTTCGATGTGTAACTTTATTTCTTCGTTTTACAGTGATGATAGGAGTGTAAAACTCGTAATCAAGTATGGTGGAATCATGGGTTATAAGACTGTTTATTGGAAATTGTCTGAGATTACATGGGAGAAGTTTGAAGAATTCCTGAAGAGTGAAAAGATTAACACATCAATTAGGTTCATCTGGTACAAAAAAAGCAGGGGAGGAGATGAAGACGGTCAACTATGAGTTAGATGATACATATTTGCTATGTTGGGCAAGGAAAGAAGCAAGTGAACTGGATGTGTTTATCGAACACGAGTGTTCTGAGAATGTTCCTGAGGACATTGTGTAGTACCTGCCAAGCAGCCATCATGAGGATCTTCAGTGTGATGAAGAGGAGACTGTTGGTGGATATGAGGCTGGTCGGGATGAGGACAGTGACAGAGATGAGAATGATCAGAATGACATGGAGGATAGTGATGATGATGATGATGTGAATAGGCCGAGAGAAGAAGATGAACCTGAAGATTCTGAGAATGATCAGAATGAGGATGAAAATGAGGCTGTTGACAGAGATGAGAATGAGGATGTTCAGAGAGATGAAAACAATGAAGAGGAGAATGATCATCAAAGAGATGTTCATGTTTTACATAAGGCTGATGATGGAGATGAGGTGGTATTAGATGCAGGAGATGGTGCTGATGATCAAAGGTTCAAGGACCTGTTTGATGAAGGGACGACTGTGAGACCAGAAAAGGAAGCCTATATTAATCGTGCAGAACAAGATCAAGCAGCAAGGGAAGCTGAAGAAAGTGAGCAGGAGTATGGTTTAGGTGATAAAGAGTACCCAGATACACCGTCAGAGTCTGATGAAGAATGGGAGCAGTGGGCAAATCAGAAAAAAATCAAAAAGGAAAAAATCGGGAAAAAAAATCAGAAAAGTTTCATGGATCTTTGGATAAGGAGCCTTACTTATGGTTGTTTCATAAGTTTAATAGTGGCTTAGAGTTTAAGGATCAGTTTTTGAGGTACTCACTAAAGACTCAACATGATGTCAAGATGGCTAAGTCTGAAAAAAACAGGATTGATGTCATTTGATGTGGTAAAGAATGTCCGTTTAGGGTATATTGTTCTTATGAGATACCTATTAACAAGTGGATGGTGAAAGTGTGTCGGTTGCATCCCAACCATGGAAAATCAAGTAGAGTATCGATGCTTAAGCAAGGAGTTATCGCAGGTCTGTTTAGGGAAGAATTGAAAAGGAATATCGGTTTACAAGCAAATGAGATTAAAGACTCAGTCAAAGACAGGTATAACATTGTTGTGCCTCCCTCCAAGTGTTATAGAGCAAGGCGTATTGCCTTGGACAGCATTATGTCTACTCAGGATGTTCAGTTTGGGAAGTTGTGGGATTACGAGGCTGAACTTCATAGATCACACGAAGGCATCACAACTGAACTAAACATTATACCAGTCAGTAATGGACAACGGTTTGACTGCTTCTACATTTGCTTTGAGGAACTTCAAAATACTTGGAAGAGTTGTTGCAGGCCAGTTATTGGTCTAGATGGTTGTTTTTTGAAATGGGAGTTGAATGGTGATTTCCTTGCAGCTGTGGGTAGAGATGCATATAACAAAATGTACCCAATTGCATTGGTGGTGGTTCGTGGTGAAAACAAAGACACTTGGGACTGGTTTGTTAAGAAGCTGAAGGCAAGTTTGAACATGATGAATGGAGAAAATTTGACCATAATTTCAGCCAAGCAGAAGGTAACATTTCCGAAAATTTTGTTATGCTCATGATTTCTGAAATTTCATATTGATTTCAGTTTGATTTTGTCTCTTTTGCAGGGGTTAGTGCTTGCCATAGAGGTTGAACTTCCACGAGCTGAGCACCGCATGTGTGCAAGGCATATATATGCCAATTGGAAGAAACAAGGTTTCTCAAGGTCAGAATACAAGAATTTGTTTTGGGGAGTAGCTTATAGCTACATTGAAGGAGAGTATGAAGAGAAGATGGATCTTGTTAAGGAATATGATCCAGCTGCACATCAAGCTTTGCTAGCCACATAACCTCATAGGTGGTGTATAGCCTATTTCAGCACAGAGTCACATTGTCCTGATGTCCACAATAATCTGTCAGAAAGTTTCAATAGGACGATAAAGATGGCAAGATCAAAACCGGTGATTAACTTGTTGGAGGATGTAAGAAGACATGCAATGAGAAGGATATCCAGAAGGTTTCTTAAGGCAGACAAGTGTGACACCATTGTGCAACCAGTCACAATGGCATTATTGGAAAAAGCAAGGGTGGCGAAGAGGAATTTCTCAACAAATCGTAGTAGTTCAAGCTTGAAGTGGAGGAATTTGGTTGTAGCTATACAATAAACTTGGCCACGCATCAATGTGTATGTAGAAAATGGGATCTCACAGGTAATTTTTGCTTTCTGAATTTTGATTTCTGATTTTTGATTTATGATTTATGATTTATGATTTTTGATTCTTGTTTACAGAATTTGGTTTTGGTTGTAGCTATTAATTTGGTTGTAGGTTGTAGCTATGATTGTTGCTTTTAAGAGGAATTTGGTTGTCGCTATTAAATTTTGATTTGATTTTTTATGGCAGACATACCATGCAAGCATGTTGTATGTGTGCTAGATGACAGCCAAGTTGACCCGGTTACTTATGTGGCTGAGTACTACTACACACAAATTGAGGAGCACATATACTGAAAATATCAAACTTGTAAATGGTGAGAGGCTATGGAAGAAGGTTAATAAGTCTCTAATAGGAATACCTGAGGTGCGGAAGCCAAAAGGAAGACCAAAAAACCGAGACAGGATAAAAGAGCCTTTTGAAGATTTACAGAATGCGGGAAAGGCAACAAGACATGGAAGGATCCCACATTGTAGCCGTTGTGGTCAAGCTGGTCATATTAACAGGGGATGTAAGAATGAACTTGTTGTGAAGGAGGGACGAAAGAACAAGCGTGGTAGACCAAGGAAAAATCCTAATGAGGTATATTCTGTAAACCATTTGAAGCATGTTGACGGCTCTTGTATTTACATATTGTTGACTCCTCTATTTTTTTTTCAGAGTCAGCCAAAGAGTCAACCAAAACCGAGAAGGAAGAAATCTACTAATGCAACTAGCTCCCAACCTTTACCAGCCAGTGAACCAAGTTCACAGCCTCAGGTCATTTCCAGTGCTCCTCAGCCATTGCTACATGTGAAAAAGGCTCCCCGAGGACAACCGCTAAAGATCATAAAAACCGGAAAACCCGGTAACATTCCAAAGGGTATTAGAACATATTGGAGTCCATTCACGGACCGGCCTTTTGAAGTGTTTGGAGACCGTGTTTACGATAGGTCTCACATTAATCCACATCCTCCACAAGACCCAAGACCATCACAAGAGTCAGTCTGAGTTTTAGACCCAAGATCGTCATTTTTGTAGACTCTTTGTTTTCATATGTAAGCTTTGGTTAAGACTTTCTTTTTTAAGCATTGTGTAACGGCAAATCCTTTGGGTTTTACCAAAGATGAAAACTAGGAACATGTTTGCTTTTGGCTTACACATTATGTAACAATTTAATCGTTTATGGTTTAGCTTTTTTGTTTTAATCTTTCAAGGTTCTTTTAATTTAAGTTTCTTAGTCGTTTAAGTAACAATGACAATAACACAATAACAATGGAAGAACAATGTAAACAAATGCAATAGATACGATACAAATGTCTACATAATTAAGATACTACAACACAATAGCATAAAGACTAAATGTCAACAAGACCTGAGAAACTACTACAAGACCGGTGATTCTAGTCCAAAGATATTAGGTATTGTACTGTACTCTTCTCATTAAGGATCAACACTTCCCGCTTAAGTGCTTCACATTCCTCACAGGTTTGCCTCAGCTCATCCATGAATGTCATTTGTTCCTTCAAATATCTAATATCTTCTCTTTGCTCTCGAATGACATCTCTTGCCTCCAACAATGCTAGATGTTGTCATCCGTGTGGTTTCTCTTCATCAAACCAACGGAAAAAGTTGCAAGATCTGTATCCCCCGTTACCCATTTTACGTCTTGGACAGTTGTAGAACCTACGTCCAGGGTTTGCATCAGTCCAAGCTTTTACAATTTTTGCTGGCCGATTACAGTCGCACACAACAACTTTGTCATCCTTGTAATCACTCGTAGATGAACTGGCATTGTAAGCCATCTGCCAATAATCACACAGAACCCCAATATTCACAGTTGCGTTTATCCAATCCCAACTATGATAATCTACATATCATTATTCACCTACGAATCATGTGAAAGTGAAATATATTTTTTTTTCATTAAAGTTATCCTCTTACTTAGAACTTAACCTGTGAATTCCAATCATAACCCATATCAATTTGTCTCTTCTCAAATTGTAACATGTGAATTCGAATCGTAACCCATATCAATTCAAATCATGTCAAAGTGAAAGACTTACAATTTCTCTCTTCTCGAACCGTTTATGTCATGGATTCATTCTACTTCGCCTCCTAGACCTCGAATCGTAACCCATATCACTTGCCTCTTCTCGAACTTGTCTCTTCTCGAATTTACTCTCTTAGGAACCCTAAATCCCCAAATCGATTTTGGGGATTTCTATTTTCTGAGTTTTTGTCGTCGGGTTCTATTTTCTGTTTTTTGGTCGGGTTCTATTTTATTTAGAGAATTTTATTCATGTTTTTTTGTTTTAATTTTGTTATATATTAAATATTAATTAAAAAATAACCACGTTTAAATTAAATCAACGGAGTTTCGATTCCGTTAACGGAGTTATATGGTCCGTTAAATATTTTGGCGGCGCAAAATAAAAACCTAATTTGAGAGTTTGAAATGTCAATTATGTTACCTTCAAGGTTTAGAGTGAGAGTGATGAAATGTCATGATTTAAAGTGCTAATAAGTTTAACTTTGGGGTTTTAAATGCAGTTTTCCCGTTAAATATATAAACTCCTATTTAAGCACATATATATATATACACACATAGTCACATATAGAAGATAGTCACATCACAACTAACATTTTCTCTCTCTCTCTCCTATAAGTTTGAATGGCGATTTAAGAGACCCGTAGTTTTCTGATCATCCTCCGGTTTCCACTCTCATCAAAACACAAATCAACGATTATCTCTCACTTTCTTTACTCATTCTTCTCATTTGGATAAGATCTCTCTCTATCTCTCTCTCCCCCTTTTTCAGCAGTTTCAATCCAAACCCTAACCTCTTTGATTCCGATCGGAGAATATTAGTTATTCTATTTGAAAACCAATTATTAAAAATATAATTATAACAAAATATTCTTTTTTACCATCCCTCTATTTTTTTTTTGTTTCTTCCTCCACTCCATAAATGTCAAATTGTTCAATCTGTCCTTTGCTCTTAATTACTGTCACCACCACCACTGCATCTATACTACAAACCTTTCTCGTATTTGCATAAGAATACGTACTTAGGATTACATTACAAATACACACCAAGGCAGGCCCTATATATAAAAGCAAGAGAAAGAGAGAGAAGCGATTCTTGGTTTAGCTTTCTTGATGGATTTCTGTTGGATGAAAGAGATAGAAGGTAAACTAGCACATGACTACTTGTCGTCCGCTAAGATGATGACGTCACCACGTCGCATCTGCGTCGTCACCGGACCGGTGATCGTAGGCGCCGGACCGTCGGGACTAGCGACGGCGGCTTGTCTAAAGGAGAGAGGTATAACTTCGGTACTACTCGAGAGATCAAACTGCATAGCTTCACTATGGCAGCTCAAGACTTACGACCGACTCCATCTCCACCTTCCAAAGCAATTCTGTGAACTTCCACTTATACCCTTCCCCGCCGATTTCCCAACTTATCCGACGAAGCAGCAGTTCATTGAGTACCTCGAGGACTACGCCCGGAGGTTCGAGATACGGCCGGAGTTTGGTCAGACGGTTGAGTCGGCGGAGTTTGATGAGAACCTCGGGATGTGGCGCGTGACGAGCGTAGGAGAGGAAGGCACGACGGAGTATGTTTGCCGGTGGTTGGTTGCCGCGACGGGGGAGAATGCGGAGCCGGTGGCCCCGAGGTTTGAGGGGATGGATAAGTTTGAGGCCACCGGGGTAGTTAAGCACACGAGTCATTATAAGACCGGCGGAGATTTCGCCGGAAAAAAGGTTTTGGTCGTCGGATGTGGAAACTCCGGCATGGAGGTTTGTTTGGATCTCTGCAATTTCGGTGCTCAGCCTTCTCTCGTTGTCAGAGACGCTGTGAGTCTCTTTTTTCTTTATTTGTTCTCTTCTTTCTTTCTTCTTTTTCTTGTTTTAAGTAAAAAGTAGTATGGAGATTAAATTAACATTTTCTTATGCGTTTTCGATATTTTGGCTCTTTCATGTTTTGTAGAGTCCTTCTATGCTAAAAACAAAATCACATAAAACTTTTTTTTTTGTCATTCAAGTTGATCTTCGAGTTTTACTTAACTTTTAAAAAAACTCAAGATATTACCTACTTTTTTTTATTGAAAAGATATTACCTACTTCGTAACAAACTTTTGCTTTTTTTTTATTTCTAAATTTTTACAGTTGACAGGATTATGTGTTCCTGTAAGTTTTATCCGATATCAATATAATAGATTTTTTTGATTTTAGATTGTACTAAATAATATTAGCTAAAAAGAAGGAAAAAATATAATATTTTGTTCTATGGATATGTTTTGAGGTGTTCTAGTTAAACGAAAAAAAAAAAAGTTATAGTCAAATATTTGAAAAAATGATCGAATTTGATTGTACACTCATGATTCTAAACATCATTAATTTGAAGATTTTTTTTTTAAAGTGTATTTACTCTTCTTATTCATCGAATGGCTTTAACAACAGTCATATTTTAAAAAATTCATATTTAACAAATTGTTGGAACTTGAAATCATAAGGGCCTAAAAGACAGAAGAAAATCTTAAATTAGGATGATACAATAAAAAAGTGGAAAGTAATGTGTTCTATTATGTATCATCCTAATTTAAGATTTTCTTCTGTCTTTTAGGCCCTTATGATTTCAAGTTCCAACAATTTGTTAAATATGAATTTTTTTTATGAATAAAGAGGTTTACCTAATTTATATAATACGGAAATACTACTATTTTTATAATATTTTTACAGAATAAAAACTATCAGAACATAACTTTATTGGGATTATCACGAGCACGCGCAAACATTCTCACAAAAAAAACATTAGTCTCTCAATATTTGTTTTTAAAAGAAAAAAACTAATAAAGTATGGTTTTCTTATTCGAATAATATAAATGCAATATTTGCTAATTACTATGCTTTATTTATTTTTTGAACGTGAAGGTGCACGTCCTACCACGAGAGATGTTGGGTACTTCGACTTTTGGGCTGTCCATGTTGTTACTCAAATGGCTGCCCATCCGGCTCGTTGACAGTTTCCTCTTGGTTGTTTCCCGGTTCATCCTCGGGGATACCACCCTGCTAGGTCTTAACCGGCCCCGGTTAGGCCCATTAGAGCTCAAAAATCTCACTGGAAAAACTCCGGTTCTCGACGTCGGGACGCTTGCCAAGATCAAAACCGGAGACATCAAGGTACCGTATATATCAAATATGATATATGCTATATAACGGTTTACTGATTGTGATATTTGATTTGTTAATGGTACTAATTGTGATATTTGATTTGTTAATGATAAAAGGTGTGTTCCGGGATTCGAAGGTTAAAACGGCATGAAGTTGAGTTCGATAACGGGAAAACGGAGAGATTTGACGCCATGATATTGGCAACTGGCTACAAAAGCAACGTACCCTCTTGGCTAAAGGTAGTCAATAATGATAATATAGTTATATATACCTTTCTCCACTTTTTTAAAAACAAACATTAAAACCTTATTAAAATTTCATATATATCCATTAAGAAGTTATAATAAATGGGTTATGGAAAACAAATCATTAATTTTGCAGGAGAATAAAATGTTTAGTAAGAAAGATGGATTTCCAATACAAGAGTTTCCGGAGGGATGGAGAGGGGAATGTGGGCTATATGCGGTCGGATTCACAAAACGTGGGATTTTTGGAGCATCGATGGATGCAAAGAGAATAGCTCAAGACATACACGAGTGTTCATGTCAAGAAAATATTATCAAGCCTATAGACATATAAAAGTGTTCATGTCAAGAAAATCTGATCAAGCCTATAGTAGACTAGACGGTTGAGAAATTAAGGGTTTCTATCAAGAAGGAAAAAACATAACTTGAAGACGCGGGTACGTAGCGATCGAAAAAATAGATGGTTTTGGTTTCAAAGGAGAATTGCGGAGTGATGTAAATAAATTAAGACTTATCTCCAGCTGCAATGCAAATTGAGGGAAAGAAAGAATGAAAAGGAAACATAGTGAGAGTGATTGTGGTGGGAATTGATGATCATCTGCCCAAAGGAGAGGAGGGGACCCTCTCTCTTTGCATGCTTATAACCCACTTTGTAAATCTTTCTATACCTTCTTTCTATGTTTCTAATTTTCTTTTCTTTTTTTTGTCCTTTTTTTTCTTCTTTAGTTTTCCTTAGTTAGGTATGCTCTTGTTTTTGGTTCGATTTTTTTTGGCAGAGTATTGTGGTGAGTTTTTTTTTTTTTTGTTATATACATAATATGTAATTTGTTTAACTTAAACTCTTGCTTTTTTTTAACCGACATAAGAGTAATTGAATTGTTACCCAAAAAAAAAAAGCTTAGAAATTGTGTCCAATGAGTGTGTCAATGATATTTCGTTGTCGAAATGATTTCATTCCCTAATAGAAGTATCATATAAATCTGGACCACTGCTTGTACATTCGTCAGAAATTAAGACCTGCACATTTATAATTCTGCTGACCCTTCTTTTTTTTTTCCAATTATTGCTAGATGTACGGCCTCCACATGATTTCTTGTCATCTTTTTGAATTAAACTAGCTAAGATATAAATCTATCCTAGATCTCATGTCTGGTAGATCTTTCAGTTTAGATTCCATCATGGATTTATTATCTTGGCCGTATTAATAGCTAGGATCTCTGAAATTCCTTGAAAAATGGTAAAAAAATGTTACATGTAAAAACGAAGCGAATGATCATTGGAAGTCTCCGCAAAAAGAGCTTCATCAAACCTATAATTATGCCCCTATGATTCTTTGGTGGCTGCTGTAGAATTTTTGTGAAAAACAAATTATATATATATTTTTTTGTTTCAGAAAAATCAGCAAAACTTTGTGAAACCGAGTCAAAAATGAAAATTACCGTGTCAAGTATATATATGATTTGCAGTAAGCGACGTCAAACAGATAATCGAAATAAAATTCATCGTCAAGAAAATATAGTTGCCCGGGTGATGAAAGTTCCATAAGCCAACGTTCAAAGACCATATTTCTAAAGCCAATTAGTATACCTTGTGTTCATCAATAAAATCTTCTGAAACGAACCAAACATAATCTGGGGAGAATTTTTTTATCTTTTGCTGTATAAACTCTATGAAGATTGGAATACTACCAAAGTGGAGAAAACCCTCTTATAATTCGGAATCATATTAGAGTCAAATCCCTACTTCAATAAGACTCCGCATGGCATCCAAATCATCACAAACTATTTTATGTGAATTATACGACTTCACATATTTGTCGTCTCGTCGATAGAAAATCGTAAATGGTGATATAATACAAAGATTCAAACGGTTCTAACAAAATTGTATATTTGATCGAAAGAAACTTAATTAGGCGGATCACATTTACACTGACTAGTTTAGTAAAAGAAATTGATCATCCATATTTTAATATCAGCTTCTCTTTTATTATTTTATCAAGTATATTTAAATCATTTACACGGAGAACCAGTGTTGAATCTGAATTGGTACCAAAATTCTCTCAGTAACTTAACCACAAAATTAGGTTTTGGCCACATAAGATTCAGACATATAATGAAAATCGTATTTAGCAAGAAAATTAAACATTTTCTGTTTCTTCGAAGCCTTTGGACCATTAGTCATGTGGCTGACCTTAAAAGTCATGTGATTAGAGAATGTATACTACCTTAAAACCATGTGGGTTCATTATTTTAAGTTGTCCTGTGAAATGAATTTCTACTGACCGGTAACTTGTTTAATCCATATCGGAAGATATTATTAATACGTGAAATTAGATACCCGCAAACATAAGGGAAAAGGGAAAAAGGGAACAAGGATCTTACAGAAATTTACTTTTGTAAAAGGCACATAAGTAACAAGCTGGAGCCCTACACTTTTGCCAAGCTGTTGGGGAAATTTTAGGAAACAATATCAGATATTCAGATCCCAAATCAAATCTTTCAGTTTTATTTTTGTCAACATCAAATCTTTAATTCGAAACTTCACTTTTTATTTTAATTAAAATTTTGGTGAAGTAATTAGTAGTGCTGACCCCAAGTAGGCAAACAGATTTGATATATCCTTACACTTCCTAGTCCCACATTTTTAACATAAGAAGCACTTGCTTTTTTCAAATCATGTTTCTGCTTTCTTTTTATGAAGCTCTTTTGCTTTAATTTTGCCTTTTTTAGTTTTGTGCTTTTTTTTGGCTCTGAATTATATAGTTGGCTTGTCAACCAAATTGCGTTGGAAAGTGGTGCTCTTCGACAGTAAACGGTATAGATGATTGTGTCCATATATCTTATACATATGACTGGGAAACAAAAATCAGAATTTTGTTTGACGATATTTTCATTCACTATACAAATGAAGTTCGTTGTAAAAATATCTATGTATATGTGCTGAAGACTGCTAATAGTGGAAGTATCTTTGGGATTTTATTAATTAATGAGTTCACAATTTAGATTATTCAAAATATTATATGTTATGAATTGTTAGAGGAGCGAAATTGCCAAAAAAAATAATAATAATAATAATAACAATAATCAGGGTTGATAGTTTCACTAAAAATGACCGGACAAAATTGAAGTGTTCTAAACCTAACATATTTTAACCATACAAATCATATCTCAAGAAGATAACAGAGTTTCATTTTAACATTTAGTTACACGACTATATTTTGCATTTTTAGGCAAATAATATCAATTTAGTAAATATATATATATATATCATAACATTTAACATTATCTTCGTATTTTGATTTAAGAGAGTACGTTTTTATTTTGTGATGTGCTACCGTCTTTAAAACGCGTGTGAAGCTACAACGTCCCGAGACATGGCCGCTTCGTTGTCCGGTAATTCCAAAGTTTAGATCCGTCGAATATGCTGCATCAGTTTAAGGGGTTGGC
The DNA here is from genome assembly GCA_002933915.1 of Eutrema heterophyllum. Taxonomy (NCBI): domain Eukaryota; kingdom Viridiplantae; phylum Streptophyta; class Magnoliopsida; order Brassicales; family Brassicaceae; genus Eutrema; species Eutrema heterophyllum. The sequence goes on along the minus strand of PKMM01016865.1, from coordinate 333,647 downwards.
TTCAGAAGACGAAAGCGGTAATGATGCGCATTGGGTAGAATAGGTTAGGTTTTAGATTAAAAAAAATCAATACTTCAGGTTCTTTAACGTGAAATTGACATACTTTGGAATTTTTTTGTTTGTAGCTTTCTCGTTAGAGGGAGTTAAAAGGGATACTTAAACTCGAGTACAATGCATGCATACTATATCGTTCGTATTAACTCTCTTAAGTCTATCCAACCTCATCAATGTCATCATTAATCAATATATTCTCTTCTACCGAGCTCCAACGTAAAAATAAATAATAAACTAGTATATATATATAAGGTTAATAGTATATTCCTAAATTTTAAATTAACAAAAGAGTAAGGATTTTGTCTCACATCAATGAATTTGGGGTCAAACCCCGGTGACTCGAACCAATTGGAGCTATTGGGTTATTTGGCCATCAACAAAATGACGATCTTTCTACATTGTACAAATCAAATATATGTATTTCTATATTGTGTGTGT
>PKMM01016865.1:295952-324595 GCA_002933915.1 Eutrema heterophyllum | reverse complement strand
CAAGAGTTGGGTTGGCTATATCATCTACAGAAGAATTTGTTGGTGTCATATTTAAATCAAAACAGAGCTCTCGATCTCTCTCATAACTATCAATAGGTATGTTTAGATCAAAATTATGACGAAAAGCCATTAATAAAAATTTGTTATTATAGTCTATCATCTGTTAACACTTGACAGTATATATAGCCACTAATCGAAACAAATTTTATGTTTTTGGCACTTAACAAAATTTGAATAAGTTTGCTTAAAATTTTGGCTCCAAAAGCAAATTTTGTTTTAAAATTCAGAATATATACGTGAATAATTGGAGTAACAATGATACTGAATGCTGATGAGAATGAATGAATATGCAAAATAGAGATCATCAATGTGAAAAAATGATACAATAAATAAGGTTTTAAATACAAACTTGACTCACCTTGCCTTTTTGTCTTCTAAGATGAGAATATTTTTCCTTTCAATATTTTTTCTTCATTTATACTAACACTAAATAAACAAGGTTAGAAAAGACAATTCTATTACTTTCTTAATAAGTGTGAAATTTCTAGAACATCAAACAAAAAAAAACGAAATGAGTAACTAAATCAATACCATTAATTACCTGAAAATGGTTAAAACCCAAGTTGTGATCCGAATCAAAGTTACGAGAATCCTGCTGGGAGATTTTGGAATCCCATGATTTGATGTTGTTCCAATAGGACAATTTGTTACTTCTACATTTTTTTGGTATCAGAAAACGTGTGAAAGACTGTGATTGCGAAAAACTTTTTTAAAACCGATTATGATTAATTCTTTTTGAAAACAAAATTTGTGTCATCATCTCTGCGTATAAAATATACGAAATGAAATGAGCATTATTGAAACATTTTAAAATTGGTTTAGCCACATACTTAGCAACAGAATATCGTGGCCAAATCGATATTTCCGAAACTCCAACTTCGTTTCTGATTGCAACACTAAAAACAACATTTCTTCCTCACACCGGCTAGTTCTTTCTCTCCTTTGTTTCTTTGTCTCTGCGAAAGAGACGTACAATTATTATTTTTTTCTCTCACAAAAACCGTAATTGTAAACATAAACATATTAGTTTACGATTGTGTTTTGTATTTTTGTTTGCGTTGGCGTTTTTATGTCGTAACATTCTAATCACAATAACATGTAAATGTAAATGTAAAAAGAAAAAAAAAACAATCATGGCCTTCTTTGTTTTTTGTTTTTGAACAATCATGGCCTTCTTTGTTTGGGGGAGAGTATCTATTAAAACTATATGAACTTATAAAATCAACAACATTAAATACATTGGTCATTCTTCAAGCATGGTTAAAAATAATGAAAACGAATATATTGGTAAGCCATAAATGAGTTAGTTGTTCGTTTTAAATTCTCTTTGTTTGAAAAGTCCACACGAAAGTTAAGAGCACCATATCCTCACCGTCTCTTTTGGTTTGCTTTTGAAACTTCTCTCGATCGAAGTGAAAAATTCATGGCCACGTGACACCGAAGAACCGTCGAAACATGCCGGAGACCGTCCTACATTAATGGTAGTTTGATTTGGATAAATTTAATTGATCTAAGAAAACTGAGATTTTGTTTGTTTGTTAAAGTTTAAGAAAACCGAGATTTAAAAACAAAATATTTATATATACTTAAAGACTAAGTTTAAGGATTTTTAAAGAGTGGTTGTGGCACAATTGATAGTGCAAAGGGGTTTGATCCGATGTGCGTTTGTTTGGTTACGTATCATTTTCGATGAGCTGATGCGGGAGACCATCTTTTTCGTTGATACTCTGTATTACCAGTGCCGGCTTTGATAGGAAGCTGAGGAAGCACCTGTTTGGAGCCTTGAAATATTTTGTTGGGGCTAAGTTTTGAGATATGATGTGTTCAAGGGAGTACTATATATTGTTTAATACTAATAATTTTTTGTTTGTGTGCCGTTAAATAATTTTATTTTTAAATGTGTAAATTAAAGGAACCAAATTTCATAGATTCTAAAACTCATTCAAATGCCATGTGTCGAGATGTGATTAATTGATTCATGATAGCTACATTTTATCCGGGGGCAGTTTTAAAGGTGTGCAAGAGGAGCAAATGCAGAGGGCCCATAATTTTTTCTCTACTAATCAAGGGCCAAAAATTATCAGATGTTGTTTTTACGCAGGGCCAGCTACAAGAGAAGAAGAATATTTAGGTTTTTCAAAGATAGAAGAAGGTGAACATGTGAGTTTTCAACGGATCACGTGAGTTCAAAAAAAATATTATGGACTTAAGGTATTATTTTAATGGGTTTATTGTGTTTATTACCATTTTTGTTGTAATTCACGTTGTTTTAGTATAATAAAAGGCCAAAAAAATTTTTGTAGCATATGGTCCGTGATGAGTTTGAGCCGCCCATGCATGCATTTTATCTCCTTTTTTATATTCTAAAAGCTAAAACAATACCAATAAAATTACAATATCTAACAATTCATTTTATAAAAGTTTATGGTTTGCGCACACCTAGTTTATATATATGAAAAGAAGGAATGTAGGATATCAAAATTATACGAATCATAGGGTCATTGTCTTAATAATATAGAGCCTGTCGGTCCATTAATATACAACAAACTATAAGAGAGAGCATGAGAAAAATAGTAATTTTAATTAAATTGTCGAATTCTTTGGTTTTAGTTATGGTTTTAGTTAATTGGTTGATGTCAACTATATATGCGCATTTGTCTTATTCTACATTTGTTTTCTTACGGATGCAAATGATTGCCTATTGACAGAAATAAAATTTGGTGAAATTAAATATTTTTCTAATTTTTACCATTTGAGTTGAAAATGGTGGAAAACTTGTTCAACTCATTCCACTAATAAAAAAGTTGAAAAATGAACTAATTACAAATATTTTTTTTTTAACTCATTCCTCTACTATCTTGCAGGAGAATTGGTTGAATGAAATTCCACTCAACTTTTTTCCACTAATATTTATTCCATTGTTTTTTTAGTGGCAACCATTTACACCTACATTTAGTGATACCCCTCCCTCCCCCTTTAGTGATACCCCTCCCTCCCCCCCCTAAAAAAAAAGGTGATAACTGCATGTTTTTAAAATAGTATGGATTTTGATCACACTCAGAAAATGTATTAATTTGAGTGACTTATTTTTTTTATAAGAACATGTATTATGTAGATTTAAATATGGATGGTAATATAACAATGACACTATCACAAACCATTAGGTTACACAATTGTTCTGCTTGTAATTTGGAAATAATTGTCTAATGCCGGTAACTAATTTTAAATGAATTAAGATTTTGAATCTAAGTTAAAGAGAGATAATTTACGCATATACATATATTATGAGCGACTGATTTTGAATCGAGAGAGAAAAATGAAGATTGAAAATTTCTTGATAAAAAAAAGAAGAAGATTTCAAGGATTTGCGTTATAAGTTTGTTTTTTTCTAAAATGGAGAAGGGAAACAATCAAACCTCAAAACATAATGTGCATGCATATAAGTATGTAACTACGCATGACACATATAGATATAGGCTTAAATTTGAAGTGAAGAATGTTAAGAGGCTACAAAGTAAAACGTTAATATTTTGCTATGTTCATCAAAACTATTAATTGAGTCCATATATAAGTATACAAATTTGATATATTACAAAATTCACCTGTCGATGGTAACTCCCAACTTAATCTAGAGTTTGACCCGACGAAAACTGAATCACCCAAAGAAAACATTTGTGAATGATTCTTTGCTTTTCCAGGGAATTGCTGTAAGACGACAACACCCCAAATAAGAATCCCTATGAAAGAAAGACAGAAAACGACGTCGTACGTAACATAATACACCGAAAAGAAAAAAAAACAGGTGAAATTTAAAAACATATGTCCACACATGGACACAAAGAGCATTTAAGAAGTAGAAGGCAACTAGGCAAGTGGTAGTTAGGGAGTATGTGACATAATTAATCGGCCCAAATAGATTGGTAAGTGTTAGCCGTCTATATCCATACTAATAACTTCAACCTCAGATCTTTCTACTAAATCCCTTTTATTATAAATTCTACGTACACTCCCACTTATTCTCCTCAAATTCATCAAAAACCCATTTATATTCTAAATCCTACAAAAATGGTGATTCGTCTTCCTTTGATCTGTCTTCTTGTTTCAGTCACGGCGATTGCGGCTGATTTAACACCGGAGCGTTATTGGAACACTGCCTTACCAAACACTCCCATGCCAAACTCTCTCCGCCACCTTTTTACGCCAGGTAATTTTTTATTTTTTTTTACTTTACCGACTTTATATTTGTTTCCTCCTAGTCTTGCACCACTATTACTAATGTTAGAAACCTTGTTAGATTCTAATTTCGTTAGGATATTGTTCTGTATCTATATTCTAATTTTCTCTAGTTTTAAAGATTCTTCCGATTTAAAATTTACGGCAGATACAAACAAAAGAAAGAATTATAGACCTAAATGCAAAGAAAAAAAGTGTTTGACTTGTAATTATTACAAATTTTAGAATTTTTAACATATATTTGAAGATATGGAAGTTAAAAAAAAAAAATATTTGAAGATATGTGTGTCAAGCTGATTGGTTACACAATCTCTGATAATTTGTGAATCTGTACGTTATTACAAATTAAATGTCTCCTGCTCCTTACCAAATTATTTCGTTGTTTCAGATTTTACCGACGAGAAAAGCACCAACGTCCAAGTAGGAAAAGGAGGCGTGAACGTTAACGCTGGAAAAGGTAAACCCGGCGGAGGAACCGCCGTGAACGTTGGAAAAGGAGGTGTGCACGTGGACACCGGCAAGGGTAAGGGAACACACGTGAGCGTTAGCGGCGGAAAAGGTCCCGGCGGAGGCGTTGGCGTCCACACCGGGAAACCGGGAAAGAGAACCGACGTAGGAGTGGGTAAAGGCGGCGTTATAGTGCACACGCGCCACAAGGGCAAGCCGGTCTACGTCGGTGTGACACCAGGACCAAACCCTTTTGTGTATAACTATGCAGCGAGCGAGACTCAGCTCCACGACGACCCCAAAGCGGCTCTCTTCTTCTTGGAGAAGGACATGGTTCCCGGAAAAGCTATGAACCTCCGGTTTAATGCGGAGGACGGTTACAACGGCAAAACGGCGTTCTTGCCACGTGGGGAGGCGGAAACGGTACCGTTTGGGTCGGAGAAGTTTTCGGAGATTTTGAACACTTTCTCGGTGAAACCCGGTTCGGGAGAAGCGGAGATGATGAAGAAGACGATTGAGGAGTGTGAAGCGAAAAGAGTCGGTGGAGAGGAGAAGTACTGTGCGACGTCTTTGGAGTCGATGGTCGATTTTAGCGTTTCTAAACTTGGCAAAGATCGCGTCCGTGCTGTTTCCACTGAGGTAGTACTCTCTCTGTTTTTTTATAAGGTTTTCTTAAAGCACGGGAATTAAGAAAATCTTTTTTTCTTGAAACATTAAATATTATCGTAACAGTATTTAGTTATCCAATTAGGAAGAGGAGTATTAATGTTTCAGGTTAGTACCGAGACTATTAATGAGTATAATTAATTAAATTTTGCATGAGAATGTGAGAAGCTCTTATAAAAAATAACAAAACAAAATGTCTAAAACCCTTATAAAAAAACGGAGGGAATAATAAACTAATCTCCGTTTTTATGGTTTGGTTCGGTTTGGTTTAGGTTTATGTTTATTAGATATTATAATTTTGTTTGGTAGATTTGGTTGAATTTGATATACTTTCGGTTTGGATTCGGTTCTATTTTGAAACATATAAATAAATAACTGTAGATAATTATTATTTTTATACAACATGGTTACATCTATTTTTTTCTTAGATAATTAAACATAGAAATTATATAAGAATTTCTTCAGTTTGGTACTGGTACGATTCGGTTATACTCAAGTTGGATTAACTTTTGTTTCAGCTTTGGTTTTTAAATCCTAAAGCAATTCAACTATATAGAAACACATTTCAGCTTGGTTCGGTTTAGTTCCATTTGATTTATATGTCCACCTCTAATGTGTCATGTCTAATAATATTCTGGTTGATCGATGTAACCTTCGTTTCTACAGGTGACCGAGAAGAATGCACCAATGCAGAAGTACAAAATCGCTGCGGCTGGAGTAAAGAAGTTGTCGGACGACAACTCAGTGGTATGTCACAAACAGAAGTACCCATTCGCGGTGTTCTACTGCCACAAGGCGATGATGACGAGCGTCTACGCGGTTCCACTCGAAGGAGAGAACGGGATGAGGGCTAAAGCGGTTGCGGTATGCCACAAGAACACCTCGGCTTGGAACCCAAACCACTTGGCCTTCAAAGTCCTAAAGGTCAAGCCTGGGACTGTTCCGGTCTGCCATTTCCTCCCTGAGACCCATGTTGTTTGGTTCAGCTACTAGATAGATATATATATATATATATATGCTTTCTATTTCTATATGTGTGGGTTATGTGATAATGTTTGAGACAATCTATCTTTTGGGATGTTTTGGTTATGAATATACATACATATACATATAGTAATGCGTGGTTTCTATATAATCAAAGAATGAATGCATGATGCATCTATATGTTTTTCTTTTACGTAGCTGTCTTTTATATCTGGCCTGCTTGCTTCTTGTTGTTTTGCAAGAAAATATTAATAAAACTATAGTCGAAATGTTAATAGAGCCCGCCTTTGGGCCAATCTGGTCAAGCCCATGTTTGCGACCGCCAACTTTATTATTTCTTTTCGGCCTCTAGTTTACGGATGTTCTCTGGGCCTTGTGGCACAGTTACAATGGCCATTGTATCACTTTGAGTTTTCAAAACATATATTTTTCCCTTTTGTTTCAACTTTCAACAAAACAATTAAATTAAGGGAACGAAAATTAAGAACACAAACCATTTTAAGGAAACGGAAAAAGGTCTTAATTTGGTTTGTTCATTAGGTAGTGACTCGTCTATTTAGGGAAATTTTTAATCTCAGTAAGCTATTTAACATAACTAAAAATCAAACAATTGTTTTTTTATTATTATGAAAATGTGCCAAGCGACCAAATTTTTTTCTTGATTATAGTTTTCTAAAACTGAGGCAGTACATTAGTTGACAGAATTGGCTGATACGTGGGCCCTTTTTTTTGGGCTGAATTTTGAAAATAAGACTGTTGAATTCACCTGTTTATGTGAATTTTGAAAATAAGTCGTGTGTCACCAATTTTCACCACGTTCTTTAATTATTTTATTTGTTTTTTTATTTATTTTATAAACAAAATCTTGAACGTAGTCTATGATTTGAAGTTGATGTGTAAAGGAAATGATGAGGCTAAAAAAAACATATACAATATAAATCAAAATCGTATCAACTCTAAATAATAGAATCTAGTAAAAATATCAAATTTCAAACGATTTCATCAAATATATGGTGGAACAAATATAAAATAGTAAATCCACATCTTAAAACATAAATTATTCGTAATTTGGGAGATTAATGTGTTGATTATAAACAGGGTAATTAGTAAGTTATTTGAAAAGCAACATGCAGAAAGTTGCACAGGAAAAAGAGGGGAAGAGGGAAAAAGCTCCTTCCCATACACTCACTCTGGTGGCTCCTTGGGAACTGCGACAACTAAAATAGCAAAGGGAAGCGAGCGATTTCTCTTCGAGTGTAATCGGAGAGCCGGCGAGTAAGAACGGAGAAGGAGTGTGGTGAGCTTAACGAGGAATTAGGTTTTTTTCTCCTTCCGATCGCCGGGAAAGTGGAAGCTTCTCGGTGAAAACCTTCTCTTTTCTACTACATTGCCGTGCTTTTTCAACTCGCATTGTTTTGTTTCCCGAGGAACTGGACTTGTTTCTCTCTTCGCTGCACCCTTTTTTTTGGGTCTTTTCGTCTCCCGAGAGACCTCCTGATCGTTTGGTCAGTTGATGGATGTTAAACATTAATGGCGGAAAAATGTCAAAATTTTAGGATCTATTTGTGTTTCGTTGTGATGAACTTGATTATCGACTATCTTTTCCTGTGTCTATTTTGCCTCGGGTTTCGCGACTCTCTGGAATTGCATATGTTCCTGTTCTTCGTGAAGGCACACTGTTGATTATTATGCATTGTTTCTTAAATCTGATACTATCTTCATCCTCTGAATTTTACAACTGTTTCATTTTTCTTTTCAATGAAATTAGCTTTTTCTTTTAAAGTCAATATGATTTGTTTGTCATCAATGAATTGGCTGGTTTTCTGGTTCTGTTGAAGATGAATCAAGCATTTTGCATCCTTCACCCGTGGATCTTAGTTTTAGTCTTGCTTAAAGAAACTACTATTTATGTAAACTTATCACCGCCCTTATATCTTTGTTCAATGCTGATTGTGGGGGCTCTCTTTTCTGCTGCATTTTATAGGAGAGAATGGAACAATCAGCAAAAGTTGAAGGCTTACAATTTAAGTGGGGTAAAAAGAGAGGAACCGGTGTTGTAGAAACGAAGGATGTCCAATTCTATGAATCTTTCACCTATGGTGGTTCTGAATACTGTCTTTATGACTGTGTCTCATTTGGCCATGCCACTAAACTGGACTCCCCGGAGTGCTTTGTTGGCAAGATCATAAAAATGTGGGAACAAAATGATCAGCCTCAAAACTCAAGGAAAGTCGAGCTACTCTGGTTCTTTAAACCTTTTGAGCTTTCGTCGCGTCTTGAAGGAGTTCAACATGTACTTGCGAACGAACTGTTTCTGGCTTCGGGAACAGGTGTTGGCCTCACCAATGTAAACCAATTGGTAACTGGATTTTCTCTTTTTCTTAATGTTATTTAAAATTTTGATCCCGCTTATTTCTTGTCAAACTTATGGTGTTTTTTAGTTGATGATGGCATCCCATTTCATGCTGACTCATAGTCTAGCCATAGTCGACAACTGAAACATCTGATTCTGCTATTTCTCTTCACTTATTTTCTTGATACCTTTTCTTCTCCTTCCTGGCATTGGTTTTAAAAGGACTTAGTATTTTATTGATATAACATTATTACACCAGGAAGCAATTTCTGGAAAATGCAATGTTCTATGCATCTCAAAGGACGTAAGAAATCCACAACCCTCAGATGAAGAAATCAAGTTGGCCGACTTCCTTTTTCACCGAACATTTGATGTTGGAACTTCCAAAATCTTAGAAAAGATAGATGATAAAATTGCTGGAGTTGATGGTACATATTGTTTTCTTTCAGTTAATTCCCTTTTATATTCAGTTATGTGGTTGATAGCTATTTTGATTCTTTATACCTCATATGTTCATTTCTCTCTAATTGTTGCAGTTAAATTTATCTTTAACAGAACCAGTTGTGAGAAAAAAGCTAGCTTTGTGCAAAAACTGGCAACCAACGTACAAGGGACTGCAGATAGTTTGAAACCAAATCGTCCTTCAACTAGTGGTTCGTTTAGGCAAAATGAAAGTATTGTCAGTGATTTTTCTGGTCATAGGAAGAGCGATTATGGTTACAAGAAAGAAAAAGATAATGAATGTTACAAACATTTGGCTAGAAAAAAATCTACACTTGCAGAAGAAAGGCCTAACAAGGATTCTGGTTGGCGTATTGGTGAACTTGACTGTTATAACGCTTCTGCTTCTAGGAGAAATGAATGCCATGAAAAGAAAAACCAAGACAATAAAGTTGAAAATCAATTGACTAAACCAAAATCAAGGCTTGCAGAGGAAAGATGGAGTAAAGATTCTTACTGTTTGGATGTCATGCTTCAAAAGAAACGAAGGCTAGATGGCTCTGTTGAAGTATCAGATGGGAGGACGCAAGAGTTGCAGAAACTAAGTCATGATGGTAGAAAAGACATAAGACCTATTAGAAAAGATGCGATGGTAGAAAAATCAAGGCTTGCAGGGGAAAGATGCAGTAAAGATTCTTACTGTTTGGATGATATGCCTCAAAAGAAACGGAGGCTAGATGGTTCTGTTGCAGTATCAGATGGAAGGACGAAAGAGTCGCAGAAAATAAGTCATGATGGTAGAAAAGACATAAGACCTATTAGAAAAGTTGCGACAGTAGAAAAATCAAGGCTTGCAGGGGAAAAATACAGTGAAGATTCTTACTGTTTGGATGACATGCCTCAAAAGAAACGGAGGCTAGATGGTTCTGTTGCAGTATCAGATGAAAGGACGAAAGAGTCGCAGAAAATAAGTCATGATGGTAGAAAAGACATAAGACCTATTAGAAGTCCTAAAGACAAAGTCAACAGAGGGGAAGTATATTCCCATAAGCCTAGCTTCACTGACAAGAAGCAAGATCTGCGGATACCACAAATTTCTGAAGGAAGAGAGACCAAACCTGCAACTGAGAAAGTATTCAAGAAACCCAGCTCTAATTGTAAAATATCAAAACACGCTGAGGAGAAGATGCTGACCGATTTCAGAAGAGATTATCGAGTCTTCGAAGTGACCCAAAAGCCGAATGTTGTAAGTTTTATATTACATCTGAAACCAATTTTGTATGTGAACCATGCCATATAGTTTGAATGACGTTGGTCTAGTATTGGCTGCTTACAAAATTCCACTCGGAGTATGTTGTTAAACTTCCTTAGATAAGGGTGGGGTTGTGCAGCAACTTAAACTTCAAACATATGGTATTTTTGTTAGGCAGTCCTCTGTGTATGTTTTAGCGATGCTTTGTCATATTATATCTTTTTTTTGGTCATACTATATCTGTCACAATACTTGTAAGTGATTGTAGACATGGTTGTTCCTCTAACAGTTTTTTGGTTCCCTTTTTCTTGATCGCAGGAAGAAAGCAAATGGTACCGAAATCTTGTAAGTATTCCTCCCTTATTTACCACACCAGTTTCTTTTACCTTAGAGTGACATGTTTTATTTGTTCTAGGGATACGTTATAAGCTAGTTAGAAAACATTTTCATTTCTGTAAATCATTTTTACTCTCTGAATTAGCTAAAACTGCTTCTTGAAATCTCCAACTTAAACTTTTTTTCAACTTAATAAATTTGCCTTTTACGGCTACCCATTGCATCCTCCTCTAGTCTGGGGGGTTATCGGATTCTGTAAATCATATCAGGAATTGCCATCTGGATTTTACATGGGCACTGACTTTCAAACTGTTTAAATCATAACCAGCCTTGGGAAGAAAATATGAGGTGTGCAGAAGGGCAAGGGAGTCTGGTTCTTCTTCGAAACTTGGATCCTACTTATACATCTAATGAAGTGGAGGTATTATTCAATTTGGAGATTTTTTTCTTAGGAGTCTAAGATTATATATATTTATATATATATTTTTTTTTAACTAATATAACCGTGATCACTCAAGTTGTGCAGTTCAGCTTTTTGCTGGTACACCTTTCATGTAAAACTATATCTAACAAACTTATGAATTGTGCTTCAGGATATAGTCTACTCTGCTTTGAATGAGCAATGTACGGCGAGGATGATAGAGCGGACGTCAGTTACTATTCCTCATATTGGTAAGTCCACAAGGGTTAAGATGCTATTCACTTTGGCTTTACAGCGATTGGTGGCCGCCATAAATTGACAATAGAAAGTCTCTGCCTTTTGATTTTTCCCATCTATATCTACAACTGGAATAAGGAGCCTTACAATGGCATCTCATGTTGTCCGTTATCCAGGTGAAGCTTTGGCGATATTCAAGACAATGGATGCTGCGAAAAGGGTAATTAGAAGACTAGATGAGGGATGCTTATTGCTATCAAATGGAAGGTAAGGCTTCACATGCGATATTCCTCTTTTTCTCTTAGCATCCAATTATTCACATGAAATCTTTGTGCTGGGCCGTCTATCACGTCCATTAATCTGATTGAATAAGTTGATGTTGACATTAATTGGTAACATAGACGTTCACGAAGCAGTAATTCTCATGATTGTTGACTATGTTTGTCAAGGGATTTGCTTTATGTAAAACTAAGGTGATAATGCGAAAGAGAAACAAAAGTGAATTGGCATATATATATACCAAAAAACATACTACTTTCAAAAGTATAAACTTTGTATGCTTATTTCATGTAGCTTTATAGCTCATATATCTGTTCTGGACGATTAAAGCTTAGTTGCATATATGAATTTTTGTATAAAGAACTTTTTTTTTTCTTTTACTGGACAGGACACTTGTTGCTTCTAATGCTAAGCTGAATCCTCCAGCGATGCCTTCATTGGGGTTCACTGGCCATATTAAACCCAGAACTCAAATGCGACGAGGGAAGGTATTGTTTTTTACTACTCCCCCTAAAACACGTACTAGTAAAAAGGCACTGCTCCTTTCGCAATGGTCCTATGTTTTGTCTTTATATATTTTCCAGAGAAATGCCGTGGTTACATCACATTCTTCTCAGTCCAACACCATTGAATTTGATATGGCTATGGATTGGTGCTTGCACCGAGACACATACGAGCTGACTTGGAAAATGATGTTTGAGGTAAACATTTATCACCACTGTTTCCTATGAAATGAACTCTTCTCTTTTTTTTTGCCGGGTAAATGTACAGACTGTGGCAGTGTACACTAATGAAACCATGCTCTTCTACAGTGAAAGAAACCGAAATCTTATAAAAGTTTATTCTCTAGCCATCAGGCAAGGGTTAGCGTACAATTGACATTTCTTGAGTCGGGGTTAATTATTTATGTTAAGTTTGTTGGGAGCTACCAATAAGATCTAGCATCAAAAAGTAGGATACTGAATGTAGTTCCGTCTTGGTTTGATGTTTCTTCAGTCTTCTATGTCTTTTCTCCTGATAGATCATGCCTTGTTTTGTCTTTATGCTATCTGTTGCATAGCAATTCAATGTACTATCTTTGACTTGTTTAGTTTGAACGCAAATCTTATTACGTTTTTGTAGCGACAAATGGAGGAGATTACGAAGTTGCAGATGGATTTAAAGCCAAAAACTTGGTTAGTTTGAGCATCATCTTGTTGTGTTCAAGTGTGAGAGTAAAAAGCCACTCGAGAAGCTATGCCTATCATCTAAGAAAGCAAGTGTGAAGAGTTAATCTTTTTGTGTTAGACGCATCAAGAATTGTACATGAGAAGGAGAACACACGTAACAATCACAAGATTTTAATAGTTTGGTTGATGTAAAATCATACCAAGAACATGATGCTGCCGTGTCTTAGCCCCAACCAACTTTCAACGGTAAATCATTTCTCCAAATATAAAAATTCCGATAAAAATCTGCAGGAAATCAACCTTAGTTTCTTGTCTCTCATTGCTTCAATTGTAGTCTTAAAGGAACGAAAAATATCTCTTCTTCTTTTTTTTGGGAAAGTTGGGATGTAATTGTAAACCAAACTCTTGAAGCTCCTTGTAGAAATATCAAAGTGCTAATGATTCTAAAAAGGAAACTAAAAGATTTGATCCAAAAAAAAGGGAAAGCAAAAGAAAACCTTTTCAATTGTTGAATTAGATTGGATACAAAACGTTACGTGTATAAAAGGTGTACAAAACGACGCCGTGGTGCGTTGGGATATGTGACCGTTAGCTCATCCTTTAAAAAAGAAAAAATATGAATATAGACATGACACCACTATACCATGAGAGAGCGAGTACATAAGATATCTCCACTCGCGGGCGCGTGGGAAATATCAGTACTTCTCTCTTCTCTTCTCTCCTCTCTATCTGTGTGCATCTTTGTCCCTCGATTGTCAGTACTCTCTTTTTCATTTCTCTCTTTCTGTAAAAAAAAATCTCACTTGATGGGGTGTGCGCAATCTAGGGTTGATAACGAAGAGGCGGTGGCGAGATGCAAGGAGCGACGAAACGTCATCAAGGAGGCGGTTGCGGCTAGCAAAGCTTTCGCCGCCGGTCATTTCGCCTACGCCATTGCTCTGAAGAACACTGGCGCTGCTCTCAGTGACTATGGCCATGGTGAATCTGATCAAACCCTAGATGTCTTGGATCAAAGTCATTACCAGCAACAGAATGACCGCACTGTGGATCCTGCTCCTCAGCCTCCTCCGCCTCCGCCTATTGAGAATCTCCCTCCTCCGCCTCCTCCTCTCCCTAAATTCTCTCCTTCTCCGATTAAGCGCGCCATTAGCTTGCCTACCATGGCGGGTATAGGTAGGAAGCTTCGGACTGTGGATTCCATGGCGATTGAGGAGGAAGATGAAGAGGAGGGAGTGAAGGACGGTGCTAGAGCCACCGCTCGTAAGGAGGAGGAGGAACAGTCTTCGCCCCGAACGCCGGAGAATGTTGGGAATGGTAGAAAGCGACCGGAGACGCCGGAGATTGTGAGTGCCTCGCCGGCCAATAGCATGGCTTGGGATTACTTTTTTATGGTGGAGAATATGCCTGGACCTAACTTAGACAATAGGGAAATGGGAAACGGGTATCAGACTCGGAATAATCATCCTTTTGCGTTCAATGAAGAGGAAGAAGAAGAAGAGGAAAGATCTTGCATATTCCGTAAGAACTCCGGTCACAAGGCTGTTGAGGAAATGGAGCCAAAAACGCCGGAGAAAGTGGAGGAAGTTGAAGAAGAAGAAGAAGAAGAAGAAGAAGAAGAAGAGGAAGAGGAGGAAGAAGAGGAAGAAGAAGAAGAAGAGGATGCAGTGGTGGCAGAGGCAAAGAAGAAAAAGAAAGGAAAAGCTAAGATTGAGCATGCCACCACTGCTCCAACGGAGTTCCGGCGAGCGGTCGCCAAGACCACCGCATCAAGCGTGAATTTGATGAAGATTCTGGATGAGATTGATGATCGTTTCCTCAAAGCGTCAGAGTGCGCCCAGGAGGTCTCCAAAATGCTGGAAGCAACAAGGTTACATTATCACTCGAATTTTGCAGATAATCGAGGTACAAAGTCGTTTTTTCTTTCCTTTTCTACCAATCTGCTCCAATTTTTTTCTCAGATTTGAGAAGATGAGTAATTTATTCCCTTTGCTTTAACCAAAACTTTGGTTGCTGCTTTCTTAGGTGATTCATAATGTGTGGATGATTGGATTGGTTAGAAAGTTTGATTCTTTGTTTCTCTAATTGAAACGACGAAAAAGAAAACCAAAAGTTTGAGAAAGAGATAGTTTTCTTTTGTAGATCGGAGCATGGTTTAGTGTCTGCAATATTCTTAAAGTATGAGTCTCCGATGCACTTTTTGGTCTGTTTACTTTGTCATTTGTCTGTGGTCTAACTTTTATGAGAATCCATGATGAACCTTAAATTAATAGATCTGTTGGTTTTCTTAATTGCTTTTTTCCGTTTAAAGCCATCAAACAAAGTTCTGGATTTGACTAATCAACGCTTTAACCCCTTTTCTTGCTATCCCTACCATTATCTTACCAGATCTGTCTCTATCGGAGAGCGTTTCTTCTGGGGCCAAAGTTTGATGGAAAATTGATTATGTTTGCCTGTTTCTTGGACGATTGTTGCTTTCTTGCTGATGATAAATTGATCTTTCCTTCCATTTCAGGATATGTTGATCATTCTGCTAGGGTAATGCGGGTTATAACTTGGAATAAATCATTAAGAGGCATTTCCAATGGTGAAGGTGGAAAAGATGATCAAGAATCAGATGAGCATGAAACTCATGCGACGGTGTTGGACAAATTGTTAGCATGGGAGAAGAAACTCTATGATGAAGTGAAGGTAATTAACTTAAAGCTGATCATCTCTACCTAAAGTGTAAAGGATGTCTAGTTGAATGCCTTTTTTGGTGGTGGTGTTTCTTCCTCTAGCAAGGCGAGCTTATGAAGATAGAGTATCAGAAAAAGGTATCTTTACTCAACAGGCATAAAAAACGAGGTTCGAGTGCAGAAACCGTGGAGAAAACAAAGGCGACCGTGAGTCATCTACACACGAGATATATCGTTGACATGCAATCAATGGATTCAACGGTCTCAGAAGTAAACCGTTTAAGGGATGACCAATTGTATCCAAGACTTGTCTCCCTAGTTGAAGGGTAGGTTCTCCCCTTCAAATGATTCTCTGTGAATCATTAGCATTAGCCATCTCTAACCAGTTTTCTCGACTTGTGAGACCTGCAGGTTGGCGAAGATGTGGACAAACATGTGCATACAACATGACACACAACTAAAGATTGTTAGAGAGCTAAAATCCCTTGAAATCTCAACTTGTCACAAAGAAACCACAAAGCAACATCACCAACAGACACGGCAGTTCTGCACGGTCTTGGAAGAATGGCATGTTCAGTTCGATAGACTCGTGACCCACCAGAAGCAGTACATTAACTCTCTCAACAGCTGGTTGAAGCTAAACCTTATCCCCATTGAGAGCAGTCTTAAAGAGAAGGTTTCCTCTCCTCCAAGGCCTCAGCGCCCGCCAATCCAAGCGCTTCTCCACTTGTGGCATGACCGCCTTGAGAAACTTCCCGATGAGGTCGCCAAATCAGCTATCTCGTCTTTCGCAGCAGTCATCAAAACAATCTTGCTTCACCAGGAGGAGGAGATGAAACTGAAGGAGAAATGTGAAGAGACGCGAAGAGAGTTTATAAGGAAGAAGCAAGGTTTTGAGGAATGGTATCAGAAACACTTGCAGAAAAGAGGACCAATGGAGGAAGCTGAAGGTGGGGAAGACGCAAGCAGTAGAGATCATGTCACAGAGAGGCGAATCGTTGTGGAGACACTGAAGAAAAGGCTTGAAGACGAAGAAGAAGCTCACCAAAGACATTGTGTTCAGGTGAGGGAGAAATCTCTAAACAGTTTGAAGATCAGATTGCCTGAGATCTTCAGTGCACTGTCTGATTATGCCCACGCTTGTGCTGACTCTTACGAGAAGCTCAGAATCATATCGCAGACTCAGAAAGCCACTGTATCTTCTTGAACCAGTTTTTACTTCTTTTCGTCTCTCTCTCTCTCTCTCTCGCTGCTTATGTATGAAGCAAACTCTTGTTTGAATAGTTTTTAGAGGTAAGTTAACTAAAAAGATTTTCGTACTACCTTGCAAAATCGTAAGACTCTACAGTACGCATTTTCTTCATCGGCCAATGTTAGTAAATGGGCCCAATGTTGCCAGGATAACACGATTTTCGTATGGGAAAACCCCAAAAAATTGAAAAAAAAAATAATTGTCAGAAGTGGGATTTGAACCCACGCCCTCTCACGAGGACCAGAACTTGAGTCTGGCGCCTTAGACCACTCGGCCACCCTGACTTTTTACAACCTTTTATGTACTATTAACCTATATAAGTAAACCATACATACAAAATAGTATATCTCAAAAGTAATTGTGAGGGACGATAGTGAATAAGAGTAAACTGATCTACATTGTTGGGAATGTAGGACATCATCATATAACAAACAAAAAAAAAAGAAACGAAAACATCTCCTGATCTCCAAGTCCTAACCCCCTAAGTAACTAATCAAAAGCTTGGTCTCTCCACCAACATCCAAAATAGACAAAACAATGTCGTGTCATTCAAAAGTTTTACCATTTCTCCAACAACCTTGACGTTTAAAGTTTAAACTAGCAGAGAGCTGAGTTCCTCGTCAGTCTTTGTCTCAGCCTGTTTTTGGCACTGAACTCTCTCTTTCCCTCCGAGTCTTCCTTGCTTTTCTCGATCTCTTTTTTTACATCATCATTGTCGCTTTCAGGTGCTTCTTCCTCTGTTGACTTCATCTTGTTGCCTTCAGAACTATCGTCTGAACCCACCAATGAGGCACTTTGTTGCTCCTTTCCTTCCTCATCATCTCGATCCGTTTCCCTGATCAAGAAAAGAAGTTATTGATGAGTTTCCTCATGAGCTCTTGAATCAAACCGACTCCAAGCATAGAATGACAGATTGACAAACGCTCATTTGGGCTTGATTTCAAACTTATGGTTCATTGGAAAACGAATTTACACATCTCCGCTATAGAAGTTTCCAAGGATCAATAATATTTTGATGGTTTCTATTTTCTACAACAAGACAGGTGAGATCAGCAGCGATATACATTCTGGTTCATCAGACTATTTGAGAGTTGATTTAGCCAAATGGAAATACTATCTGATAAGTAATGATGGATAGATAAGTTTGCTTAACAAAGTAGTCAAGCTCTTACTCTGTATCCTCCACAGCCTCACTGATCATTTTGTCATACTCGTCTGCATAATAAAATATACAAAAGAATAAAGCTACACTAACGGGTAAATAGTATATCAAATAAGAGGAAGAAACACAAGTAAATATGACTTTACCAAAGGTGTAAGTAGCGGGCATGCGGTTACGACAAGAACGGGTAGTGCGGATAGGACGGGAGAAATTGATACTAACGGCCATCTCTTGCTTCATTTTCTTTTTGACGGCCCTTTCTTTCTTCTGTTATTGCAAAAGGAATGGAAACACCGTTAAAAAAAGCATGATATAGCAGATGTGTATCAGCATAAAGAACGAATTTGAGGGATGTAGCTAACAGTGGAAAAGGTACTTTATGGTATTTCTCAACAACGGGTATAGCATCTGTCTCGATCATCTCGCCGATAGCAGC
This sequence comes from Eutrema heterophyllum, assembly GCA_002933915.1. Taxonomy (NCBI): domain Eukaryota; kingdom Viridiplantae; phylum Streptophyta; class Magnoliopsida; order Brassicales; family Brassicaceae; genus Eutrema; species Eutrema heterophyllum. Next base: position 306,192 of record PKMM01016865.1, on the reverse strand, counting down.
CAAAGAAGAAGCTTTGCATGATGATAACTCTTTCTGCCATTACAGCATATTATTAATGAGTGAAGAAAACAATTCCACACATCTGAAAGAGTAGAAGCACAAACAAAAATCAAAAGCTTACAGCGACTTTTTGAAATTCAACTAGATTGGTTGCTTCAGTTTCCCAGCAGAAACAAGATATATCTGAGCACGCATTCTTCTTTGCTTTAACGCTATTTGAGAATTCATTGACTTCCCTATATAATCTGTACCCCTGGATGTCATTACCATCAAACCTAGAATGGAAAAAACAATGAAAAGTTAAGCACACCGAATGTAAAATATAGAAAGAAGTAATAAGACATGTAACTACCAGTAAGTAGTCTTCTTTCCATCTCCTCCAAACTTCCTTTTCCGGAAACATGAATCCAAGGCTCCTTCCTTGGCATTCTCTTGAATATACGTACGAGCATCATCTTGCTATACCATCCACCAATTGGAAGCAAAAAGATAAACTTATAAGAAAAAGTAACAAATACTGGTAGTTATGTAACCAAAGAGGCATGCATTCATAATATAGTTCAAGAAGAAATTACTTGGACTCGAAGCTCACAAAGTGCTTTCAGAAGCTGCAGGCGATTAGTAGGGTCAAGTCCTCTGTATTCAGATATTTCCTCCCTAGCCATACAGCAGGGGAGAAGAAAGTTGTTAGGCAATACCAGTTCAACCTGAATAAAAATACACAATGCACAAAAATTGACACCATTTCACCAAATACCCTTTGTTAGCGGTTATAGGAATTTCACCCTTAGCAATCTGCAATAATGGCATTACAGGAGTCAATAAGGAAAAACATAACCTGTTTCAAAAGAGGATGTAAGCTACAAGAAAAGGTTTAGTGTGGCCTTACCCATGGCCACCATGGAGCGAGTTTCTTACATAACACCGTGATCCAGGCATCTCCATCGTCAAGCGATTTATTTACCGGTGGTATCCCCTGTGGAAATTCAGTCCCAGTAAAGGTTTCTTAGAGGTAATAAACACACTTGTGCTTGTGTGCATGATGAAAAAGAGGAGAAAACATAGAGATTCAGAAGAGTTTTATAAACTTAAGCTTGTTAGAGCCCATTGACAGCAGCAAATATGTTAAGCTCAATAACAGATAAAATCGAAACCTTCAAAAGTGCAATGTGAAGCTGAGCATTTGTAGTGTTGGAATCCATAAGACCCATCTCAATTTCTTCAGCTGTTAACTTCAGTTTATCCGAGACGAGTGGTCCAAAGACCTGCCACAACAACAACAAATTCTCTTTTAGGGAAACATCCCAACGCCAATCACCTGACCAATGTCAGAAATGTTTAGTTTCCCGTGAAATTAATGCACCAAGCACCAAAATCTCTCACATATTCCTAGAATCTAAACCCGTATATGGAAACCATGGAAAAAATATTCCGTTTGAAAAAAGAGAAAAAAAAAAAAGGAAAACGAAGATTCGCCTGAAAAGAGAAATCGAATAATTTGGTATTTAAGACAAAGGGAGAAGCGAAAGACGTTCAAACATTCAAGAAATTAAGGACAGAAGCAAGTTCCCAGCGTCCACGCAGGTTCTTCACTGCTGAGTCGGAGGATGAATCGTCCACCAGAATCGTCAAGTCGTCGCCGCAGAGTCCTTCTTCTTCCAACGCCGGCTCGGGTTCTCCGGTCGCGACCGTTGTCCTCCGGCGGAGCGTTACCATTTCCGAAGAGAGAGAGAGGTTGAGAGAGAGTGGAAGACGAGAAGATGAATGGGTTTTGTGGGAGTGGGAGTGGGAGTGTAATAAAATGGAGAAATTTGGGGGAATTCTCCCGCCAAAGGAGGGATGCTTTTACTATTTACTATTTACCCTAGCACACCCTAGAGTTATTGTATTTTCTATTTCTATTTTAATCCCTGAAAAATTTCGGCTTTCATTTCTTTTTGCTGATATAAGATTGTACTTGAACAGTAGTTTTTGTTTTTACTAAACTAGAACAGTACATTTTTGATTCCTTATACTATAATTAATATCCATTGAAATTCATATAACGTATGGTCAAATACGAATATCACAATCTCTGGTCCGCTTAACCTCAAAACAAAATTTAAAATTATATACTACATGTATCCTTGTTCATTTGTTATCTGTTTCTATGAATTTTTCACTTCAATCCGAATATACGGACCATAAGGTGTGTGTGTGTGTGTGTAAAAAGTCATTGAATTTTATCCACTTGTATTTTCTGAATTCGCACTTAATAGCAATGTCAAGCTAATACAAAACCAAACCAGTGAAGTCTTTTTGACATTTATTTATAATATTTCTTCTACCTGATAAAGTTTTTCTCCAGAGCATGCATCCCCTGCTACATGAGAAATGAGGAACCGATCAAGTAGTTATGAATTTAGCAGTTTCATGTCAAGACAAAGAGTATCAGGTTAAAAATCGAGTACCGCAATTTAGCCTCGGTTGCTTAGCATGTCTAGAATAGTGTAAGCAGCTTTCTGAAACTGTTCTTTCTCTTCCTCGAGAACCCTTTTCTTCTCCATTGCAAAATCCTTTGATTTCTCAATCTCTTCCTTGATTCCAATAGAGTTTTGATCGATCTCACTGCAGGATTTGTCAACCAAGAAAGAGGCACTGGATAAGCACTCAGCTGTAGCCATTACACTTGTTGTAGACAGAACATACTTACTTGACCAACTTGAGCATATTCTCCATTCCCATCTGAACTTGCTGTGACATTTCTGCAAACTGCAACATATCAGGACCATGGCTAGAAGGCCGCTGAACAACAAATCTATACACAATGTTCAAAAACAAATGGGGAAAACATTGGCTTGTAATCTCAATCCACCCACTGATCTAATCCATGAAACATTTAATAATAAACCTTCAAACGATTTATATGGTGTCTGCTCATGCAATTGCATAAGCCAAAGAGATAAGGATAGTGTATCGAGAACAAACATAATCTGGATAACAAAATAGAACGACTCCAAACTGATCTAAGCAACAATAAAGGACAGCTTTCATTCTATTTTTTTTTGTTTTTAGCTACTCTGGCAAATAAGGCTGTAACTGAATGATCAAAATGTGGGATAAAAATGCGTGGAATGAGTTAATCCCATTTGATTCCATAAAAAAAACACCAGTTATAATGAAAAAACATTCAGCAAAATCTTGCTGAATAAATGGGAAGAAAACAATTTCTTTGTAAAAACTAAAAACATTCAGCAGCATAAATGTAGAGGAATGAGTGGAATATGTGGGATACTTAATTTTCAATTAATAAATATTTTGTTTTCCATTCCATTCAATTTTAATCATGTAACTGCTACTATTCCATTCATCTTAATTCCATTTATTTGCATTCATCTTATTCAGTATATTCCTTTAAATGGTTTCCAGTTACACCCTAACAGTGACCCAAGCGATGATCAGTATCTATTGAGAAACTATAGTATCCATCTACAGTTTTTTGTTTTTTTTTTGGCGAGAGAAGAACCTAACAATGGCGGTTTCTAATATAAATTTCGATTCGAGAGGTGGATTAGCACAAGAAGAAATGCCAATTCAACTTTAGATCAAGCGACTAAGCCAATACGTATGCACAAGCTCGTTGAATACCAAATCATAGAGCATTTCATTTCATGATTTTCACAAAGAAGCAGTAGGTTTATGAATTTCACTGAGATGATGAACTAGTACGACATCGAAACTCGCGCTGATTCATGATTCCTAGGTCAGTCGAAATTCGCTTTTGAATGAAAAGGATCACAGGGAAAGGGGAAAAAAACAACAAACCGAAGACGAGAGACGCCAGATCCGATTCAGCTTGCTGGCCAGGAGGTTGATGAGCAACAAGCTGCGCACCACTCTGCGACGGTGATTCCGCCATTATCGCTGAGAGAGATAGTTCGGAGCGAAGCAAGAGAAGAGGTGGTGTATTTGCGAGTGAACAGATTTGTTTCGAGACGTGTGTGTGAGAGTGTTGGCCTTGGCCCGTTAAGAGTCACCAAAGCTTCTTAATAAATGCGAGCACTTTTAATTGAAGTTTCGTTTTTCAATTTTCTTCTTTGACGGTGTAAAGGTAATCGGTGTACCGATCTAACCGGGCAATGCAAAATGTTGTGTTGGTCCGTTCATTGTGGAAAGCAAGAGAAGAGGTGGTGTATTTTAATGCATACCAGTTCTTTGTTCTGTGACCTTATGCTTGGTTTTTCCTTATTGTGTTATACTTTCTTGCTGGATTTTGCTTGTTACCTTTTGTTTTTTTGGTGGTGTTTAATCATCCTTGATTTCGGATTGAAAGAAACTATTCAATAAAACGCACGTGATTCAGGGTCGGACAGAGGAGACACTTTCTAATGGAAAGCAACTAGTCTATTAGAGAACAACAAGAGACCAGCCGGAAATATCGAAGAAGAGAGTGAAGAGATAGACTCGAGAGGCGAGTCCCCAGGTTAAGAAGCCAATCACACAATTGGCTCAAGTGAATTGCTCTTAAATGCATCTGATAGCAAACAAACTTGGAAAAGCCAAGTTTACAAAAGCCAGCTTCAGCCTCGGGTTTGGCGAGTGTTGTATGATTTGCAGTTTGGGCATTTTTGAGCCACCACATGGTACTGTACCTCCGATTTTTTCCCACAGTCGTTGCAGAGAATCCGAACCTGTTTTAACTCCATCAAAAGATTTAGTATAATCTGCTGATTTTGATTTCATTACTTGGTTAAAGGATGAGGTGTGAGAGTACGCTCAGACTAACCATTCTATTCTGGTATGGTTCTGGCATTGGTGTAGCAGCAATCTCCATGTCGAATTTCTCCCACACCTTTGACATGTCGCATACAGATTTTGAGCAAAGTGGGCACGCGTATCTGCAGGCATTAGTTTACAGCTGTCAGTTCAAAGATATCTACGATACCAACTTTTAAAAACAGGACATAGGCCTTAGTTATCTACTTATCTATACTTACTGGTAATGTTCTCTCATTTCCTCCAAGCACTTCTGATGGATTGTGTGTCCACATGGCAAAACCGTCACATCGTTACGTGATTCAAACAGGAACTGGAAAAAACCAGCCAGAACAGTTTTGTTAAAAAGGGACGTTAATGTTTATAATGGATAAGTAAAACCAAAACGACAATAAGTTTTACCTCAAAACAAATGGGGCAATCGTGATGCATTGCTCCTTCAACACAAGGGTGACTGTTCTTGAGAAGGATTGAATAACAACAGCCTGGTGAGAGTCAGAGAGCTGGTTAGATTGTACAAATCAACAGATATACTAGTGTCCAGCCTGCAAACTTGAGGTAATCTGATGCCGAAGATGGCTTACCACACTTGTAACAGTGAAAGAAATTCTCACGTCCACCAATTCTGGAATGAAAGAAGTAAGATTTTAGTTGAGAACATATTTATAGCGTGTGGAGTAAATCAAACGTGTTGTATATTAAAGAGGAGTCCAAGAATGAACCTGCAAATTCCACACCCGTCGCAGTGATACTGTTTTTTAGATGTCTGGAAACAAGATAGCAACATAATGGTTAACCAGTAACAATAAAGAAGCCTGGAAATCTTAAGGCCTCGTCTGCAACATAAATTTAAAAGAAAATGGATACAACAAACATGCTTAGGAATAATTCTCCTCAGAAAACTTACATCATCATCGTAGAGCTTGCAGGCTTCACAGAAGTACTTCCCCATGCACACGCCGCAGTTAATACAAGTTTGGCGAACCTGGTGAAGGCCAGAGAAAACAGAGAGTTAATTCTTCAATAAAGTTAAGAAAATGTTTGATAGCATCGTTTCTGTTAAAGGGCCACTCAGCTCCTTCACTGATCGCACTAAATCTCTCATTACTAAAAGCAGCAAAATTTCAGAGAAGGCATAAGAGTTAGAAAATACCTCTTGTTCAGTGCCACAGAGTAAGCAAATAACCTGTGAAGAAGAAGATAGAGCTCTTGTCAACTGGGAATCGAGCATAAAATAATAAACATAGAGCGACCAAGATATACAGACTACTTTACCAGTTCAACTTGCTGGCGAGGAATATCATGCCTCAGTTTCTGATCTACATTTATATTGTTCTGCTTCCAAGACATGATTACAAAAGTCAGCAAATAGATCTTGAGAAAAATAGGTTGCAAAGAAAATGCCTTTTCCTGAAATCTATAACTTGAAATAAAGAACTCTACCTTCGCCTCATTATGACAGTGATGGCAACCAAATATCTCATTACAGCAAGGAGCTCTAATGCAACACCTTCTTCTGTAATGTGGACATCTGCAAGAACATTGGGAGAAATTAATCCAAGAAACACGCTCAATTCTGGAAAAATTCAAACAGGAAGCAAAAATTACCCATGCTCCATTAGTCCTCTGCCAAGGACTTCTTTTAATAATGACTCCGTTGCCTCCAATTCGAGAATTGACGACTCAGATTCTTCATTGAATGAATGAGGGGACAAATTTCTTGGCATCTCACTCTCCTCTCGGTCAGTCTTCTGGGGTTGCTGAAGTAAATGGTTGATATGTACATGCCCCATTACGAATTATCTGTGAGTGATATTGGCAGACAATGCCAGCTGATGGAAAAGCTTATGAAACCTGCAAGTAAGAAAAGATTTAGAATATATATTCATCACTTCCAAACAACATCTGTCACCTGAAAATCCAGGAAAAAAACTCGATGAATTGTTGCTTCCATCTACATTGCAGCAGACCAATCCAATCAGCACCAAGACAATCCAGTTTTGAAACGGCTCCAATCAGCTTTCTCCAAGAGGACGAACCATCAAAACAAGAAGATTTACAAATATCCTGTTAAACAACTAAACACAGCCCTCTTGGTTGATGGAGCCTTCATAGACAAATAAAAGCCTAGCACATTGAATGCTCACTTCAGTCCTTGAAATCTGGGGAAATCTATCCAGTTTATACCGGATATGCCCAACCTATCGTAAAAGCAAGGCAAACACGATCAAACAAGGTTTGGGACTGACATAAAAATGGGAATAACCGGGTTAAAGAGATGGGTTAATGTCCAAAGAGGACAGACCTACCTCCCACTGCCACTTTGCACCAATTTTCTTCAGTCAACATAGAATCAGAAATTTCTTTTAAGGAAACAAAAGCCTGAAGAGTACTCTTAGTTTATAGAACTCCATCTTTAAAGCTGGCTTGTTTTCTCTTGAGCTAAAGGGTAACCCAGTACCCAAAGGAATTAAAAAGCTACGGGAAAAATTTACTACCAAGTTCACAACCTCCGGATGCTCGAGAGAGCAAGAACTTCATCATGAACAACCAGGTGATATACTCTGAGGAACTCAATATGGGAACCATAGCTGAGACAGACAGACTACAAACAAAGTGAGCAACCAGGTCTCCTTCTTCAAGAATAACTACGAGGAACCTCTGTTCATCCACCTTAGACGAGATGACAAAACAACGAGCACTCATGGACAAATCAGAGATAATAAACAGATAATTTAAGAGTGCATGATCAAGGGAAATACTTAGGTAGAATGAAGATTATACAGGTCTGGGTTAACGAAGAAAAATATCCTGAAGGGTAAAAGCTAAGCTGAAAAAGGAGATGGATTTTTCACTAGATCAACAAGAAGGAAGATTTTTCTCAATGACCTCTGGATCCTTTCATCGCTAAACCAGAAGAACTAAAACCAGGCTCTGAGACTCACCTTGAATCTAGCTTTTACTCCTGAAACAGCGTCGATATGATTCCCCAAGAAGCCCCAGCGCGTTTGCCAACACAAAGACTGCCTCATGGTCATGGGTATGGTTCAAATTCAAAGAAGTGTCAGATGTATTCTGTCTATGGAAGTCCGGCTTCACATCATCTGCTGGAGGGATTATTAGGTCATACGAAGGCCTATGATTTCTACTTGCTCCCCAGCCAACAGAGAACATAATCTATTTGCAGTTGAATCCAGAATTCGCAACATGCCCAAATCAAATTCTTCCAAACAACGGTCTAGGCTACGGCTTCTTCTGAAATCTTCCAAGTCTTTTGGAAAACTATACGGAACCCAATCGATCAAAACTAAAGTGTATGAGAAAAATCAACCACACATCTAGAGAGAGACACATTACCAAAAAAAAAACCAGGGAATGAAAAGATCAAATCACGGAAACGTAGAAAAAGAGGATAAATAAAATCACACACTACGAATCATACTATAAATGACGAACTTCCGATCCGGCGATCTCCACCGATTAGAGAATTTCAGAGAGACACGCTAAGCTCTCCGGCGATACTTCCGGGCGCTCCAAGCAAGAAACCTTCGATTGAAAGTGACGACGTCTCAGCGGAAGAAAATTGAGTTTTTCAGGTGACGAAACTTGAGGAATGAGGAAACCCGCGTGTGGCTTATAAAGGGAGTAAGATGAGGCTTGACTTTCCAGATACTTCGAATTTTGCCGTTCTTTTAAGAGACGTCAACCAAAATATGTCCTTAATTATTATGATTTTTTTTGTTTTTAGATATATCTCTATCTATCTATGCAATTGATCAAAATAGCACACTTTTAAATTTTTATTTTAAATTTGGTATTACTAGTTAAAAATAACAATAATAACACAAATTTTGATAATAATAGCACAAATTTAATATTACAATAACATAAAATCATTTTCTAATGAGAAAAATTAAATTCTAAATTGGAAATAATAAACTCAAACATAATGATTAAATTTATTTTGGGTAAACAAATAATTTTACATAATTATTTGTGATATTTTCGGAATTACAAATTTAAGATACTAATTTAAGAAAATAAAATAAAATTTGTGCTATTTTAGGATATTTCTCTATCTCTATTTCAACACTTTTGTCGTCATAGCTAAATATCCAAGACCATTAATTTCCAGGATCCCTTTAATATCACACCCAAAAAGAAAAAGGAAAAAAAAAATATATATATATACACATGTCAAACAGTTTCCAAATGTCTAAGATCATACAGTATTTCGATGCCACAGCTGGAGTATGTCTTAAAAATGCAATTTAGTTTTTAAGCAAAAGATGAAAAAAAATGAGATGTCATTTAAAATGAAATGTATGTTAAGTTTATAACGATGAAAATAACTTGGGAAAATTGCAAAATTACCACTAACTTGTCCAAGTGTTAATTCGCAACCAGACCATGAGACCAAAACATAATCTTTTTAACAATTTCTGAATGGATTGCATTTTTCATTTTTAGACGAAAAACCACCTAATTTTTTATAATACTAGTTTTTTCATCTCCGCTACGATATTAATAATTTAGTTTAATCTTTTTTTATGGTTACTAACTTTTTTTAGGGATGTCAATCAGACTGGTCCGACCCAAAGCCGGTAAAACTCTTATATATTTGAGTCCAGCCCGGCCCGACCCGAAAAAAAATCAGGTCTATATTCTAAAACCCGGCCTGGCCCGAACATGATATAGGGCTTTTCGGATTTTTTTGGACTTTTCTTTGACATGTATAAACCGTATATAAATATAACTGAAAGTTTATAGATAATGATTTTAAAAATATGAAGTAAATAGAATGAATGATAATGTTACTTGGATCACAAAACGTAAACCCATCCAACTAAGTGCGTGTACAAATCAATGATTCGACGTGTCTAGGTAGAAGACAATTTCTATATTTGTTCAAGACATGTACACCAATACTAAATGTAGACTCTGAGATTTATAGGATTTCCGATCAATGAAAAATATATAGGAAATACTCCATGTTTTAAAAAGTTAAATTCTTAAATAAAACCTCTAACTCAATCAAAATGTTTATTTCTGGGCTTTTCGGGTCGGTCTGAGCCCGACCGGACTAAGTCCAAAAAATCCAGTAGCCTGATTGGGCTTGGCCCGAAAGGCCCAATTTTTGGGGGCTTATATATTTAAGCACGAGCCCCATGTTTTTCAGGACCGGGCCGGCCCTCGGACTTTGGCCCTAATTGACATCTCTAACTTTTAAATTATCTAAAACATAATGGGTTTACATAAGTTTTTTTTTATAAAAATGTATTTAAATATGTTGTGTCATTTTGTCCTACTTGTATTTATTTATAAGATTATAGATTTTGTTAAGTAAAATACTAATAAATCAATTGATTTTTACCTAATTAGAAAACTAATTTATCAAAAATACTAAAATGTTTGGACTATATGTCATGTGTATAGAAATAAGAATAGAAGAAAAATTGTTTGACATTTTAGAAAACTAAAAAAA
>PKMM01016865.1:261913-295691 GCA_002933915.1 Eutrema heterophyllum | reverse complement strand
ATATTATATATTAACTTACTAAATTATATTTAATATTTTAATATAGTGTGCCTCATACTATATTTTTTGGATCCGTCCCTGTTTGGAACGCATGCTGAAATGCAAACTCTTAATTAATTGACTGTTTAGAAGGCCATGTTATTATCAATGCAACAATATAAAGAGTTGTCTCGTCTCGGTGGCTCCTAATTGAGCAATAAAAAAATGTTTTTTGATTTCTATAAAAATATGTCAGCGGAGATTTAACCATTCTAAAAACAAAAAGTGAAAGCTGTAGAGCAATTTATCTAAACCTTTGATATTTTGATTCGCTTGATAAAGTATTTATTCAGCGTAAAAAAAACATTCCATATCAACAGTACATACAAATATAGAGGATATCGCCGCGTGGTTCCTCACTCGTTCCCTAATTTCAATCAATAAACGATTGCTAAAGTTTACAGTTGGTCGCGTAACTAGAATCATAAACCAAGACTAAACATTTCTTTCTCGTTATTGCTTGCTTCATTCAAGATCTCTTATTTCCTTTTTATAAAACAATGATGATGAGATTGGTGGGGATGGGTTTTGGGCCTTTTGGCTTTGGGGGTCTCGGGCAAGCTCTTAAAAAACATGTTTCTTTAAAGGTTGAATGTGTCTGAAGGATGAACAAACAAACAGAAGAACAGATAAAACGAATCGAAATGGCTATAATAATTGTTATATTTCTTTTCTGAAATGTGTATAATCCAAAGGAGTTGAAAGACTCTTTTATAGAGTTGTTAGACCAAAAACAAATCATAACATAAGTGTTGAATTGGATAAATAAGAAAAGGTCGAATTAACAGTATTAAAGGGTTTGATTGATTGGATTCAATCATGGTTTGGTTTGGTTTGTTTAAGATCACACCAAGTGTGACGGATGGTCACTACTATGAGTCCATCACAGTCTCTCAACACTGACAAAATCAACTATTTGCAACAATCTAAAGAAACTTTTTTAAAGGTAATGGGATGATATGGGAAGAAACAATAGTAATAATAGAATCAAACAGCCCTCGTGCTCAACAAGTAGTCCCCGACTGTCAAATGCAGATGCTCTCCTAGAACCACACTCGCAACAGGCAGCTTTTCAATGCACCTCACAGTTATCTGCCATACAACAAGCATACAGAAAAAAAGAGTAAAAGGGTAAAGTAATACAATATACAGGTCGTCATCAAATTAGGATCAGTATTCTGAGTGGCACAAACACAAACCTTCCCATCTCCAGCTTGGAATTCTGTTTTTAAATTCGAATGATCCCTCGATAACAAGTATGTTTGTAGCCCGCTTGCAAATTTCACATCTCCTGAAACCATAGATGCGCATATTCGTTAAAAGAGAGAAAATAATCAAACATTATTGTGATGAGATTGTCTCACCTGAATACAAGGCAAGAATAGCCTCTTCATTGAACTTCAAAGCCGGTCTAGCCAAACTAATCTTAAACGAAAGCTTTGAGACGTTTTGGAAACTCTCATTAGATATTATCACCTGCAAAATAACAGACACGATCGATACACATCAAGTTTCTGACTAGGGGGTGAAAACAAAACTAAGCAAATGTGGAAGGAAGGAGTGTTGATGACTTACTGCATGAGATGGCATCATAGTGGACGGAAGCAAAGAGGAACCAATTGTATCCCTAATGTATTGTTCCTGCCCACCAAAGAAGAACGATAAGATTCTCCTAAAGCAATGCACTTGACCAATTGTAAAGTGACAAGAATGTGGGTTTTCAAAGATATCACACATCGGATAGATACAAGGAGAACAAATCAAAGCGTTCTAAGACCTAAGTTACTAGATTCATAAATTATGTAATAATTGGCATCCATAGTCTATTCACACGGACAGTGAAACATGCATACAGTTCAAGTAGAGCTTAAGTTAACAACAAGTGTGAAACAAAACAAACACAGTTACCTGAGAGTTTACAACTTGTTGCAAAGCAGATTCATCCTTGTCCAATGATTCAATGTACACTTCCACAAAGTCTGTTGGTTCCAGACCTGACTTCTTCCGTAGTTTCTGGATCCTATTGACAATCTATATAACACAGGGAAAGAAAGCTCATGAGCACAACATCGGAAAACAGCTGCTTTATCTGGAAATAAAATGTTTAGATACAGAAAAGTGAACCCATAGACAATATACAAGTTATAAGAAAATGTATTCCTATGGTTTCATCAAGGGCTTATGTAGTACAATATATAGTTATCTATTTACCTCACGAGCAACACCTGCTTCATACAACGATTCATCTGCTCGTAGATCCAGAATCACCAAAACATCACCTGCATCATGACGAAAGCAAATATTATATGTATCCTAACAGTAGAACACCAGTAAACAGTCAAGATTCACATAAATTGACAATAGAGAAGGTAATAAATTAAGTTTGTACCATCTCCATTTGCATCAATCTCTTCATCTTTCAAACCGTCTGGGCGTTTGAATACCCTGAGAATCTGAACAATACATGAAAGAAATGTGTCAGAATGTAGCTCTTTACAGCATATACTTCATATATCCCACAAGAAAAAAGCATAGCAAGAGATACCTTGATATCTGTTAGCTCCAGCTTGTGTTCAGCAATAGTAACGTTCCCAGCCTCCTCAAATCTTAAGATATCTTGCTGAGACATTTCTTTAACTTTCTTTGCCACAAGCCCCATTGACTTTCCAAGTCGCTTTCCCAATACACTGAAGGAATGAACAAGTCAAATTGCATTCTACATTTCTTTTGGAAAGGCTTAAGCACATTGAGCACAAGGGTTAAAAGCAAAACGCAGTAAAAACTTAACCAACCTGAAATCTGGTTCTGCTTTTAGAGACGCATACTTCAGAGTATCATTGCATGGGACAAGAGATCTTACATTAAGTTCTTCCAAGACATACTGCAATGCAAAATCAAAGTGGATCAACTCAAAGTATGTAAAGAGAAAAATAGTTTATCCGCAAAGCCTAGCATGCACTCAGGACTCGTCCTTAAGCTATTCTCTTCCACGTAGCTGTAGAGACATGTTTTGCTGATTTCAAGCCGTCATCAGTAACAACCTCAAAAAAATTCTTAAAGATAATTATATATATATAATTAAAAACTTCAAGAAGATAAACTACACTGTTCCTGTAACACCACAGACCTCTCTCAGTTTTCCAGTTATATCATTCAAGAATTCTGCATCTGGATGAACTACAACCATTTCCCTGATACAACAAGGATAAGCATGTATTAACTTTCTTTTTTCAGTTTTAGGCTAACAAAACAGATGATGCAAGTCAGAAAACTGATAAAAGTACAACGCTCACTTTAGAGGAGTTTTCAAGGGTAGCTTGTGTCGCTCACGAATGTTCCGAGCAAGATCGATGATTGTCATCATCCTTGTGACACTTTGCTCAATCCTCTCGCCCCTCTGTTTATATACAAGAAAAAATATAAATAAGTAAAAATTCTGACAATTTATTTTTTGTCCTTGGATATAAAGATATGGACTTGAGTATTACCGTTCCTTCCTCTTGTGGGAAACTGCAGTAATGAATGCTTTCCTCAGAACCTTCACATGCTTTCCGTAGATTCTGGTATAAAGTCTCAGTGAAGAAAGGTGTAAAAGGGGTCATCACTTTGCAAGAAGTAAGGAGCACCTGAAGATCCAGACACGATTATTAGTTATAACAAGTGTTCATAATGGTGACCATGCAAACAAAAGCATTCCCACAACTATTTACTATACATTGTATAGAGTTGAAAGAGCAGTGTGACAATCATCTTCTCCTGTACGGCCTTTTAACCTCTTCCGGTTGAATCTAACATATATGTTAGTGAGATTGTCGAGGAACTTCAAGAGATAAGGAACAACCTGAAAAGAAAAACAAAGATGTGATAAATACCACAATACAGCGATATTGTCTTCTAATACAGACACCATATCATGCTGAAAATGACATGTAGAAAGCATACAGTGTAAAGCCGATATCCATCCATCTCCTGGCGGACAAAATGGACAAGACTCTGTGTAGCTGACTGAATCCACTGATCGAGAACGTTTGATGATTGTAAAGTTGCCAGATCAATAGGAACAAAGGGCCCACAACCCTCAATCTCAAGTCTCTTTGCATTCTGAACAAGGAACCGATATGCATTGTACCATGGAAGGAATACATCTTTGACCTAGTGAATCCCAATGCAGGACCAGACTAATTCAGTCAAACAACAAATCTACTCAACTAAGCAGCAATAAAATCAACCATCAAGATCACTCACAACACCAAGTACTCCTTCTTTTTTAAAGCGTAGTGGCTCAGCACGTACAACCGGAGAATTTATCAGGTACAACCGCACAGCATCCTGTCAAGGTTCACGTAAAGTCACTAAATGATGACGTACACACAGCTGCCAAGATTTTCATAGCTATAGAAAATAAAAGTAAAATAAAAAGCTGAAAACGCAGCATAAGAGCATATTATAGAGAAACTTACAGCTCCATACTCATCTATGACTTCCAAAGGTGGTGGATAATTCTGTAATTTTTTACTCATCTTTTTTCCATCCTCAGCAAGCACAAGACCATTGCAAATTAAATTTCTAAACGCTGGTTTTTTGAATAATGCAGTAGACAGCACCATAAGAGTATAAAACCTGTATATACCCAAATCAAAAGTTTAGATATTATTAACTGCCTACTTAGCAAAAAAAAAACAATGCTTTTTAATACACTTCTAGAATCAATCACATTAGATATTATACTAGAATCACATACCATCCACGAGTTTGATCAAGCCCTTCAGCCACAAAATGACCAGGGAAATTCTTCTCAAAAAGCTCCTTGTTTTCAAAAGGATAATGGATGTACGCATAAGGCATTGACCCACTCTCAAACCAACAATCAAAAACCTGAAAAGATAATATAAGCGTAAGTGTGGTTTAACACCCCAGACAAACGTGGACTAGAGATTAAATGAAAGAGAACTGGATCCATCTTACGTCTTCTACACGACGGAGCACACCAAACTCATGCCCACGACTAGATGGGATTGTAATATGATCAATATGGTGACGATGTAGATCAAAGACCTGCACCATAAATCATCAGAAAAAACAAAATGAGCATCAGTCATTTTGACATCTAAAACGCTCCAGTAAAAAGAAAAGAACAATGCCCTATAAGATGTCATAAACTTTAACAGAACATATTAAGAAGACTTCTAGAAACATTCTGTAAGAAATCGAACAAAAAATTGAGTTATCCAACAGTTGAAGAAGTAGCAAATATCCACCACAACAATTATTGGGAAACGATATCGTGACAGTAGACTTTCCCAAAGCATCAATCAGCTACCTGCTGATATATTGCTGTTTATTTTTTTAAAACAAGCTATCTTCCAATAGTGCATGACAAGTAATTGCAGCAGAAAGAGAGACAGATACAAAACAAACAAATGCAAACGACAAAAGAAGAGACCTTGACACCAGAGAGCTTTTCAAGCTTCTCAACGGAGTCCATGACAACAACTTCCTCCCCATCATCACTTATCCATATCGGAAGAGGTGTGCCCCAAAATCTACTTCGGCTGACTGCCCAATCCCTTGCATTTTCAAGCCAATTGTGAAAACGTTTATCCTGATTTGCAGGTCAATCAAGAAGAAGGTTTTAGAATAATTTTATTCATATCACTAACTAAAACAACTAAACATGTAATATATTTAGAGTATCAATCCATTCTTCCGCTGACCTTCACGTAATCAGGTACCCAGTATGTCTGTTTATTGTTTTCTAACAATTGTTCCTTCAACTGCTCCACACGCACAAACCTAACAGGTCAAGCACGAACAAACTTCAGAGTCCTAACCACGCATAAAAATGAAAGAACTAGCTTCATATCTTCTTTGCTAATTTATATGCGCCATTTAGGTCAGATGTTCACTACATATGGAATATAAACTAAGGAAAATGAAAACATGGGAAATCAAAATATCCGAAACAATTTGGTGATTAACTGCCAAAAAAATGTACAGAATAGCATACAGCGCTTCGGAAAGAGACTGCCAGATAATCAATTGAAAATCATCATATACGCCTACATCTCTTAAGCCAAACTCAACAAAAGGACCAGAGAGACAGAGTGCCTCACTGGAACTAGCACTGAATGATGCAACAACTAAGACCTTAGCTCAAGCTCATATGAAGCAAGAAGCATACCAACTGGGAACAGCTCTATATATGAGAGGGGTGTCTGATCGCCAGCAAAATGGATATGAGTGAGTAAAGGTCCCCGATTTAACAAGCCTGCCTTTGGCCTGAAATTATAAGAAATAAATTTTAAAACAAAAAAAGTTACCTAAAATAAAATAACCCAATGGTCCAAGATGCACTTAGATCCTCTTAAGAGACTTCACAAATCATAGTGACCTATTACAAATATTAGGCATCAGTAATCACCTTCACGGCTTCAATTATATCCTTGTCTGCATCTTTGACATAACGGCCACTGAAGTGGGTAATTCTCTCAGTAAACAACCCATCGTCATCAACAGCCACAACTAGATTCTCACCCTGCAAGGACGTATAAAAACATCTAGAACATTAACCATAATGAAATATAGGGTTATATCAATAGGGTAGAAAAGCATGGGTTCTTCAAGATACTGTAAGCCCTAAACAAGAGAGAAAGAAACTAGAAATGAGGATCTCTTCTTAAACAACAAACCATTCAGCGTAATCCCTTAAACCCCTAAGAAATTCGCAGGAACTACCAACCCAAAATCAAAGATCAACTAAACCCCCAACTTTCTAGTCATGTTTGACGTTAAGGGGGTTGAATAAGGAGAATGTAGTCAAATCTAACCTTTTTAATGATCTTGCTCTCAAGACAAACACGATAATCGTCTTCACCAAAGGCAGGAGCACAGTGGACAATACCAGTACCACTATCATCAGTGACATAATCATCTGCTACTACTCGAAAGGCCTCACTTGAGAAATCGCTAAAGTAATCAAACAAAGGTTCATACTTCTTCCCAACCAGGGAAGCTCCATTGAATTTCTCCAAAACCTCATAAGAATCAGCTGCACTGTCAGGTTTAGCACCACCTTTGGCTTTAGGATTGGCTTTCTTGGTATCAGCATTAGCTAAGTTGGCCTTGGGCTTATCAGTGGGAAGGGCTGACAGCCGAGACTCAGCAATCACGTACACTTTCCCATTGTTCTTGTTACGAACCTTCAAATAGACAAACTTTGCATTGACACACAAAGCAAGATTGCTTGGAAGAGTCCATGGAGTAGTAGTCCATGCCACAAAAGCAGCATTATCTTGATCGCCAACAACTGGGAAAGTCATCATGATTTCTGGATCTGGAACGTCCTTGTAGTTCTGACCCGCTTCGAAATTAGATAGAGGTGTCTTACAACCAGTACTATAAGGCATAACCTGCAAAAACAAAACGAAACAGAATCAAACATGATACAAAAAAATCGATTCGATTGAGCAGATTTCTGAATCAAACCACATAAAAAGCAGGAAAGCCAGACCTTGAAGCCTCTGTAGACAAGATTCTTGTCAAAAAGCTGAGCAAAAACCCACCAAACACTTTCCATAAACGGCAGATCCATCGTCTTGTAGTCATTAGTGAAATCAATCCAGCGACCCGTCCTAGTAATAACCTTCTCCCACTCCCCAACATAGCGCGTCACAATACTCCTACACTCCTCGTTATACTTATCAATGCCCATCTGAAGCACTTGTTCTCTCTTCTTGATATTCAGCTTCCGATCAATCTCGTTCTCGACAGGGAGACCATGACAGTCCCACCCGAAGCGACGCGTGACGTGGTGACCAGTCATGGTCTGGTACCGAGTGACGATGTCCTTGATCGTGCCGGCGAGGATGTGTCCGTAGTGAGGAAGACCGGTGGCGAAAGGAGGCCCGTCGTAGAAGATATATTCCGGGAGATTCTCAGTTCGTTTGAGCTGTGTCTTGAAGGCATCGATTCGAGTCCAGAACGAGAGGACATCCTCTTCCTGGCGAGGAAACGAGAATTCCTTTCCTTCGCAGACTTCTTCCATTTGCGAAGAAATTAGGGTTTCTCTGCGTTACAGCGACTAACTCAACAGAGGAAAGACAGAAAACGGCGCAGCAGAGGGAAAAGAAAGAAACAACAAGTGAGAAGATGAAGCTTTTTTTTTCTTTTTTCTTCTTCAATTTTTTGTTTTAACGGGCCGGAAGTTAAGCCCAAAACTGTGTGGTACGAAGGAGTATATTGATTACTCTTTTGTTTTTGGAGGGAAATTGCTTTTTCATTCGTCACCTATTTTCATTCGCTCGCTGCTCAAAATAATTCCTAAAAGTTGTAGTTGAGTTTACAAAATCAAAACGCATTACTAAATAGATATGTGTCTACTAAATCGGCTATAATTCTTTCAGTACAATTTCGAATGAGTTGAAACCATTCTCATTGGAAAGCTAACTTCATTACCTATAACTTTGATGAAGAGTTTCAAAGCTAAATCTAAAGAAAAGACTTCCATCCGAGTTGATCTTGCATCAAGAATATGTGTCTAGAAGATCGACTCGGATAGAAGTCTTTCCTTTGAATTTAACTTTGGAGCTCTTCATCAATGGGAGTAGTTTCAACTCATTCGGGGTTGTATTTAAGGAGTTACAATCGATTTAGTGGACATATATCTATTTAGTAATTAGCGTTTGACTTTTTTAATTTCGATTTCGTAAAATCAACTACAATTTGGAAATTATTTTGAACAAGCGTTAGTTAGTTGGAGAATAAATCAAGCGAGTGCAAATAAGTGAAGAATTAAATGAGTAATTGTAAGGGAACTAACTTATCACAAACCAGTTTACCAAACAAAAACTTATCACAAATTAAACCATAAATTTTGCAAATAAAGATGATTTTAAACTAAAAGAGTTCTAAACTTATAAATATAGATTATAAACCAAACCTGATCAAATTCGATATTATTTTGGTTTTCTATCATCCGAAACATCCATCCACAACTATGAATACTTGTAATTTATTTTTTATAATTATTAACTTCTCAAAAAAACAAAAATTGGGTTGGTCAACCACCGCAAAAAACATGTACACGTACCACAAACCCACAAAAAGCGCGTCTATGTTTTTATCGTATCTATACTATTAAAAGAGGTATAGATGTTGTGACCAAACATGGATTCCTTTGTATTAGGCTATTTTTTAATTGGATAATGACTATTTCAGTTGTCAAATAAATCATTTAGTATAATATTAATAAAAATTATATTTTAGTTTATATTTAAAAATATTTTCGAAAATTCAAATTTTAATGTAGATTGGTTTGGATTTCCTTAAATATAAGTTGGATTAATTATCAAAAATCATAAAATCAGTTGTTATTATATCTTTACAAAAATAATAAACTGGATATTAATTTAGATTTAATTTAAATATTCAAATTTAAATAAAAATATTCTCATAATGACGAAGATGATAAACGATATGTTATTGTATATTTTTATCATAATCAATCAGCCTAAAATTTTAAATATTTGAAATTAGTAAATATTTATATTATACGGTAATATGAACGGACGGATTAGAATAATATTTTTATAATTACGGCCCTTTTCGGATTAATATGAAACGGGCGGTTTAAAATTGTGTTTTTATAATCATAATCATATTTAATACTAGAAAAAAATAAATTTACAAAAACAAACTATATCTAAATACAAAAGTAAATTTTGTCACTTATTAGAAAAAAAAATATACAAAAAAATTATATTACAAAATTTAATAAAAAAAAAAAAAATTATCGTGCAGACGCACGGGTTAGAATCTAGTACTAGAGTGTATATCTAATCAACAACTTCACTACTAAACAACTTGAACTTATTAGCATCAAGAACAAGTTTCCTAACAGAGGAGAAAGCTCCCATGAGTCCCGCACAAGTGAACACGACCATTATCGTCATGTTTATCCAATACGTGAAACTCCGTTTCGTCGGCTTATACGTCATGTTGTATAGAAGCATTGGCAGCACGAAATCGAGTGGGATAAACCCAAACGCTCCTACCACCGCATTTATATCCCCAAAGAACGGTAGCATCGCTGCCATGAACCCGCAAAACGCCATATATAGCGTCCTTAGTATCAAACGCGGCACGAGGTTGCGTCTTGAGAATATCCCTTTTGTTGTATCCGCCGATTTCGTCTCCATTATCTCATACGCAACTTGAGAATACACCTAAGAAAACACATCTCTAATCGTTTAGTCACTCGTGTCACTGCCAATTGGTTTAAATAATCTGATATAAGAACATTATAAACGTCGGATGTATTGAAGATAACTTGGTCTGCAAGATGGTTTGTCTTGCTCTCCAAGTAACCTTCAATACAAGCACTAGCTTAACTTACGAGACCAATGGCGAAGAGCTGAAGAAGAACAAAGATGACCGCTAGGCCAATGACCACGATAGGAGCCAGAGTCGGTCCTTCGTCAGGCATTAGGTTCTTGAGAATATTAGAGCTCGAATTTCTACCAAATACCCAATACCCCGAAACTGCAGCCGAGTAAAACGTGAAGAAGATCACACTATAACACAACAATAGTGCTTTCAACATCTTCCCTGTGGCTGGTGGAGCAAGAGTGGCCTGCATTATATATAATTATCACATAAATCTCAAGCTCCTAAAATACAAAGCTTGAATGATTGATTTCTAAGACATATTTCACCTGTATTTCAGGCAGAATCCCATTTCCGAAAATAGCGGCTATGATCGAGATGGATGTGAAGGCACTAAAAACTCTCCCTGAATCCGAAGGCTCTAGCGAATAGTCACGTTTAGGAGCGTTTTTAGACAAACCTGCGTAACCAAAACAATGCAATTAGTCTCGATTTTCAACCTTAGAGTTTGTTGTTTGGCTAATGTAAATAACCATCGTACCTAGGTTGATACAAGCCCCAACAACGAGGAATGTGTAGCCTAAGCTTAGAAGGAGAGACGCAAAGTTAATGTGCCTAAGAGAGTGAAAACTTGGGAGCTGCGACAGAACAATCATCACAGCTGTCACCATAGCAATGAAATCGTAGAGCTTCAGGGTTCCTTGTGGGAAAAGGCTTGAGTACATTATCTGTATAACCAACAAAAAAAAAAAAAACAGAGGAAGATGATTAATTTACATCTGGTCCGTACAGATATTAGTGTCTTGTTTGGCAAGTAATTAAAGTTTTTTTTTTTGGGTTTCTTACATCAAGGCATTGGCCTGCGAGTAGAATGGCGCCAATACCGATTCCAGTGTTGATAGCTGTTTGAATGAAGATCACTACATAAAACATCCATCCTGATCCTGCACCACATTACAATAACCGGTTCGAGAAATTCAGAATTGACCGAACTAATCAGCTACAATAACCGGAAAAACTCCAATTCCTATTGCAAGGTGTGTGAGAGTATACGAACCCAATCAAGATTCAAACCAAGCCAAAACTAAATCAACATCTTTTTGGTAAACTATTGTTGAAACAAAACCAAGTTTATTGCAATTGGACAAAACCTAATAAAAAATACTTTTTGTTTTGGTTGACTTTAAAAATCCATACTTGATCGAAATAATATTATATTTTTATCCTGACACCGATCTTGAACTTTCATTAAGCCAAATCCAACTACTTTTCTCTTAACTCACACCAAAAGTAGTCGTTGGTTCCAATTCGGTAAGAATTCTCTGAACCCAATAACCGGAAAGAAACCAAACATTCTGATCTAAACCAATTTATAAGCTAAAGAAATTCTACCCGAAACCGGTTATTAAAATTCGGTAACGATCACTTCAATACTACCAACCGGAACCAGGCTCAGCACGTGTGCGATGAGAATCTAACGGACGAATAAGGTCAAAGTATCGACACTGAAACTCGATCCAACGTTTTCGGATTTACCCAAAAAAAGAAAAAAGAGAAAGAGAAGATATTTGCTTGCAGAGATTTGATAATTCTGAGAAACTTTTTTTTGTTTTTTGTACCGAGAACGTCGGCGGCGAGTTCCCGGAATCGGATGTGACGGCGGCCGGATTTTTCACAGTGATCGAGAACCATGGACATGAGGAAGTAAGCGTAGAAAGTGACGAGTCCCATCGTCGTCAAGCAAACAAACCCTAACCACCATCCCAACCCCCTGAAAGCGTACGGTAGTGTCAATATCGTTGGTCCCACAATCGCCGTCGTCAGATGAAATCCGGCGTGCCACCACTCGCCTGAAGAAGAATCTCAGGAAAATTTAATCGATTTGGGGGGAAAAAATCCAAAATCGGGAAGGGTTGATAATTAATTAAATTACCTTTTGATTGGAGGACGAAGAGAGCTCCGGCGTCGGAATCGAGCCGGGTTGAAGGAAACAGGTCGGATCTTCCAAGATCCGCCATCAATGGAGGATCCGCCATTGATGACGATGGTCGGATCGGTGGAGGATTTTTAGGTGAAAGAGAAGATTGTCGAGTTAAGAAAGTGAATCTTTGGAATGATGATTATGATGACGAAGAAGGAAGAGCAACGTGGTGCATGTTAGCTGGTGGTAGTTTATAGTTGCTAACATGTTATATATTTCGTTCGTTGTTTAAAAGAAACAACCTGTCACGGGGAAGAGAATATTTTCCGTGTACTTCTCTCTCTCTCTCTTTTTTTTAAAAAACTTATTTGTTTTTAAATTTACCATTCCTTCTTTTCTTTTCATACTTCCCACATTGTAGTATTTGTTTCTGGCTGAATTTTGCTAGCCACGTAAAAAAAAGACGTGATGAAGTGATTGCGATCTAAGAAATACATAAAAGCGTAAAAGTATGATTACATTAGTCATTAGAGATGTAATGTTGTGATACGAGTCATACGACGACTTCTGATGCAAAATATAATATATAGTTTTTACTTTGTAAATGAGAAGAGAAGTAAACATTCTCTTCCATATATGTTTAATGGAGGACTTGGAAATCAAAAAATGATCTTGAAGATTCTTAACAAAAATTGATATATCACAAATACCAAACAACCAAAACCAACAACATTAATCGTTCTATACAACCCCACTCCCCAACAAACACAAAATATCAACTTCATTTGTGTGATTCCCTTTATTCCCATTAAAACCCACCACCAAACTTTGCCCACAATTAACCAATTTGACTTAAAACAACAACGAAAATACGCAAAAAACAAATATGCAACAAAACTGCACCAACACAAATACACAAAATGTACCCAACCAAAAAAAGAAAAATAATCTCCCGACAGCTTCTTGATTGACCAAAAACCAAAACCACATAGATATATATATTGTTTGCATTTATGTGAGGTGGGAAAGAAAAGCAAGCGTACCGTACTGTATCCGATTCGGGCACGAGGTCTTAGGCTCGCTGCGACACTCTTTGGCCTCGAACCACAACAGTCTTAGACAAAACCTCTTCAAGATATTCACAACGACCTCTATGGTGATCGATCCATACACATAATTGCCTTATTGCTTCTCTTTTCTCTTCTCCAAGTCCCATCAAAGACTCCTTCATTGTCTCCTTCTCCTTTTCATCTTCTCTTACTTTGTCACCAAGCTTCTTTATTTTCTCCTCTTTCTTCTCCATCTCTTTCTTCATCTTCTCCTTCTCGTGATTCCTCTCTATAATCCAATTCGTCGCAGTCCACAATATTCTCGAAGCCTCCATTACCGTTTTCTCATACTTCCCCTGTTTCTCCGTGAGTTTTCCCGACATTGATTGAAACCCATCTAGTGTTCTGTTCACTTTCTCTGCTATCTCTTTTATCATACCTCGATAAGTCTCGTGCGTCACTGTGAGACTTTGCTCAAGCAATGCTTGCTCCTCTAAGTGCTTAGCTTCTTCTCTCCTGAAAGCTTCTTCTTTCTCCGTTAGTACCTGTTCGGTTACCCTCAGTTTCTGGTTCGATAAACGTAGCTTAACCTCGATGTTACTGATCTTCTCCATGAGAGTTTCTATCTCGTCTCCTTTCATTTCCAGCTCGTTACGTAAACTCTCCATCGTCTCTTCATGACCTGCGATTGCAGAATCTCTGGATGTTACTTCCTTACCTGTCTCCTCCAACAATCTCTTGGCTTCTTCGTGATCATCTGTTAGCTTTTTAAGTGTTTCCTCACGTTCTTTGAACAGTTCGTTGATCTGTTTGTGTTCCTCTCCCAGCGTATTGTAAGCAGCTTCTTGCTCTACCAATGCTCTTTTGACATCGATGATCTGATTCGACAATTCTGATTTCTCTTGCTTCTCTCTATCAAGCTCTGCTTCGTTTTCGCTCTTCTTCACCTGTAGAGAATCAAGTTCATGCTGCAGTTTGTTGATCTGTTCTGTTAAGGCCATTGTTTCAGCAGAGGCTTCGTTGATCTTATCACGCATTTGAACTACCTCTTCTGTTTTAGTTTTCAGCTCCTCGTCAAGCTCACTTCTCTGTTTCTGTAGAGTCTCTAGCTCAACTTCAAGACCCTTGATCTCCTCAGCTAAACCATTTCTTTCTTCTATAATATTCTCGTAATCTTTGGCCTTGTTTATGATCTCCTCTTTTAGATTTGTAATATGATTCAAATTTCCAGAGATCTCCTCAGACTTCCTCTCAAGTTGGATCTCGAGTTCTGCTTTCTGGCTCTCAAGTGAGACCACTTTCTGGCCCAGACCATTGATCTTATCAGCCAAACCCTTAATCTGCATTGAAGCTTCATCTCCTTTGCTCACCATTAGTTTCTCCAACTCTTCCTTTTGAGCAGACACTGAATCTAGTCCCACTCGTAGGCCATCGATCTCAGCTGTCAAACTCTCAATTGTGGACGATGATTGCTTCTCGTTATCCTCAAGTTTTTGGGTTAAAGCAGAGAGCTCAGTTCCTCTCTCTTCCATTGTCTTCTCAAGTTCCGAGATGCTAGCAACCATTTCTCTGTTTTGCGCTTCCAGTTGCTCAACTTCAGTGGTCTTGCTTGCAATCTCAGTCTCAAGATCTATTGTACGAGCACGAACTGACTGTAGCTCCAGCTCAAGGGTCGCTACTGTTGCTTCTAGTTCTTTTATTTGCACCTGTGATTTGCTTTCCTTCTCTGTCAGAAGTAAAAGTTCACCTTCTTTCACAGCGAGCTGCTCTTTCAGTTTGCTTGACTCAGCCGTGAGTTCCTGTAACATGATCTGTACCCTTTCGAGCTCGCCTGAAGTATCTGAGATTTTAGTGGACATGGTTTTGTTTTCTTCCTCTGCAATCTTCAGACTTTCGCTCAAATCCGAAATCTGCTGTTCAGATGACTTCAACTGCGCTTCTAAATCACTTAAATGAGTGGATGTTTCTCTCTGATGAGTCTCATGGATATCCCTCAAACTGAAAATTTCTTTGTCTTTCTCACTGTGGCTCTCTTTGAGCTCTCCAGACTCAGACATGAGTTCTTGTATGGTGTTCTCTGCCTGCTTGATCTCATTCGACATTTCTGAAATTTGCTGAGATAACATTTTCTTCTCTTCCTCTGCACTGTTCAGGCTCTCGTTCAAATCTTTAACTCGTTGCTCTGCTGATTCCACCAGGGCTTCTAATTCTTTCATCTGACTCGATGAATCTCTCTTATGAGCCTCGTGTACCTCCACCAAACTAGAATGCTCACTCTCTTTTTGTATGCGTATATCTTTCGACTCTGCCAATTCAGCCTTTAGTTCTTGTACCTTGTTCTGCGCCTGTTTGAGCTCGTCCGTAGTTTCCAAGATCTTCGAGGACATTGACTTGTTTTCTTCCTCTGCAACATTCAGACTCGCACTCAAATCTGAGACCCGCTGTTCTGATGATTTCAGTTGAGCTTCTAACTCACTCGTACGAGTGGATGATTCCATCTGATGGGTCTCGTGGATGTCCCTCAAACCAGAAAATTCTCTGTCTTTCACACTGTGGCTCTCTTTCAGCTGTTCAGACTCAGACACGAGTTCTTGTATGGTGTTCTGAGCCTGTTGAATCTCGTTTGAGATTTCTGATATTTTCTGAGATAACAGTTTTTTCTCTTCCTCTGCATTGTTCAGGCTTTGGTTCAAATCTGCAACCAATTTCTCTGATGATTCCACCTGCGCTTCTAACTCTTTCACATGAATCGATGATTCTCTCACATGGGTTTCATGTACCTCCACCAAGCTAGAATGCTCACTCTCTTTTTCCTTGTATCTTTCTTTCATGTCTCCCAATTCAGCCATAAGTTCTTGTACCTTGTTCTTCACCTGTTTGAGCTCGTCCGTAGTTTCCAAGATTTTCGAGGACATGGACTTGTTTTCTTCTTCTGCAGCCTTCAGACTCGCACTCAAATCTGAGACCCGCTGTTCGGAGGATTCTTGTTGAGCTTCTAATTCACTCACTCGGGTGGATGATTCTCTTTGATGAGTCTCGTGGATGTCCCTCAAACCAGAAAGTTCTCTCTCTTTCTCACCGTGGCTCTCTTTTAACTGCCCAGACTCGGACATGAGTTCTTGTATGGTGTTTTGTGCCTCTTGAATCTCAGTAGAGATCTCTGAAATTCTCTGAGAGAGCAGTTTTTTCTCTTCCTCTGCATTGTTCAAACTCTGTTTCACATCTGCAACCTGTTGCTCTGCTGATTCCACCACTTCTACTAATTCTTTCACTCGACTTGTTGAATCTCTCTGATATGTCTCGTGTACTTCCACCAAACTAGAAAGTTCACTCTCTTTCTCTTTGTGTCGGTCTTTCAACTCTCCCAATTCAGCCATGAGTTCCTGTATCGTGTTCTGCGCCTGTTCGAGCTTGTCTAGAGTTTCCACATTTTTCGAGGAGATAGCTTTGTTTTCTTCCTCTGCAGCCTTCAGACTCACAGTCAAATCTGAGACCCGCTTTTCTGAGGATTCCATTTGAGCTTCTAATTCACTCGTTCGGGTGGACGATTCTCTCTGATGAGTCTCATGGATGTCCCTCAAACCGAAAAATTCTCTCTCTTTCACACTGTGGCTCTCTTTCAACTGTCCACACTCAGACATAAGTTCTTGTATGGTGTTCTGAGCCTGTTGAATCTCGTTCGAAATTTCTGAGATTCTCTGAGAAAGCAGTTTTTTCTCTTCCTCTGCAGTATTCAGGCTTTGGTTCAAATCTGCAACCAATTTCTCTGATGATTCCACTTGTGCTTTTAATTCTTTCACATGACTCGATGATTCTTTCTCATGGGTCTCATGTAACTCCACCAAGCTAGAATGCTCATTCTCTTTTTCCTTGTATTTTTCTTTCATCTCTCCCAATTCGGAACTGAGTTCTTGTATGGTGTTCTGTGCCTGTTGGATCTCACCTGAAATCACCGAAACTTTCAAGGATAGAGATTTATTCTCTTCCTCTGCACTATTCATACCGCGTGTCAGATCCGAAACTCGCTGCTCTGATGCTTCTAGCTGCTGCTTGAAATTAGAAGCTTCATCTTTAAGCTGATCACTCGTTGTTTTCCAATCTTCTGCAAGTTTTTCAGCTTCTTCAAATCTTTTGATACCATTGTCTCTCTCCGTTTGCAGTTGATCTCTCTCTTTTTTCATATCTTCTAACTTCTGGTTCAGATCAGTTTCTGTTTTGCCAGCAACTTCCAGTTTCTGATGTAGTTCTGTGCTATCACTCAAAGCTGTTGTCTTTTCGCCCTCTAACTTCTCAGTTTCAAGTTTCAAATTATTGATGATATCTTCTGATTCTTTTACCTTCATCAAAGCTACTTCAAGCTCAGAATCTACTGCTTCTTTTTCTTCAACACTCGTTGTCAACTTCCTTTTCAGATCAGCAATTTCAAGATTCGCAGCTTCGGTTTGTTGCTTCAAGCCAACTGTTACCGACTCTACATCTTTCTCTACATTTCCATTCCTCTTGGTCTTCCTCTTCGGAGAATGGTCAGAATCCGAGTCTGAGCTCGATGAAGAAGAGCTTTCTCCTTTTCCGTGGACCTTTTTCCTAATCTCACCAGTTAGATCATCATACTGGCGATACAGAGACTGGTACTCGCTGTAGAATTCATTCACTAACTCTGAAACCACTTGTCTTTTAGATTGATCTTCGTCAATGTCTCCACTCTCAACCATTCCCAAGATTTTCTTCACCTTTTCATCTATTTCTGCATCAGATGATGAGAGTACTTTTCATGTAAGCAGTTATTAGGATTTCATTAGACATGTGAAGCAAAACTCAGTAGTGTAGGAAAATTACCAGTTTTTGTTCCTTTAAGCACTTCACCTTTCTCTTGGTCAAAATGAGGCTCAAAGAAAGACTTCAAGGTCTCTCTAAACCGATGCTTCTTCATATCTTTTCTCTTGAGCTTCTTCTTCAACCAAATATCATCTATCAAGGGAACTTAACAGTAACAGGTTTTCGGAACCCAATATTCATCTGTGAACCTCCACCAAACACGGTCTGTCTTTGCACAATACACAGAGAAACATATCAGAAGAAATAAGTAATAACAAATTTAGAAGTAGACTAATAACAATTTGGCTTATATAGAATCCAGATCATAGGTTAGCATCTTTGTTTTCAACAGACAGAGAATATAATAATAGAAGTATAGATCATCATCCTGCAATTGAACTCTGACAATGTATACAGACAATAATAGAATTTGTGGGCCCCGCAAAGAACATAGATAGATCAAAGATCCAAAGCCTTCTTGCATCATTGAGTTACTGTAAATTTAGGGATCACTTGGTAAGAAGTAGTCAAATTTATTTACTTATACAGAAGTTACAAAAATAAAAAGATACAATTTAATAAGAATATAAGATTTGGATGATTAACGTTAATCCCTTTTAGTGGCGGGTCTAATTTGGGAATCTCATGGTATTGGCTAGACAAGAAATCTCATGTGGAGCCACCTCAGCAAATTTGGAAACGCACCAGAAAGCAGCACATACCTCAGGAAATTGTGAGTTGTTACTTTTTGTTCTTATGTTACAGTTTCAACAAAACTATAAATAAATAATACAGTTTCAACTAAAACAATCTCGATCCGATCATGATTCCCATATACTTATGTTATCATTTTTTTATAAAAGGAATTTACTACTAGTAAAACGGTAAAATACAGGGAGGAGTTTCTAGTTTCTCTTACCCTTTTATCTCAAACTTCCTTTGAGCTCCCCGGAAGATCCAGAATCGATTCAATGGGTTTTTTGCCTGTATAGATAAGAGAAAAAAGATTCATGTATTCATCTATGGAACTGAAGCTCGAAAACGAACAAACAAGTTCCTTGATTTACCTTATAAATCAACGATAATCGAACTGATTAACCGCAAATAATCAGATGTAAATGATCAAAACCTCAACGAGGCAGTAAACAGTTTAAAAAGGAAAACAATCAAGGGAACTAGATGAATTAGAGAACCAGGAACCATCCGACGTTCTGTTCATGATCCATTGATCTAGCTAACACTATGCAACCAAAGCGTAAACTATAACCGATCGAAGAATCAAGCGACCTAAAGTACTTCTCAAATCAATAATCTAACCATGCGGAGAAATCGAAGCAATATAAATCATTTCTAATCCGAGAATTTTACCTGGATACGGAAGCTCCGGTGATTCGAAAACTTATAGAAAAAACAAAAGATATAAAGAGAAACTCTCTCTCTCTCTCGGTCTCTCGGTCTCTATCACTATCTCTGTGTTTTCAAAGATGATAAGGATTACGAAATTGAAATCGAAGCGAGGGAGAGAGAGAGATTTGAAGAAGAAACAAACAAAAAAAAAGTGATTTGGTTTGGACTTATGGGAGAGAAGGCAACAGTTATGAGCAGAATTTTGTTTTTTTCAATTTTTTTGGAGACGAATGAGAGAGAGAAAATCTTTTGGAAAATCGTCTTCCACAAACGCTCCTCTCTTTACGAGATTATTACGCTTATGCCACTAAACGCTATTTCTTTGCTCTTCAAATTCTCGTCGAGCGGTCAAAATATCATTTGACTGTTGTATAATCACCTAAGAGATTATTACGCTTTTGCCACTCTGATTTTTGTGTGTGTGTGTGTGTGTGTGGCATGACTCGTGCCGTAATGAAATGGCGGGTTTCCCGCCTTTTTTGTTTGGTTCGTTTGGGAAAGAAATACGCCTTAATTTTCAAATAATAATTAAGAAAACAATAAAGAAGACTGATTTAATTACGTAATCCTAATTTAGACAGCATGTTTCCATGAATTTATTTCTTTTCTGATTTCCGAGATTTTCTAATACTTTTTTTTTTTTTTATATGTCGTTTTTAGAGCTGAGCACACAAATTAAAAAATCTATTAATTTGTCTGTTATACACCCTCACAAATCAAATGTATCTACAGTTTTAATTATCAATCTCTATTTTNATTCGTCACATTTTATTTAACCATTATATGATCTATGTGTTCTTCATATCTTGTTTTTTATTTTGTTGTTTTATCCTCCGTAGTCATCCGCATGTATTTTTTTGTTTTTGTTTTAAGAGCTATGTGTCCTTGTTTGATCCTTCATCCGCTTGTCTTGTATCATTTTTGTTGTTTTAAAAACTATTTGTCCATTTGTTTAATTCTACAATGAGTTAGAGCTACGAGAGAGAGTAACGAGAGAGAGCAACGAGAGAGAGAGAGAAAGCAATACAATGAGTGCTTTTTAAGTGGTTGTCTAACTTCTTTATATACGTTTTAAGTGGTTTAAAATCTTTATGACTATACTTGATGCGACCTTGAGCAGGTGGAAGCCGGAGAGATTTGTCTATTCAGAGCAATGGGAGTACTTAGAGAGGATTGGAGTGTCCGCAGTGCGTTTGGGTTTTTTAGAAAGAAATATGCCTTAATTTTCAATTTATTATTAGAAAAACAATGGAGAAAAGTGATTAAGTTACGTAATCCTAATTTAAACAGCATGTTTCCATGCATTTATTTCTTTTTTTTATTTAGGGAATTTTCTGTTTTAATTGCATTTATTAATTTAAAAGTTTTATTTCATTTTGTTTCTCCTATTTAGATTGAGATTTTTTGTGGTTTGTTCCTATAAATAAGGTTTTTCATGTCATATTCTTACCTAAGCTCTCTATGGAATAAAAATGGGTATGTGGAAGTAGAAGTGTATGGAAGCACAAAATCAAACTTTTTAGAATATAGGAAATGGGTACGTGTTTGGAAGCATTACAAATCCAATATAATTTCGAACTTTGTAATTCTTTTTTTTTAAATTTAAAACTTTGTAATTCAAGTAAAGATAAAAATCATAACGGTCGAAGATAAAGATTTAAACCATCTTTTTCATTTTCATTTTCATATATACTAATATGAAATAGAAGAAGAAAAACAGAGCACCATTAGCAAATAATTACTGAGCAACGATTCATATGAGAAATGACATTAGCTTTTCACGGTTCGATTAGTTTTTGGAAGGTGAAATGATAGGATTTGAATAATCTATCAATATAATCAAACGAATATGATAAAAGTATTGGAAGATAAGAATCAACATTTCCAAAACGCTTATATATATAATTTTCTTTTTAGACTCGTGTTTCCGGGCCGCTTCCTCGCACTTCCATGAGCTATCAATTCTGATTCTGACTCTGAAATGGATAGGAAACTTTGAACAAAGCTTATGTGCTAAATAACTTCTTTAATAATATCTAAACTAATTTCTGTTTCAGTTCGACGAGACTCGGAGGTAGAGGCAATCTTTCAACGTCACATGCTAAGGTGACCAAGTTACTTCCCTCCGGCCTGACCGTGAATGTTATGCTGACGCATCCGGTAGCTTCCGTGATTCGCTATCACTTAATTTTGCTGATTTCTCGGTTTATCCTCTACTACTTTCAAGTTTTATTGTACTAATCTAAGTCTAGTGATAACTCCTCCTTATTGTTGTAACCGCAAAGTTTAAATGAATGAAAAGTAAGGTTGGCACAAAAGAAAATCGAAAAAACCAATTTATGTATTATGTGGATAAGTTAGTATTTTTACCATTTAAAACGTTCACAATTAAAATCACTTAAACCCAAGAATCCTTTAATATAATTTAATGTCAACCAAGAGATATGAGTTTCGAATCTCAGAGAGTGCGATTTATTATCATTTATGCAGATTAATAGAGATAAGTTTATAAAAATCTTCATCGTGGTGCAGATAGAAACGTTTGCGTGGATGCTCATAAGGCGGTAAAATTATCCGTTGTAGAATCGTCGTAACAATTATCATAATTTGTAATAGAATAATAAATCAGTGTTAAAAATTTTTTTTGACAATTCGACTTAAAAAAATCTTGGTTTAAAAAACAAGTTAAACTACATCAAGAATTTTGCGATATATCGATCTTCTGCTTTCTAAAAATCAATTTTTGTGTTTCTTTATCTATCTGATCAATAAAAAAACAAGTAATGTTATCTGTTGAGATGCAAACATTAGTAATTTCCAACAAAAAGAGCATTAAATGGATGAAGGCCAAAAGTAACAAAGTAATGGAAACTTTCAGGATGTTCACTATTGAAAATAGTTTAAAAGTAAAATTAAATATGTTATTTACAAAAACAAATGCATTTACATCCATAGAAAATACTCAAACCTTGCAGCATAATATTTACAATTTTACAGCAACAAGAAACAAAATAAAAAGACCAACTTAGAAGAAGAAGAAGTGAAGTTTAAGCTTGAAGAGCAACCTTAAAAATGGAAGTTTTGAGATCATCATATCGACAACGTTGATAATCCACCAGAACACAGAGTTGTCTTATGGCTTCTCTCTTCTCTTCCCCTAAGCTCAACAACTCAACATCTCTCTCCTTGACATTAATCTCAAGCTTTTTGATTCTTCTCATAGCCTTTGCTAGACTCAGCTTCCCTGTTCCTTCCTCTGCTAGCTTCGCTTCTAGTTTTGATAGCTTCTCCTTTAGCAGAGTTTCCTGTGCTTCTCTGCATTCTAGCTTCGCTTCCAGAGTTTCCACCTCATGCTTCATCTTGCTGTTCTTCTCCTGCACCCACTTTCTCGCTGAATCGATCTCTTTAGCTAATCTGGTGACTCGGGTCGTTAGTTCCCCGCCTTCTTCCAGCTTCTTCATTGCCATCTCTGGTCCAGCAAGACCTTTTTCCACCATTTCTTTGATTTTCTTGATTTGGGTTTCAGAGACAGTGAGGTCTCCCCTGTTTCCTCTGCTTTGGGTATTGATAAAGTTGTTCTTGCTCTCTATGTGTATTTGTTCAGCTACATGGATCCTCCTGTACAGTATCCGGAGATGATCTTCCATTTTCATCCGAAAATCTTCAGCTAATTCTTCCATTTTCTTCCCGAGAAGATTGGTATTCAACTTGGAACCAAATGACCAACGTTTCATTAGCTTCTGATCCTCTGCGAACTTGTCCATGGAGTCTTTCTGTTCTTTAAGAAGTTTCTGATGATCCTTGATCTCCATTGATAGCCTGCAGTGATGGTAACCACAAACTTCATTTTACTCAAAACAACTTCAATTGGAAAGCTTTTACAAAATCTTGTTCTTTCTTACCGGTGAATGATATCTTCTTGTTCCTTGACTAGTTTCTGCTGATCAGAAACTTGGTTTTCCAGTTTCTTACTCCTATTTTCAATCTCATCATCAATGTTTTTCATCTCTTTCTCCTTCTGTAGTGAACCGAGCTCCGCAATTCTTGTATGCAGCTTGTGATTCTCTTCCCTAAGACGATCAATCTCAGTAATCTTCCTCTTCATCTCCTCGATTAACTCGTTTCTCTGCTTCTGCAAAGTATCGACGCCCGCTTCAAGTTTATGTACTTTGTTCCACAAAGCTTCCTTTTCCTCAGAAATCTTCAGCTCGGCCTTAGCCCGTTCCTCTGTTTCTCTCTCCACACGCTTCAGTCGCATCCGCGCCTCTGAAACTTCAATGGTTTTCTTCTCCAGCTGCGATTCTAACTCCTTTTTCTGGTCGCGCAACAATGCAGCTTCACCTTTTGTCATCATGCCCTTAAAATGTTCCCTGTCCTCGTTACTCTTGCCTTGGATATCTCCCGCCAACTCCATGTTTTGATCGCGTAGAAAATCCGTTTCCTGTTTCAGATTGCTGACCTGCCTCTTCAAATCTCCATTTGTTAACTCTGTCTCTTGTAGTTTTGTAAGCAAAACCAAATAATCCGAGCTGCTCAATGTTTCATTAACATTACCGGCACTGATCTCTATTTCCTCTGAAGAATAGTAATCCAAATCCGAACTAGACCTCGACGAAGAAGCAGTAACCGGTTTTCCTTTTTTTCCAGCAGCCCCCACCAAATCATGAAACACAGAGTAAAGCAACTGACACTGCTCGTTAAGATCGTTCACCATCCCAACAAGCTCCTTCTTTGTAACCTTTGGAATCTTGTTTTTGTTTTGGATATACTTTACAAGTGTAGAAACCTTCTTCTCCACTTCTGCAAATTGTAAAACTAACATAAGAGAATTCTCAAAGACATTGATTGCCTCACAAACTTAGACCAATGTAATCTTAAAATAGTTGTTACCTGCTTTGGCCTCCTCCGTTTGCAACATTTTTTTTGTAATTGAGATTAAAAATTGCAGGAGATTAATCACAGAAAGAGAAGCAGCAAAAAGCTAAAAGAAGCTCTGAAAAAAACACACAAAGAAACAAATCCTATTCAGTTTGCATCCAAACAAGTAAAGCAATCTTTTAACTTGCACATGAATCAATGCATGCGTTGGAAAATAGTACTCTTCATCAGTTCCTTTTACCACAAGAAAGCATTAGGGCAATTTGTAAAAAGACACGACATTTGCAACTTCCTTGTGCATCACGAATCATTTAGGGTTCCATACATTAGATACGCAGACCTAAATATCAAAAATTAGAGAAATAGATAGTAGACAATTTTTGTTTTTTTAAAGAGGATGAAAATGAAGCGAACGTCATGGTCAATCAAAATTAAAGAGAGGCCCCACAAGGAAGATGACGAGTAATATACATATGTCGATTTCGTTCCCAAAGATGAAAAACAACAATACATTTTTTCTCGGCAGTTTTTTTTTACCATGCAAATTGGTTCCACAGAAAGAAAAATAGGTTTAGATTGTTACCGGAAAAATCGAAATTTTCTTTCTCCGTATGGCTGAGAAAGAAAAAACAAAGATTTTTTTTTTGTTTTCCCCAAAAAATTGAAAGAGAAGAGTTGAGCGAAATGGGATCGGAGTCAGATAAAACGAGAGGTTGTGCCTTTTTTAAAAGGTTTCTTTTTTTGCTTACGAGAGGGAATTCAAAATTTGGCACTACTTGTTATCTAAATGCCCTTCAAGTTTGGTCATTATTACGGAAATAACCAGCATGAAGAGTCGCCAATTTCTCGATATTTTGCCAAAGGACGTGTGATTGGTTCAATATCCACTCATCCACCTGAAGCTGTAATCCTGCCACGTGGCTTACATCTATGCTTGACCTCCAAGTTGCCAAAGTTACCTTTTTTTTTTTTGAGAAAGATATATCAAAAATATATTATTTAGACCGACTTAAGTGAAAAGAAAAGTAAAATAAAAATAAAAAATTAGACCGATTCTTCTTGAGAAGTCACAAAAAAAAAAAAATTATTGCTTGGATGAAGAAAAACCAAAAATTAAATTAAATTTAAAATCTTGCTCTTGATTAGGTCCTATATTTTCTTAACCGGAAAAGTCGAACCAAAGCAAAAATTTGGTCATTATTACGGAAATAACCAAAAATTGGTCATTATTAGGGTTTAGGGAAAAGAAAAGAAAAGAAAAAACAAAAAATTAGACCGATTCTTCTTAAGAATTAACAAAAAATCAAATTATTGCTTGGATGAAGAGAAACCAAAGATTAAAGGGATTAAATTTAAAATCTTGCTCTTGACTAGGTCCTATATTTTCTTAACCAAAACAAAAACAAAATGAATGTTGTTGCTTTGGATAACAAAAATTACTGCTAAAATCAAAAATAGATGAGTGACGATGATGTACAGAGAACTAAAAGTAAGAATACAAAACAACAACTCACGGTTTTGATATAACTCAAAAAGGAAACTTTAATCGTAATCCTCCTCAGAAGCAGCAATCTTCTGCTTCTTCCATTTATAGGCAGCTTCAAGAATCTTGAGATTTGTTGTCTGCGATTCTTCTGGATATAGATAGTCAATGTATTCTTCATACCTGCCAAAGATTCAAACCAAATTTTCACATTAAGCTTTACCATTCGAAATATAACAAAATCGAGAAATGATATATATATATATATATATATGCAAAGCGTACTCTGTAGAGCCATCTTCTCTTGTGATCGGCTTTCTCTTCTTCAGCTTCTTCGGGAGTTTCGATTGTACGACACTAACATCCCCGAGCTTACCA
This sequence comes from Eutrema heterophyllum, assembly GCA_002933915.1. Taxonomy (NCBI): domain Eukaryota; kingdom Viridiplantae; phylum Streptophyta; class Magnoliopsida; order Brassicales; family Brassicaceae; genus Eutrema; species Eutrema heterophyllum. The sequence goes on along the minus strand of PKMM01016865.1, from coordinate 269,338 downwards.
AAGCTCATCTCCATGTTAAGCCAATCCTCCAAGAGCGTAGCTCGCTCTTCTTTCAGTTCCGGTGTGGAGTCTTTGTAGTATGTGTTGGCTCTATCAAAAATCTCTGAGTAGAAGAAAATAGAGAGAAAAAAAAAACAGTTAAAACATGTCACAAGGAATCATCAAAGCTCATACAACATGTAGTTTTTAAAGTTACCTCTGGCGCGCCTGATGCAGTCTTTTTTGCGTTCAATAGCATCTTCTTCTTCGTCTTCATCTTCCTCGTCTTCTTCTTGTTCCGCAGAAGAAGCTTCAAACTTTGCAAAACTAACCCACACCTTGTAATGCTTTGTACGGTCCAAGAGTCGCTCATATAAAGCTCGTGTCCTCTCTAATTCCCCTTCTGATATCTCAAAATCAATGTATGCCTGCCACAAACAATATCGAGTTTCAATGACCCAAATCGATTCAAAAGTCTGAGGAATCTCGCTTCTTTTAATGTATTAGACTGAAAAAAGTACCTTCCATAGCAGCTCGGGCATATCAAGAGCAGGCTGAGATATTGCAAGCTCAAAAATAGCTCTAGCTCGTTCGGTTTCAGCAAGAGACCTCTCCAGCTCAGCATACTTGCTCCAAGCATAGCAATTCTCAGGAGACCACTCAAGATACCGCTCATATAGCTTTCTACACCTATCTATGTTTCCCAGCTGGAGTTCGATCTCAATGTATTTCTTAAATATCTGTTTGCAGAGAAAACAAAATCACCATAGTAAGTAAACCATGTGTGTGGTTAAAGGAGAGCAATGAAAAAAATTATTGTTCAAACAAAATTCAGGCTTACCTTATCTTTTGGAGCTTTTCCAATCGCATTTCCTAATATCTGCCGAGCACCCGTGAGATTCAATTGCCGGATTTCAAACTGTGCAGCGAGCAGCCATATTTTGGCAAAAGAAAATTTGGTGTGGGGGATAAGTTTGAGGCATTCTCTGTAATGTTTGGTAAGATAAATACAAATAGTCAGCCTAAACTGCCACGAGTGAAACATAAATGAATGTAATGTAAACTTCACAAGTTTCAGAATACCTGTAAACATCTCGTGTACGCTCCACATCTTCAGTTTCAATCTCTTCAAACAATGCATAATTAATCCTACACCAATTAGTCACAATCGGTTTCAGTGGTTGAAAAAAACGGCAGAACCATATATGCTAACAAAAGACAAAACAGCAATAGCTTTCCAGAGAATGTAAGTTCAATAGATTTACGGACTAGGATGTGCTAAAACCTTGACAAAGATGATAGAACTAATATCTGCCTAAGAAGACAACCAAACCCAAACAGTTCAGTCAAAGGTAACTAAACTTAACCTTCTTATGCGAACCATGATCAACATAAGAGGCCAATAAGCATTATTACCAAAATCTGTAAAGAATATGGAAAGAAAAAACTCACCAAAGATAGATATATCTTTGCCAGTATCGTTTCTCTTCGGCAGGTGGAACATTAGCAATAGCCCTCTCATAGATTTCTCTGATCCTATCTTTGTTCCCAACACTCTCTTCTAACCTAACGTAATCGAACCACGAATCATAGTTCAAAGGGTTCTTCCTCACTTCATCTTCATACTGAAACCTCCTCTTGCCAACAATGGCATCCTCAATGCCTTCCTTATCTCCGTACTGTTTCTCAAACGCCACAAACTTCCTGTACAAATCCTCAGCCCTCCCTTTAGGAATATGATCCAGAGCAAACTTGTAGATAAACCTAGCCCGTTCTACTTCCTTGCACCGTTCTTCGAATTCAGCAAACGCCACAAAGAGCGTCTCAGCTTCTTCATCGTCTGCAAGCTTCTCCGTTGCTCGTTCGTACACATTCCTTGCACGAGCAACTTCACCGCCTTTCATCTCGAACTTCGCGTATCGGATATAAGCAGAAACCTTTGGATGGCAAAGGACAAATCTCTCGTAGATGGATCTAGCGCGTTCGATTTCGTTATACCTAAGTTCGAATTTAATAAACGAGAGCCAACCTTGTTGATCCGGTGACCAATTCATCCACCGCTCGAATATCTGTCTAGCTCCGGCGATATTCCCAAGAATCTCCTCCATGTGAATATACTTGTACCATAGCTGGTCCACTCGAGGGAGAAGCGTGACGGCTCGATCCCAAACGTTCCTCGCGCTGTTTACAAACTTGTTCTTCATCTCGAACTCGGCGTACTTGAGCCATAGCGACTGGTTCCGGTAATCGCCTTCAATGGCTCGTTCCCACACGCTCCGAGCACGAGCGTAATCCTTCTGCGACTCCTCCCACTGCGCGTACTTCACCCAAACCTGGATGTTCCATCTCGCGCGGCGGATCTGGTCCTCGAACTCCTTCCGACGTCGGAGTCTATAGTCGGAAAGCTCAGTCGAATCAGTGATTTTCTGCTTCGGCGGACGGATCTCAGCCTCTTGCCTCTCTCGAGCTTCCCTTAGAATCTGCTCGGCCGTGATTTGAACCGGCGCCGGAGTCTTGTTCTTGACACGAGTCGGCCGTGGAAGCTTCACTTCCGTATCCTTCCGGGTCATGTACCCTAAGGTACGGTCGGAATCTTTGCCGGAGGCCATGACCTCTCGCGATTTGCTTTTTTTTCTGGGGTTTCTGGATTTTGGGAAAAGATGGAAGAAAAGGATTAAACGCAGGGTTACATAGACGCACATGATTATATATTGGGCTGTTGATGGGCCAAAATAAGAGGCTCATATCTCAATCTTGGCCCAATATAAAACCTGCTTTGTCCAAAAAAATCGATGTCCCCAAATTAGCGGATCACCATTGCTGAGCTACTCCGTGACTATTTCTTACTATCCATCCTCCCACAATTGTCTTTAGAGATATATTATTATCTTTTATTTGTGTGGATCGGAGTCCATTATCGTACATATTGTTTGCGATCGGGAATGTTATGGATTCATGTTTCAGGAACGAAACGACTATTAATCTTACTTTTTAACCACACTTTAAAACTTTAAAGTCACAAGAAAAACAAAGAAAAATGAGCATTTTTACATGGAGCAATCATCTAGTACTGTATAAGATTAAAATGTGAGCAATCATCTAGTACTGTATAAGATTAAAATGTGAAACAAATTAAAAATACTGTCACATATTAATTAAGATTACTAATGCCGTGCGCATTAGGTAACAATAACATACATGTAGAGTAGAGAAACACACGATCCATACATATAATTTTTTTTTTTAAATATAAAACATACATATACTATTATACAAGATAGAGACTATATATACATGCAACCTATCTGTATTTTTGACTCTTTCACCACCTATTTATTTATTTAATTAATTAATACCGTATGGAAACGACGACGTAGGATGAAATTAGTACGACGATATAATAAGGTTAAGGTTACATGATATTACACCTAGTGCTCCTTCTCCGACGGCCAGACAAAAGCTCCGATTGCAAACTTCCTCTTCTCGTAAGAATCTCCGATGATCGGCAAACCATACTCTCTCAAAAGTTGATCCAATTGCCACTCTGGCATTTTCTCATAATCACTCTTTGTATATTTTGGATAATGAAGTGGAATCTTGAAGCTGCTCGATCGATTTTTGGTCGTGTTGTCACCGATCTTCGTCTTGTTCTTCTGATCTTCACAATCTTGATGATGATGATGGTTATTGTCTCGGATGGCTGAATGATCATGGCTGAATTGGATCCCCATTTTATATGAAATAAAGGATTTAATTTCTTGACAAGAAAAGTAGGGTTTTTGGAGATTAATTTTAATTAGGGTTTGATGTTTCTTATGTGGAAATGGGGGATGCGTTTATATAGGAAAAATTTGTGGATGAAGGTGAAGAACTTCGTGGGATCATGTAGAAGCACGCACGTACTAGATTTTGAAACTTTCTTTTGTTTTTATGTGTGTGTAATGTTTTTTTTTTTTTGTCTTTTGCTTGTTTAATTTATCTCTATCGTCGACAACATGATATCGATAGAAATTTCAAATATTTGCAAAAACTGATTAACCATTATTAATTTTATAACCGTGAGTTTACCTTTTGACAAAAGCTACTAATTAATACCCCCCATGAAATTTGATTTGTCGATTGGTCAAATAAATAAACTTGTGTGTTTCTTTAATTCATGTATTTTTTTTTTTTTTTATAACCCTATCGGAGGATCCGATCGGCCCCGGTAGGAACGCACCGAAGTGCTACCGAGTGGATTACTCCCAGGTTCAACGGACACCATGAACTCCGAATTAGGCTCGGATCAATGGACCATAAAATCCATGAGATCTTTTAATGGGCCACCACACTGTTTATCCCGAGTTTAGAATGTCTTCCGACTAATGTCAGAAGTAACCATATCGCATGTTACTAAACTACCAAGTAAACTATCTGGACCTAGATCCAGACTTCCACACAAATGTGTTTTGTTTCAAAGGTGAGTCGAACTTTGGGGAGTGTTGTTCACACATTCCGGACACTCACCACTCGACCACATGAGTGCGAGCATAATTAATTAATGTTTTTACTCGCACAATATTAAAAAATAATGGAAGCTGGTTAAAACAAGGGAAAAAAACAAATATTGGAGGCTGCTATAACAATATCATCACGTCACATATTAAATGCATCGAGATAACTCTTTTCTGTGGATTGGCTATATACCTCATTAATTGGCTTTGTTGAATTTTTGCTAGTTTTCGTTTTCACAGAACAGAAGCGAATTGAATACTTTTTTTTTTTTTTTGGGTTCTTAGTAACTGTGAGACTGCGATCGAATTAAGTGTTGAAGGCAGCTTGGTGATGAAAAAAAATCAATTTTCTATAATGAAATTTTATGCTTTAAAAATGGTAAACTCAAGATTTTTTTTAAAATAATTGTTTCAGTTTATATTACAAGGTAAAGCTACGCTTTGAATGGAATTAATCTCTTTTTCGAATAGATATATATTGCCATATTGGCTAAAAGCTCAGAATTACAGAGTGACAATAAATTGCATGAAAATTTGAGTTTTGTTCTGGAATTTTCGATGGGGACAGGACAAACAAATGTGGTTTAAATGAGGAAGATGGACCCACTCTTTGATTCTTTGGAACCATCGAAATCTTTCTAGTTGCATACTTGCATGCATGCGACGGCTAACTATACCTTCTTTTTAATGTTTACAAGTGCCCTTTCCTTACGGATTTGCCTCAATGTGTGTGTAATCAATAAGAACAAGTTGACTGACTCGTGGGACACTACTGTCACATCTCTATAATACTCCATTCGTTCCATTAAGTTAAATATTTTAGAAAAAAACATAAAAAAACAAATTAATTTTGATTATTAAATACATATTTTTTGTGATTAACAAATTTCAATAACTCTAAACCAGTAACATTTTAATAACTTCAATTAATTTTATTAAAGTTTACAATTTAACATTATTAACTAATAAAAAATGCATAGAAAACCTAAAATATCTATCTTTTTGAAACAATTTTTTTTTTCTAAAACTTCCATCTTAATGGAACAGAGGGAGTATTATTTAAGAAGACATTTTTGTAAATAAACTTTGTTTTGTAAGTTATTACCAATGTTCAAAAAATCGCTAGGCGGTAGCTACGCGTTTGGTAAGGACTAGCGCCTAGATGGATTAATCGGAGCTAGGCGGATTAATCGAAGCCTAGGCGTTAATGAATTATATATTTATTTACTCCCTCCGTTTTTCTTTGATTGACGTTTTGGTCACTTCACAGTTATTAAGAAACAATTAAGGTTTACCTTTTTAATCATTTGATGACACCACTTTTCACATATGCAGTATTAATACACATCTATCGAGAACTCTTTTATTGCTGTAATAAAGATAAAGACAATTACTACATCCAAACTCTTCACATTTCTTCTAATTATTTCTTCTCAAAGACAATTACGTTTCTCAAAAACAAAAATTTGGAATGGAGCCAAAACATTCTTCTTTTTTTCTAATTATTTATTCTCATAACTACCTTTGTTCCTAATCAATTGAAAATTTGTAAAAAAATCAAATTGGGAGCCAAATTTACGTTTCTCAAAAACAAAAATTTGGAATGGAGGCAAAACATTCTTCTTTATATATTAACATAGATTTACAACATTTAGTTAAAAAACATCAATGGCTTTTCATAGTTTTGATCTAAATTTACCACCTCAAAATAATGAAATAGATTTTCTAATTAATTTGAATACAAGTCCAACAAGAGAGTCGTCAGATGATGCTATAAATACCGGTATTTTTTTGTTTTCATTATATTATTGTGATTGTAGTATTGATCAGAATTTTTTATTAGTTTGTTTTTGTTTTCCAATTCATCACACAAAAAAAAAGTGTAGGCTTAGATAATTACGTCAAAATAGTTCATTACGTCAAGTGGAGAAACATGTTCTACCATAATCTTAGATTATGGTCTTTTTTTTTCTCAATTTCATGTTGCTTATTTATTTATGTTATTCATTTTGTCATCGATTATGGTCTGTGTTGTTAATTTTTGGTTTGACTTCGAATTCTTCTCGCATACTAACGTGTTTTTTCAATTTTCCTAAAAATATTTGTGACAGGAGAAAACATTGAGATATTACAAGCTTCTCAAGCAACTAGGCCTCGTAGAAAAGAAATGACGGATCGAGAAAGACTAGAGATTTACTTTGCTTTGTTGGAAAGAAGCGCCGACGGAGAATTGGAAAATACGACAACAACGGAAGTCTCTAATCTATTCTCTGTACCGTTACGAACGGTACAACGAATTTGGAGACGGGCCAAAGCTACTTCTAGTGGCTCAGTTGTCGATGTTTCGCATAAGAGGAAGGGTAATTGTGGAATGAAGAAAACTCAAATTGATCTTGCTCAAATTCTTGCTATTCCGCTCCATCGTCGAAAAACTTTAAGGACATTGGCGGCTTCTTTGAATGTGAGTGTATCTGTGGTATATCGGTGTCTAAAAGAAGGGATTCTTAAACGCCATTCAAATGCCATCAAACCAACTTTGAAGGAAGATAATAAGAGAGCTCGTCTACAATTTTGTGTCTCCATGCTCGAGAATTCTACGATGCCTAACCATCCGAGGTTTGTTGATATGCAGAATGTTATACATATCGATGAAAAATGGTTTTACTTGACAAAACAAACGGAGACTTATTACATGCATCATGTTGAAGAAGAGCCGCTTCGCACATGTCAGAGTAAAAACTACATCGGGAAGGTAATGTTTTTAGCAGCCATGGCTCGTCCAAGATTTGATAGAGAAGGAAATGAGACATTTTCTGGAAAAATAGGGGTGTTTCCATTTGTTACAATGGAACCAGCTAAGAGACGGAGTAGAAACCGAGAGGCGGGGACTTTGGAATTAAAGGCGATGGCCTCCATCAAGAGAGAAAATATAAAAGAGTTTTTAATCAAGAAA
>PKMM01016865.1:250798-261512 GCA_002933915.1 Eutrema heterophyllum | reverse complement strand
TTTTTTTTTTTTTATGAAAGTTAGAAAAAAACGTTTGTATTGTTCTTCATGATTTACAAATATTTTGATTTTATTTCAAAATTACCTTAACAAGAATACTCTCCTTGAAATTTAATTCCATAGTACAATTTTTTTTAATACGATTGAAAAAAAGAAGAAGATTCTTATTGATAAATTTTTATTGAATCTTACATCATTCTTCCGAAACAAAAGATGCCAAAATATTTTTATCAATGAAAATCATCTGACACCAAAATCTTTAGCATATCTATTATAGTTTGTTGAATCTCTTTATTCGGGTGAAACTGTCCATCGCAATAAAGCTTCTTGTTAAGATCGAATCTGTGTTGACCTTTGATAACAAGATTTTGTTCTTGTTCCACCTTCTTCTTCGTCTCTTCCTTCACTTCTTCCTTTATTGGATCTTTCCCTTTGTTCTCCATTTTTTAGAGGAATGAAAAAGAAGTTATAGAAATGAAAGTATATTTGTTAGAGGAGTAGAATAACTTTAAGTAGTGACATTAGTATTAATGTTATATCGTGGGAAGTTGTAATAAAGTAAAGAGGATGAAGACTAAAAGGAATTGACTATTAATTACTTCTAGTAACTATCAATTTAATTAAACACAAAGACAAACTTAATTAAACACAAAGACAATCTTTTAAAAACAAAATTTTTCTTTAAAACGTCAATCAAAGAAAAACGGAGGGAGTATTATATAGTTTTTATTTATATAATATGTTTGTTATACCAAAAGTCATAGAAGAAAATTTTAAAACTATGAGAGATGATGAAGGGATCGCAAATATAAAAGCAAGTTACAAGATACAGCAGACAAAATTGACGAGGATCTAAAAAAACAGAGATAAAAATGATTAAAACAGAGTAAACACAAACAAATTACACGAAAAGAAAAAAAAAAAGTGAAAATTGGATAGATAGATTAAAAAGGATCAAACAAACTATATAAGAGATATAGTTCTATTTATTTAAGATTTGATTCTTACACTTTACACAAAATTCAAATTACTAAGTGTTTGATAGTGAAGTTAATTAAATATATTAATTACATTGAACTATTAAATTTGTATGATGAATGTAAATTGGCTTAATTTATTGATATAGATAATTAATTTGTCTTTGTGGAAAAGCTTAAGAAATGGAACTTTATCAACAGATTCAACTCTTTAGTTGTTTTTGGTTGAACATTAGATTGATGGTGGATTTTAAATTGATTATTGTTTCTTTACAAAGACAAATAAAATATCTGATACAATGTCTAAGAATCCCATCGGTCTTAATGCTGGGAGACAAACGAATTTGTGAAAAAAAGTAGATTTATGTTTTCTTTACCTGGAAATTTTCTATGTTTGTATATTCCCAAGTTCTCAAATTGTAAACCTGTTGTGGAATTGGAGACTAGTCAATCGCTGCTTGTGAGAAGAATCAAGCACGGGCTCGACAATAAGTAGACCAAAAAACATTTCCAGGTAACGTGGATTTTGACGATCTTTGGAGGGGCAAACATAACCAGACATTCTGATGATAAGAAGTTGGGTTGTGGACATGCACATATCAGAATTTGTTATTATGTTGCAAGAACTCCATGAAGGTTTAAAAATGTATGCGAGAATGCATGTTATATGAGACGTATTACAGTATTCTAAAACAAACATGTCTCAAGACAGTTTTTAGGAGGATGAACAAGGTAAGTCTATTAAAAATATATTTTATGATACTATTTAAATTAAATATTTATTATATAATCACACTAGGCCGAGCCAAAGTAGTCGTAAGCCCCGACGAACTCGAGACTTGGATGGGCTCTAACTTGGAGTCCTTACCGGCAGATCTCCGTCACATGCCTCGCTCCGAGCTCATAGATCGCCTCCTCTCAATGTATTCATGGTTATTACCATTTTTTATTTGTTTAAGTTATAAAATAAAAATAGAGACAATTAGGTAGGTAAACATGAAAAAATAAAAAATTAGCTAAACGAGCATGATGTGACATAATGTCTTATTCACTGTTGCTGTCCGGTAAGGTTTTTATGTTTTTAATTTTGATTGAGTGTGCTGAGAAATCCACGAGGTGATAAAATATTTATTGTATTAGGTAAACATTTAAATGTATCTCTAACTTTATATTTAACACGACAACTCAAATATTGTATGTTTAATGCCAGGTCAACGCTGAGAGATTACTCAATTTTTTTTTTTTTCCATGAAATACACACATTGATCTAATTTAAAAACGAAGATGAATCTGACAAAACTTCGAACATAAAACCTCTTTCTTATATCGATAGCAATCTAACGATACCCATATACCCATGGTTTCAGTGACGATGACGGCGCCGACGTCGACCACCATTGTTATTACTTTGAAGGGTTCACGTTTTATTGTAACGTGTTAAAATTTATTGTCTGATGTATAAATATTATATTTACATCTAATTTCATATTTATCGTGATACAAAAGGAGTTAGATTGGTAAACATGTATGTATACCTCTAACATTTTGTTTACCTCTGAAACTCAATTATTGTATGTTAACTTATGCTGAAACTGTAGTTGTCGATAAAAGTTTTGACGATTTTATTCTTGGTTTAGTATGATGAGAAACCAACGTTATAACTAGATAAACATTTAAATATATCGCTAACTTTATATTTAACAAAGTTATATATTTGTGTAACATGATAATATTTTTATTGTATCGCTAACTTTATATTTAACACGGTTATATATTTGTGTAACATGCTAACATTTTTATTGTATCGCTAACTTTATATTTAACAATGTTATATATTTGTGTAACATGATAATGTTTTTATTGTATCGCTAACTTTATATTTAACACAGTTATATATTTGTGTAACATGCTAACATTTTCATTGTATCGCTAACTTTATATTTAACAAGGTTATATATTTGTGTAACATGCTAACATTTTTATTGTATCGTCTAAATATATAGATGTATATCTAACTTCCTATTTGGCCACTAACAAAATTATTGAATTTTAATAGATCTGAGCCGAAAATGAACACAAATCCAAATCACCACCACCGATCTCCAGACATGAGCTGAAAGAGCCATTTACGCTTCAGGCCACCACCACCAAGCTCAGAGTCAGCTTGACGTCACTCAGGACTCCAAATCACCAGGAGATCCGAAATCCGCTGCATTGCAAGCGCCTGCTTATCCAGAGCGGAAATGACGAGATTATTCCCATTCGTCGTCCTCGCAGCCAAAGCCGCCGCCGAAGACGGCGACGAAGACGGAAGCACGCCGTTCTGGATCTGAACAAGAACTCTCCCGATGGTATCAGCTTCACTAGCCATCATCTCGAACAACGTCGGACTTGATCGCGTCTTGTCGAGCATCGCCAGAGGCGGAGGCGGAGACATCGGATTAAGAAGACCCGCCGTTAAAGCCAAGTTAAACTTAGTGAAGCTCGAAGGGAAAGAAGATAATGAGGTATATAAAAGATTGAGAGAAAGAGAAAGATGAAGACAAAGACGAGATTGGGAGAGAGAGAAAGATGAAGAAGAGAGGGGTGAGGCAGAGAGAAAGGGTAATATGGGATTATGAAAAATTGAACAGTTGCTAAAATTCATCTTTGTTAGTTTACCAATTACGTTGTTAGTTTAAAGGACCATTATATAAAAAAAAAAATTTAACTCTAAAATAAAGTAAAAAATAAAGTTATTACAAATATATAGTAATTTTAGAGTGGGATATATAATTGGATTGAAGTAATATTTTACTCTATAATAGAGTTTAGAATAAAAAATAGAGTTTTACCTGGAGATCCTCTTTAGACACACATACTGGTCATAATTCAACACTAATTTTAACAGCTCCCTGATTGTTGTCTCTTAGCTCGATTATTTGGGTATTCTAGACTCTCGATTTAGTCAAGAGACGCGCTAGGATCTCACCTATGGCGTTTATCTCTTCATCTCCCAACTTCTCGGTCACATTCACATCTGGTGGCAGTTCTACTCTCTCAGAAATCACATCAAAACATCCTCTGCAACCCAAGATCCAAGTAATCATTAGACACACACATACTGATCATAATTCAAGACCATAATTTTTAACGGCTCCCCTGATTGTTGTCTCTTACCTCGATTCTTTGGGTATTCTAGACTCTCGACTCGATTCAGTCAAGAGACGTGCTAGGATCTCAGAGAACTTGGAGACAGCAACTGAGGCTCTGCAATTGTTTCTCTTGGTTGATCTTTTTCACCGACACCTTTCTCTTCAAGCTTCTTAGAACCATTGAGTGCCTGATTCAACAATATCATATTAAGCATATGTTTCACCAAGCTGTTAAATTTTCTATGTTTGTATATTCCCAAGTTCTCAAATAGCCAAAAATTAAAAACTTGCCTCCGACTGACTCAGCATGGCAGCATGCTTCTGACCGCTCATATGAGAATCAAAGACAATTTGACTATTGCACACCACATTGCACAAACGACAAGTATATTCAGCATTTGTTTTAGCTTTACTTTCACTCGCCTTCTTCTTATTCTTCTGTTTCTCCAGAACCTCTTTTGGGGACTTACCTGATTGCAGTTCTAAGTTGTTTCGGTGTCTTTTACCATAGGTGTGCTTTGCAAATATATCCTTGCTGGTGCAGCTGATCTGGCAAACATTGCACCATACAGGTTCCACAAGCTCTGCTTCCTGTATGGGTTTGGCTGAAACGCTGGACTGAGCTTTTCGACTGGCTACAAGCGCAGCCTGCATAAGGAACTCATACAATTTGTTTTTCTTTCCTTAGTTTCCAGACAAACCATCTTTAAGTTGTCAATCATTTTTCTTGCACTGAATGATATCTTCAAACAGATTAACTTAACTTAAAATTTAAAATACCCCCTGCCCTTTTACAAAGCCAGATACCAAATTCGCCTAATCCAGAACGAAAACTACTGCAAAAAGAGAGACAATTTGATGAAAGAAGAAAGAGGCAAAAAATGCAGAAGAGAATACTAACCCATCTGGAATACTTTTGGTCTAAAATGATAGATACACTTTTAGTTTACCTTATACGTAAGTCTTTTATCTGAGAGGTGCGCAGTGAAGGTTTCAAAGCTATCACAAGACGTAACAGATTCACATGTGGCTCCTCTGCCATTCTGAAGCACATTTCTTCTCGTCTCCTGAGGTAATCCTCTCGGAACATGGTTTTCTATGGTTTTGTGATCCTTAGTATCTCCAGCGTCAGAAGTTGAATCAGTTGACTTGCTGGACTGAGCTTGTTCAGAAACTGGATCTTTCGACACTTCATAGTTAGAGACATGACAACGTCCTTTGTCGAGGAGTCGAGAGGATTCACCACTTGTAAGAGGAGGACCTCCTGATGCTAGGCTTGTCCAGAGCCATATATTTTTGGCAGCAGCAACAAGCGGCGCTGAGGCCTGAGGAGGCTGAGCCAGAAGAATGCTGTACCGCCTCATACGTAGCTGGTGAAGAGCATAGGAGAAGTCCCTGTCACCGGAAATGAGCATGAGATTCGCTGGTGCAGGGTTGTCTACTGCCCACAGTACCATATCTACTAGAATCTTCTTATCGCTTGCATCTTTTACTCCTGTTCAGACCACCAAAACAGCACAACTCAGTATTGTATTCGAATCTACCTACCAAAACTTACGTTATATATAACCTAAAGTCTGAGAATTGATCACAGTTTCCAAAGAATACTGCATAGTCAACATGGGAATACACAATTCAATTTCTTGCATAACACAATGAGCAGAAATCAAACCCTAAACCGATCGACCCAAAATCATCAACTAACGGCCAACACTAATCCAAAAACACACTCACAAGATCAACAATACTGCGCACATACAATCTAATAAAAGTAGAGCAACTCCAAAGTCAATATGGTGATAACCATTTCAATTTCTTGCATAACCAACGAGAGCAGAAATCCAAACACTAAATCACAGATCCAGGATCATCATCTAACAAATAACAGTAACGAAACAAAACAAAATCCCAATTTCTGGAAAGAAACAAGAGCGTCATGGGCGAATCAGATGGGGTTTATGAGAATAAAACCTGCGGGAACGTGATTAAGCCCAACACCAGTAGAAGAGAGCGCTTGCTGAACATGTGGAGGGATGAGATTGGTGTCGCCATAAGCAGAGATTGAGACAGGACCACAGTAATTCATCTTCAACAAAGCCGAACTCACATTCTGGGCAATCGCGTGCGCATCCCAACCCTTGGGTACCTCGCAGTTTTCTATGTCCCACCACACCGACGTTTTGGCCGTAGCGTACTCCGCCTCCGCCGTGGTCATCGCCGGATATTCTTCAGAGAATAAACAGTTGTTCCAGATGAAGCAAGAGTCAACAAAAATTACTCTCTCTCTCTCTACAGTCGAAGATCGGAGCTACTAGGGTCCCGCAAAGCAATCTAACATCTGATTTTGTAACAAATCTCCATTTTTGCTTCCATGCAGACGAAGAAACCTTTCGCATTCTACTCCTCGGCAGCATTTATTTTTTAAGACACGTCAGCGAATTGAAATCGCGCCAATAAAAGAAATTGAAAAGCCGTTGTAACTTTTGAAGCTGCATCTCCCTCGGTAATTAGCAGGAAAAATAACTCGTAAATAGGATTGATAAATGATAAGTAAGCCTATTTAATTAATAAATTAATAATTAGGTTACTAAATAGATGGACGCATGCCTAAGCCGTTACGCTATCAATTTTTTTCTAGAAAATAGAAACTGTCAACTTTCTTCTATCCAGAAGTCCAAATTTTAAATTTTTAAGATTTTTTTCATAATATTCACAAAGAGTATCATTTTAAAGTTTATTTTTGTTTCACAAATAATGTCGTTTTATGTTTTCAATGCATAATTTTAAACAAAAATTCAAGGGGTTTAAAAATCTTATCATTACCATTGAATGATTCCCATTGCTACACAAAACCAATACCTAATGTTGTTAGAGAACTCTCTCAAAAAAGAAAAAAACACATAAAAGTATACAAACAGTCGTACATATATGATTAGCCCGCACTCTACGTAGAAATATATTACAAAACTCGTTAACATATATATATATATATTTGTAATATTCTGATTTCTGGTATACGGTGGTGCATGCGGAGAGACTTATAAGAATTGATTTGACTACCTATGTCACAAAAGTGCACTTATCTTTTCGATTACTTGTCCAGAGAGAACTCCAAAGTTAAGCGGGTTTGAGCTGGAGTAATTTAAGGTTGGGTGACCTACAAAGAAGTGATTCGTGGTACCGTACGAGTGAGAACAAAACATGGAGAAAAATCATGTGGTGATTTGTAGGGTAAGTAAACAAGACTTGCTACCCTCCCGGACTAGGGTGGGGCCCACGAATAGTGGCGGTCGGGACGTTACAATATTAAAAAAAATATATATTTTAAATAGACATTCTATTTATTACAAATTGTAATATTTGAGAGAAATATGGAATAACACATAATTTCCTCTAATTTTGTTCCTCTAAGATAACAATCATTTACATCCATAGATGTGTATAGTGTAAATTTATGAAATCTAGTTTTGGCGGTAATAAGATGACTTGGTCGCCTCGTGCAGTCTGTTTGTGTTTTGATTTGATGGTGTGTGTTGGACGAATTACTTTTCGCAAGTATTTTTTTTCATATGGATGCATCGAATATCTTGTCAATTTTGGGTGATTCGAATAATGGTCGTCTCTATTACATTAAATGTCATTACAAATAAGAAAAAATAATTGAAATAGGAAAAAATATAATTGTTTTTTAAAATTATTATCGATGAGAATATAAAAATTATTTATTTCTCATTAAAGATGTAATTTATTATTTAGTTTCTTAATTATGGTGACATTATTAAATAATAATCAATCTATACATATTCAAAAAACCTGTTTTGTGTAAATCCGAGAAAATACTAGAGAAATCCTTAAGACCGAAAAGCCGAAACCTAATACAATTGTCCTTAGAGATAGATTGCAAATTTCATTTTCATCTATACTGTTAACTAAATAAATTAATCCTTATTCTGATGATAGGAAACATCTGAGAATGAAAGCTCATTATTATTAATTATCTTTTAATTGTGTGGATCGGAGTCCATTATCGTACATGTTGTTTGCAATCGGGAATGTTATGCATTCATGTTTCAGGAACGAAACGACTATTAATCTTGCGTTTTAAGCACACTTTTAAAGTCACAAGAAAAAACAAAGAAAAATGAGCATTTAGACATGGAGCAATCATCTAGTACTGTATAAGATTAAAATGTGAAACAAATTAAAAATACTGTCACATATTAATTAAGATTACTAATGCCGTGCGCATTAGGTAACATACATGTAGAATAGAGAAACACACGATCCATCATCCATACATATACTATTATACAAGATAGAGAATATATATATATATATACATGCAACCTATCTGTATTTTTGACTCTTTCACCACCTATTTATTTATTTATTTAGTACCGTATGGCAACGACGACGTATGATGAAATTAGTACATCATCCGTGCCAATCTCATTTCTCTCGATAGAACAACAACGTCAACATTAAATTCTACCTCGCAACAAACCTATCTCTCAATTTGGTTTCAGTTCATCCAACACTCAACAAATTTGCTTGGTGTGTAATGTTTATTTTCGTTGATCAATTTCATCTCCTTATCTCTTTGTAACTGATTCAAATAGTTTCTATTTTTGGTTGTAAACTCTAAATGATGCCCGATTCAAAGGGTTTGAGAGTAGTTAAATACAAAATAAGTTAAAAAAAAAAAAGAAAAAAAGGTGAAGGTTACATGATATTACACCTAGCTAGTGCTCCTTCTCCGAGAGGCCAGAGAAAAGCTCCGATTGCAAACTTCCTCTTCTCGTAAGAATCTCCGATGATCGGCAAGCCATACTCTCTCAAAAGTTTATCCAGTTGCCACTCTGGCATTTTCTCATAATCACTCTTTGTATATTTTGGATAATGAAGAGTGGCACATAAGCTCGTTATCCATAAACCTTCTAATTATCATTTGCCAAAATCTTTATCTATAAACCTTCTAATTATCAAACACACAATAACAAATTGTTATTCTTATAAATTTATATATTATAAATCTTATATAGATTTTATAGTTTATATTTTTTCTATTTTATAGTTTCGGGTTTTTCTCATATTTTACTTTTTTCTATTTTTCGTAGTTTACATCTAAAGGATATAATCCAATTTTTTCCTTTTTTAAAATGAATCATGCCATCATGACGTATTCATCAAATGGTAGTAGCAAGAGCATGCACTAAACTATATGGCTCATTGTTTGTAGACACAGCGTCAAACCACTCTAGCATCAATCTCCCCTTTTGGCATTTTTTAATCGCTATTTTGGCACACCAAATTATTCTCTCCTTCTGGTTCTTAACAAACTCAAACTCTTCCAACAAAACCACCATTTTCCACCATAACATGACCACTACAAGATAACCTAGGCAATATTTCCAAACCCTTCAAAATTGTCCATAACCTATCTTTGGAGTCATACCAATCAATAGCTGTGCCATTAATCCAGAAGAACACGCTCTCTATCACACAATGAGATGACGAGTGACCCCATCCATTATTCATCGCTAAGTCTGCTGCTCTCCTCTACCTTTATTTAGTTTATAGGTCGCATTCTTTCCCTCAGACCTCACATAGACAGGTTCTTCATAACTAACGCTTTTGTACTCGGAGCCTACGCATATCCCCTCACTATGAATCTGCAAAAACTCCCAAGTTTGGGTATTCATATCAAAAACTTTCATCCAATTCGTTGAATTGAGATTTTTGCAGCCTCTTGTTACATATATTTTCTCGACGCAAGTAGATTGGACGCAAATAGATTATAAAACCACTTAATTGAGAGCTTGCAAATGCTACTAATACACTTTTGCTTCTTTTATGCATCTTCTCCGTTTCATCAAGTGTTATTAACATCACTATCGTTGGTTCAGGAAGAAAAGGCAACCCAATTTGTTGGTGGAGCAAGTGCAACTAAACCGAAAAACAAGATAGCATAATGGACGAATAGTTTTGCCAAATATGATCGTAGATACTGCACAAAATATGCTCAAATCAAATTCTCGAAAGAATTATGTAAATCTCATTGGTTTTTCTTTTGAGAAAAAAACTTTCATCCTTAAAAATATAGATGTTGCCACTCAACATGATATCTAAAATCAAACTTTGATTAGGAAACTAAAGCATAGTGAAAAATGGAGAAACAATGTCAGAATTATCACCAATTCTACTATATAAAAAAAAAAGATAAAACAACTCTCATATATTAGTGTGCTTGTTTGCGCAGGATTGTCGTCATTTTGATGACGATGCAGTGATAGGTGTCGTCAAATCCTGTCCGAGACTCAAGGACTTGAGGATCACTTTTTGTGAGGTGAGTGCATCAGGGATTGAGACGCTTGGCACGCTCACGAGGGTGTCTGCACATGGTTGCCCAAGTTCAGAGGCACTTCGTCTGTTTCCAGCTCAGGTTTAGTTTGTTGTTTTTCGTTTTTTTTCTTTTAGCTTTCATAGTGTTTTTAAAATTCTGTGAAATATTTTACACGTGCCAAATATATATAAAAAAGAAAAAACACAATGAATCTGCATATAATACAAATCAGTTTATAATAATAATAAAAAAAAAAAAAA
>PKMM01016865.1:173049-248390 GCA_002933915.1 Eutrema heterophyllum | reverse complement strand
TATATATATATATATATATATTTAAAGCCAAATCATTTATACAAATTTTGTAAACCTTATGTAATTAAATGGATACCATTTTCTTTCTAAACCAGATGATGCATACAAATGACAAAACTATATGTTTTTTCGTATAAATTTCATATCCAAGTACAAATAGCAATTGTGTATATCTTCTTTTACCTTCTTTTTTTTTTTCCTTTTTTCTAGTCTTTCTTAGGATTTGTTGTGTATATAATAAATACAAAAGACCACATTATAGATCATGAAGCTAAACAATTCAATATTGGCAGCAGTGAACGTGGCGAATCCTGGCCGTGGAGGCGGAAGGAGAGGCGGCGGAGCAATGGATGACGACAAGTTGGTCTTCGAGACGACCGTAGGGGTGAAACCGACAAGGACTGGCCGTCTCGGAGTCCATGAACCCTAGAGTGCAGCGTTACTTGGTAGCCATTGAGTATATATTTCTCGGGATCACAACAGCAGGCTACGGACCGCACGGTCGTCGGCGTATTGCAGGTTGGTTTGTGTTTGTATTTTATTTTTTAGATTTTTCTTGGCCGATTTAATGCTGAAATGTGAATTTGATTGTGAATTTGATACATTTCGGGATCCATTGCAGGAGGCTTTTATATCCCCGTCTTTGGATTGTGTCAATGATTGGCCTCTGCTGAGGAAAAAGTATGGAATGCATTATCACTTTGTTTGCATGCACTTACCTTTGTTTTTTATGACATGATTCTGTGATGGATGAATTCAATAATTGAATACAATCGAAAAACAGAGGAGCTCAAGGAGAAGCGACCTGACTATTTGGTCTAGACTACTTTGTTTTCCTGGTTTTGTCATGTCTCTAGGCATGAAAACTTTGATAAAAAAAATTCGTATTGCTAGGAAGACCAAGACGAATCTGGTTTAATCTCCACTAGAAAATTGAGGACTGTGCTGGGAGATTTCCATGGAGATTTAAAGCTCTCGATCATCTTTTTTGCTGTTTCTTGTGCTGCTTGCTTGTTATCTGAGTTGCGAAAACTTCAACTTGTTCTGGGAATTGCTCATCTAGATGCTGTAAGGCACAATGCTCGTCTCCTTTATTCCGGTTTTAAATATTGATTGCTCAACTTGTATATGGTTTTGTTTATGTTTGATCGTCTCTTGCTGAAGATCATATTCTCCTTGGTTCATTTTGATCCTTCAATTCTCTGAAAGTGGACACAGCGATTTACAATCTCATAAATCCTCATGAATCTTTCTATCTTCTTACTTTCTCCTCTCTCTCATGAAGGATTGTCAATTGTTTGTCAAACAAGTTAATATGTTGCCCAAATTCCCCAGGTACGCATTTGGAGAAAGGCAAAAGGCGCATTGAGTTTTTTTTTTTTTTTTTATTGTTTGTTTGGTGTTCTCAACTTGTAGTAGTAGTAATCTCTTATTTTTTTCTTGTCCTCCAGTTACCAAATACTGAAGTTTGGTTTCAAAGGCCAAAATACATTGTCAAAAAGTTACTCTCAGGAGATCTGGATCTAGGCATCGTTGGTCTTGACATAGTTAGTATGATGATGAGTTACAAGTGTTCCTTTGGTGCATTGTGGTCCTTTAATTTTTATTTCAGAATGCAATTTAATTGTTTTGGAATCATCCAACTTTTGTTTGCAGCTAGGCCCCAAAATTATGAAAGAAAACGGCATAAAGCATGTGACTTTTTCAACTGCAGATGGAGCCCTAGAGGCAGCTCCTGCGGTGAGATGTACGTTAATTGCATATCAGCCTTAAGAGTTGGACTTATGTTCCCTTATTAGACTAGTAAGCTTCCATAAGGAGGCTTGGATTTTGTATGAAAGGGTAGAGTACATCAGGTCTTTCTGCAAGAGAGCTATCTTATTTAAATTTTACCCATGGTTGCATTCTGGAAGAATTGTAGTCGGCTTGTAGGGTCTTGTTTTCATCGATAGTTCCTAGTATGTTCCTGAGATGATGAATTATAACAATACTGAAAGAAGTCATGATTGTGTGCAGTGTTTGTTGACACATTTTTTCCTTGTTAATTAGATGGGGATAGCTGATGCCATTGTAGACCTTGTGAGCAGTGGGACAACCCTTAAAGAGAACAACTTGAAAGAGATTGAAGGAGGGGTGGTTCTGGAAAGCCACGTTTGATGCGTAGATCTTTGGATCTGATTATAGTTTCTGCACTTGGCAACCGTTATATCAGATGATCTTTCCTTTTTGCTTACTATCAGGCTGCACTAGTGGCGAGCAGAAGGGCATTAACTGAGAGAAAAGGAGCACTAGACACAGTGCATGAGAGGAACGGATGCTGAGGAAGTGGCTGCACGTGTGAAAACCCAACCATCATTATCAGGATTGCAGGTAAAGTTTGAGAACATTTGTAGTTCCAACAGAAGAATTGCTTTCGATGTCTATCTGTGTATTTTCACTGATCGTAGGTGATAGTTTAGACGGCTGTGCTTCTTTTGTGATGTGCAGGGACCAACAATAAGTCCAGTTTACTGTAAACGAGATGGAAAAGTATCGATTGAGTGTTATATGCCATTGTGATATGTGTACCTAAAAAAAGCTCTATACGAGTCTGTGCAGCAACTGAGAGCGGTTAGTAATGCCATCCATCTTTGCTTCGACCTCACCCTTTCACTCTAAGATGTGACATATTAATGGGATTTACAAATACGCCCAAACCATTTGCTTATTGTCTGAAAAGGTGCAAATCAGGCTCATGTTTTGTTTGGTGATGTCATGAAATGTGATTGCAGGTGGGATGTAATGGGGGTGCTGGTTTCACCTCTAACATACATTTTCGATGAGGAGACTCCCAGATGGAGTCAGCTTCTGAGTAACCTCGGACTTTGATCCTGCTTTATATCATCATTCAGACAGGTTTTGGTTTAGTGAATTGCATTTGTAGAAAGAAAGAAGACCAATTTTTCGATCTTTTTTCTTTTTGGTTTATCTTTGATGGATCTTTTAGAAGAAAAACAGAGATTATCTTCCAGTTTCAGATGATAGTCACTTAAAACCAATTTTATCAAATTCAATTTTCTTAGCAGGTTTTGCAGTTCGATTGGAACCCAAATTGAACTTATGTTTTATCTCGTTTGCTAGTTAAACGGAATGAACGAATGAAAAGGAGATCAAAACTTTCATAATGATGAAATACAGTGAAAGTCACAGTTGATCCATAAATCAATATTTCCATTCAGGGCCGTGCTTAAAGAGTAGAATTTTGGTAGAGATAACAAACAAAACAACAACCTCTCAAGCTCTTCTTCTTCGCTTCCTCTTCTCTCTGTCCGAACTAGAGGAAGACGATGAATCTGACTCAGAATCAGACTCGGAACCAGAACTGTCAGATCCAGACGATGACCCTGATTCTGATTCCGCAACTTGCTTCTGTTGTTGCATGATGTGGCGTGGCATGTTCTTCAGGTACTCTCTGAGATTCTCTGTGATGCCTCCAAGACCAATGGAAGTAAAGAAGTTGATTGCAAACCTCGTGTTCTTTGGATTATCTGTAGGGAAGATGGACTCAAGTGATTCCTGCATTGTTGGATCCTGAAGCCTCTCGTTAAGCAGCCTAATCCCCAAGTGTTCTGAGAATTCCTGAAAAAGGATCTTAATAAAGATACGAGATGAGGAAGTTGTGTCTTCCTCCGTTAACCGAATGTAGGCAAGCACATGCCAGGGAAGTGCATCTGT
Source organism: Eutrema heterophyllum (assembly GCA_002933915.1). Lineage (NCBI taxonomy): Eukaryota > Viridiplantae > Streptophyta > Magnoliopsida > Brassicales > Brassicaceae > Eutrema > Eutrema heterophyllum. The sequence continues at coordinate 244,676 of PKMM01016865.1, read as the reverse complement.
GCCCAATAAATGGGCGAAGAAATTGGCCACATTACGCAACTTGTTTGTCTCGAGACGATGGATCATGGAATACTGCTGAACAAAACATTTCTCAAAATTCTCTTGATGAATTTTGTTGATCATACAGAAACGCTGACCCAACAATCCATAGTAGCGCAGATATGTTCTCTCCTGGGAGCAGCATTCCAGGAGCATTATGCATAGTTCCATCTCTTGACCTGGTTCAAGTTTAATTTTAAGTAACTTGTGACCTGCTTCCTCAAAATCAACGCTGGACATTATGATCAGGTATATTGTCCTCCTTAGATTAACAAGATTAGTCTCTGTCTCGTCTCTTATTCTCATTTGTTCTTCATCTTCTTCATCAGACCCATTTTCCTCCTCATCATTATCCTCTGAACTAGCATCAGAGCCATCTTCATCCTCAGACTCCTCACCAAGTAACTCCTTCAGCGCCTCGTATTTCTTTTCATTCTCAAGGAAGTCAGGATCAGGTTTGAAAACATCCATAGAGGTTTCAGGATTTATTTCATCATCATCAAGAGATACATCATGCGAATATTTTTCTTCCACAAGATCTAGCTCAGGACGAACAGCCGGATGTCCCTGAAACCTTGCTTTCCTAATAGCAAAGAGCCCTTCAATCAAATACTGAACTCTCTTATCTATCTCTCCCTCGTGCAGTATACCGAGAAACCGTTCAAAAATCCCATTCAATCCTTTTGGTGTAACATCCTGAAGCATCGCACCACACTCTCTCACGAATCCAACAGCCACCTCGACACTGTCATCAGTCGGGTCTTGCAGAAGTAAAGTGACTAATTCAAGGGCAATGATCTCCTCAGCGACTTGCTGGTTTACTAGATGTGCTATAAGTTTTACGGCAGCGAGTAATTGAGGCTTGTCATTACGCTTATACGCTCTCTTTAGCTGCAAAACAACCCTTTTCAATAGAAGTTGAGCAACTTGAGGGAATTTGGCGTTAATAACAGCGACTAAAGCTGCAAAGACATGAGTGAATCCAGGAGATGCCATTTGAGACTTGATACATGACCGGCAGAAAAGTCCCCTTCCTCTAATGAGATTTTCCGCAAACAGTTCAGGGATTATGTTCTTGATGTTGCTTGCATTGACCTTATTCACCAGCCCATTAATACTTTTACGGAGTGCGTCCCATGTAAGACGTTGATACTCTACACTGATCTTGTCTTCCACCTCCTTCATCATGCGTGCTAGCTTATAAGGAGGAATATAAACTCCACCAGTTTTTCCCAAAGCCATAGCATTGTTATCAGATGGATTGAGTTCTGGCAACTTGGGCTTTACAACTTCACTCTTCTCTTGGCTTTTCCTGCTTTCATCATATCTATCACTGTGTCTCCTCTCCTTTTCATCTCTAGCTCCATCGTCCCTCCGCCAGTTCCCGTTCTCATGCCCATCAGACCAGTCTCTCTCTCTCCGATCCCTCTTTAAGAGACCTGAAGGTTTATCTGCTATGACTCTGCTACCCCTATGACCTCTCTCTCTACGATGCTTCTCCATATCTTTGGGGCTTCGCTTGATCTTAAAACCTTGTTCTCTTCTTGTTTTGTGATCTTTGCAATACATTAAATCTTAAGCGTATAACTCTATTTATAGAGTTGTGATTATAGTAAATTGTTATTTCCTATTGTTACAATTTTGCTTTCTCTTTATTTGCCTTTTCTTCGTGATATTTTTTAACCCAATCTCCTTTGTTTGCTTGATTTCCTTTTCCTTTGTTTTTCCCTTCTTTTTTTTTTTCTTTTTCTTTTTCCTTTCCTTGATTTTCGTTTTGACTTGTTATTCCATTTCCTTTTCACATCTATTCCCAACATCTTTTCCATAAGATATGTTTTAAAAAATATGTTACAAAATAATTATTATTTTAGTTGATACACAAACGAAAAAAGATCATAAAGTACTAGATCGTAAAATCAGAATGACTCAATAAGAACAATAAAGAAAACCCTTTGATTGCACTATAATTTTTTACTGAACCATGATTTGTTCGGGTCAACGATTATGTCTGGTTCATGGTTATTTGCTGAGTTTTTATGAGTTTTACCGGATTTTATAGTTTTGGGTTTTAGAGCTATATCCGGACCGGATTGTTGTATGGATCCTAGATTTTATCCTGAAAATATTATATTAAATCTATAAATCGCTAGTATCTAGTATATAATAAAGCTAAGCACGGCACTGTTCACATCATTGAGACAGGTTTTGGTTTAGTGAATTGCGTTCGTAGAAGTAAGAAGACCGGCTGGGTTAAACACTACATGTTTCTTTTTGGTTATTCTTTGATGGATCTTTTGGAAGAAAAACAGAGATTGTCTCGTTCCAGTTTCAGATAAAACTAATTTTATCAAATTTAATTTGATTTCAATTTTCTTATCAGTTTTTGCAGTTCGATTGGAACCCAAATTGAACTTCCGTTGCATCTCGTTTTCTACTTAGACGGAAATGAAAAGGAGATCAAAAAACTTTCATAATGAAAGTCACAGTTGATCCATAAATCAATATTTCCAGTTCAGTAGATTCATAACTCAAGGAGTCGGGATCTCTGGTGGAAGCTCTTGCATCTACATCAGAACTCGGAAACTCTTATGTCCTAAGCTTCCATTCTGTGACTCCTCACCCATTGTTGCAGAAATGAATCCAACTTAAATCCTCATGGAAATTCATACTTGACAGTTGACACGCCCGAGATACAGACCACATGCAGGAGCCATGGGTTTGGCTGCAGTCACTGTCTTCGCCTTCAGGATACGTTCAACTGAATCAAAACCATAGATAACCCCAATGGAGCTTTTTATACATTTTTATCAAACCCCAGAACTGTAAACTCTACAAGGAGAGAGAGAGACCGTCTGAGACCGTCAACTCTCCCGTGCCTACACATTTAAGTGCTCCTACAAGCAGTCGAACCTGCACAACATAAAGAGACTATATAAATCAACACAGCTTAAGAGTATCTCAACTCCGTCTCTTTAATATCCTTTAATGTCGTCAAATCAAATAGATTTGCTTCTCATTTCTAAGTTTCACATAGGAGGTGAGTGAGGACAGCTATTACTGTCTATATTAATCAACAGGCTACAATTGATAGGCATGTTCTACCAAGAGAGACAATGGATATACATCTTACCTGGTGGTAAAGAAAAGCGCGGCCACAAGCTGTTACTACATAGCACCGGTGTCGTCTCCTCATACCAAAAGTATCACCATTTGTAGACCCCACCAACTCGCCAGCATTTGTAGAAACACCAGCAGTCTCAGTGTTGGGTAGACTGGAACATGTGAGAGGATCTCCATTGTTTAGGTTACTCCGCGTCCTTTCCGTGATAGATGGAAAATATGGAGTTGATGGTACCTCAGTGACATTTAGTTCATCTAATGATCTCATAGGTGACTTTGCCTGCAAAACAACCATCCGTCAAAAGACTATCAGGTTTCCGGATGAACATCAATCTACATCTAAAAGTAACTTCTTTTATAGATACAGACGAAAAAGCTATCTTCCTTTTTCTGATTATTACTGAGACAAATGCATATTAACCCAAGAGTAACTTGCACATCTACTAACTACAAAAACAAAAGCGAGAATCTACGAGGGTACTTTGATATGTTGTGATGGCTGAGAATACTACAGCCGATTCTGTGGCTTCGCGTCCCTTTCAAGATTTTTATCTCGGCTGGGTCATTTGCTTTCTGTTGAGTCCTTCAGTCTACGCTACATCCCAAAATTCTTTTTATTCCCATATTATGCTTAACATGAATCGACTGTGCCAATTTATGTTCCAATAAAACTAATGTACATTGTTCAACCAGGTGAGAAGTATAACCCATAAGTGTGCTCCGCCGCAAATTACTCAGTTGGACAGCTGAAGCTCTTGTGACTCTTCAAGAGGTACCAATCCTTCAGCTTTTTTTTTCTTGATATGAAATTGTACGAATAATGACGTTTTCCCTTGATGGCTAATTAACCTAATCGCGAATTCTTTGGGCAGGCGGCAGAAGATTATTTGGTTGGTTTGTTCTCAGACTCAATGCTCTGTGCTATCCATGCAAGACGTGTTACTCTAAGTAAGTACTCCAAAAGAAGACATGTTCAGTCTAAACTTTATGAATCACACTCATACTTCTGTATCCCTTTGGACCAATACTTGCTTGAAAATCATATATCATATGCTCATCTGTTTCGATTAGTACGACGATATAATAAGGTGAAGGTTACATGATATTACACCTAGCTAGTGCTCCTTCTCCGACGGCCAGAGAAAAGCTCCGATTGCAAACTTCCTCTTCTCGTAAGAATCTCCGATGATCGGCAAGCCATACTCTCTCAAAAGTTGATCCAATTGCCACTCTGGCATTTTCTCATAATCACTCTTTGTATATTTTGGATAATGAAGTGGAATCTTGAAGCTGCTCGATCGATTTTTGGTCGTGTTGTCACCGATCTTCGTCTTGTTCTTCTGATCTTCACAATCTTGATGATGATGATGGTTATTGTCTCGGATGGCTGAATTGGAATGATCATGGCTGAATTGGATCCCCATTTTATATGAAATAAAGGATTTAATTTCTTGACAAGAAAAGTAGGGTTTTTGGAGATTTTAATTAGGGTTTGATGTTTCTTATGTGGAAATGGGGGATGCGTTTATATAGGAAAAATTTGTGGATGAAGGTGAAGAACTTCGTGGGATCATGTAGAAGCACGCACGTACTAGATTTTGAAACTTTCTTTTGTTTTTATGTGTGTTAATGTTTTTTTTTTGTCTTTTATTTGTTTAATTTATCTCTATCGTCGACTACATGATATTCGATAGAATTTCAAATATTTTGCAAAAACTGATTAACCATTATTAATTTTATAACCGTGAGTTTACCTTTTGACAAAAGCTAGTTACCCCCCATGAAATTTGATTTGTCAATTGGTCAAATAAATCAGCTTTGTGTGTTTCTTTAATTCATGTTTTTACTCGCACAACAATATTAAAAAATAATGGAGGCTGCTTAAAACAAGAAAAAAAAACAAATATTGGAGGCTGCTATAACAATATCATCACGTCACATATTAAATACATCGAGATAACTCTTTTCTGTGGATTGTATATACCTCATTAATTAGCTTTGTTGAATTTTTGCTAGTTTTCGTTTTCACAGAACAGAAGCGAATTGAATGTTTTTTTTTTTTTTTGTGTGTGTGTGTTGGGGATGCTTAAATGGAGTGTTTATATATTTTTTTATCATTAAAATTGTGTTAAGCACCCATGATAAGAATTCTCTGTATTATTTGCTCCAATGGTAGATTCTTATTTCGGGTGCTTATTTAAAAAAAAAAATAATTAAAATTTTAATTTTATTTAAGATAAAAACATAGAATACATTGGATACATTGGAATTTGAAACATACGACATACAAACATATTAAACATATTTCAAAATCATAAACAGAAAGCAAACCTCAGTCCGAATCTTAAGTATTTCCCCAAATATGTCCAAATTTTCCCCAAAGATGCTCAACCAAATCATTTTTCAATTGTTGATATCTTCTTGTATCACGAATGCTTGCTCGAATACCTATCATCTCGCGGACATTTGTACGCTTGCGACGCCTAAATGGTGCATCATTTGAACTTCCTTCTCCTTGTTGGAATTCTGTTTCATCATACAGTCCATCTCGTTCGTCTTCTACTATCATGTTGTGAAGTATGACACACGCTCTCATAATATTTCCAATTTTTGCTTTATCCATAAAAAGAGCCGGGTTTTTAACAACAGCAAAACGAGCTTGCAAGACTCCAAATGCACGCTCAACATCTTTCCGGAAACCTTCTTGAAGTTCAGCAAATAAAGATTGTTCTAAGGTCTGGGGAAGTTTAATAGTTGGGATAAAAGTTGCCCATGTCGGATAAATACCGTCTGCGAGATAGTATCCTAGATGATACTCATTTCCATTTACAGAGAAATTCACTGGTGGAGCTTGACCATTTATTATATCATCAAAAACAGGTGATCGTTCAAGAATATTGAGATCATTTAAGGTACCTGGAGCTCCAAAAAACGCGTGCCATATCCAGAGATCATATGAAGCTACGGCCTCTAAAACGATTGTGGGCTTTGCGGAACCACGTGAAAATTGCCCTTTCCAAGCGGTGGGGCAATTCTTCCACTCCCAATGCATACAGTCGATGCTTCCTATCATCCCAGGAAATCCACGTTCATCTCCTTTAACAAGTAGTCTTCGAAGATCCTCCGGTGTGGGTCTTCTTAGGTACTCATTGCCGAACACATTTATGATTCCTTCGACAAATTTTTCTAAACATTTACGAGCAGTACTTTCGCCGATCCGGAGGTACTCGTCAATCGCATCAGCCGCCATCCCATAAGCCAAGAGCCGAATAGCTGCTGTACACTTTTGAAGTGTCGACAGACCGGGTCTTCCGAGAGCATCTGTTGTTTGTCGAAAGTATGGAACTTCATTGGCCAATTGACTGGCAATGCGCAAGAACAATGGTCTGTTCATTCTAAAACGTCTTCGGAATAAATAAGGAGGGTATGTTGCATCTTCAGCGAAATAATCTTTCTGTAAACGCAAGTCCGCTTGTTCCCGACCTCTTTGAATATAAGCTTTCTTCTTGATCCTTCTTGCGTCTTGATGATCAGCATCACGTACGGACAAATCCTCCAACCGTTGCTCCATTATTTCGTCACATTTTCTCTCAAAATATTCATCAAGTGGATCTTCATAATCATTAAGAAAATAATCATTATGAGAAGAAAGGTGATCTTCATAATCATTATGGGAAGAAGAAGCCATAAGAGGAGAAAGAGAAATGGAGTTTAATTAAGTAAAATGGTAGAAGAAAAAGTTTAGTTTATTTCAGAATCTTGTTTTAATGTAGTCGAGAGTAGCAAGAGTAGCAAGGAGAACGAATGTAGAAATGAAATGTGAGTTAAAATGATATGAATTATACAAGTCTCAACACATTGCATTTATAGAAGTGGGTTACAATGATTCGAACGACATGTGACAAAAGAAAACAACTACAACCAATGGGAAAAAAACAGAAACACAAGTGACAGCTTATGATGACTTATTTGTTCCCTTGTGCACCCATGATGAAAGAAACAGAAAAACATGTGATTTGTTGTGGCAGCTTATGCCGACTTGAGCATAGAAACACTTGTGACTTCTTCTGGTGGTTTTGCCGACATCGTTCTCTTCAAATGGAACTGCTGCAACAAGATTAAAACAACAATTAACCAACTATCAGATTATCAAGATAGAAACATAGCTGAAACAGAAACTGTCAAGTAAAACCAGACAGAGACATAGATTAACTTAAAACATGAAACATGAAGCTGAAACAGAAACGTAGCTATAACACAAACACCAAACACAAACCTAAAATGAGACATTGTTTCACTAATTAGCCAGCATGTCCGAAATTAGTTTCTCTTTTAGAGCTAGTTCGCTCTGAGATAGTGGTTCTCTTTTGGAAATGAGACTGTCAAGTAGCCTCTGCTTCGCAAGTGTAGCCTTCATGGCATGGTCCTTATCTTTCATCTCCCTAATGGTTTGTAACTCCGAAACATCTTTCCCTTCATCCACACGCTTCTTGCCTCTGCTTTTAGCCGCCTTAACACCAGGAGGACGTTTCTGAGCTTCATCGTCAAGTAGAGAGGTTGCTGATGATGCACTATCATCCTCACATTTTCTTCTTTTAGAGCCTCCATTAGCTTTAGCTGTTGATAGCTCACACCATTTCTGGTCAAAGCGCAGCACTCTCCAAGCATGCTCAAGGTTGAAGCTCTTACGGTGATTGTTATAGTAGATTTCATAAGCTGCCTTAACAACATCACCATCGTTCTGACCACTAGCTTGCTCTCGTGATGCAGCCTCAAAGGCTCCACAAAACTTGTTCACAATGTCGTTTATCTTCTGCCACCGGTTCTTGCACTGATTTGGCTTTCTAATTACACCACCAGCAGCTTTAGGACTTCCCTTAATGTAGTCTGCAATTCGTTGCCAAAACGCTCCTGATTTTTGCTCGTTGCCGACGAGAGGATCCTTGCTCGTGTTGAGCCATGCGCTGATGAGAACTAGATCATCAGGTGGACTCCAGCTGTTCCTCTCTTTACGCCCTGCAGGCGTGTCTTCAGAGAAGCCTGACTCTTCTGTCCGTTGAGTACTGAAAAATGGAACTTGGGATAATCCAAATTCTTCAGAGAAGCCTGCAGCGTCTTGTTGACTATTCAAGAGGTCAACAAAGTTGGGGGCTTGAGGAAATGGATTCATATTGAAATGGCTTTGAAAGAAGAAACGGAAACGGACAGAGCATAAGCTGATCAGGAAAAAGAGATTGAAACGGAAATGGAAAGAGAATAAAGAGGCGAAGATGATCAGAAAGAGAATAAAGAGAATAAAGAGAACAAACAGGCCATTAAATAGGGGAAAAGAAGAAGCAGTGAGGTAGAGAAGAAGCTGTGAGTTTTCAGTTGCATTGAAAACTCTTAATTACGAAAAGCCAACTCAACCATAAGCCAACACAACTCTTAATATAGCCTGAACCATAAACTCAATTGCATTACAACCAAATCAAAATCAAAAACTCACAATTGCATTAACTCACACCTACTAACATCTACCACACGCAGAGTTACAAAATTTCCAAAAATCAAGAAAGCATCATTTCGAAGAAAAAAACATAACATTAAGTTAGTAGTTAATCAGCCTGCACCAGGATAAAATACAGAACAATTAATTAAACGTTTTACCAACCACCAATTCAATTGAAAACATATTAGCTGACAGAAACAACCAGAGAACATGTGGAAAATTTCAGAACTTCTCTTCTGAGAAAACGAAAACAAATAAGGGAAGTTGTACCTTGATCCATCTCCAATAGACTCTTCGCATGAATCGCAATATCATGCTCCTCACATCACATCAATTTTAAACAGACATGCACAAAGACAACAAACATAGCTCGTTAAATCGATGAAATAGAAACAACCAAAAGTAAAGTATTATAGTTTTTATGAAACATACATCCAAAAGCATTAGATTTTAAGTGTCGATTAGAGAATTTTGACCAAAAACGAAGCACAAAACCATGAAAACTCCAAATGAAAATTAAACAATTTTTTGTAAACTCAATAAACAAGATATAAACAAAGAAAAAAACCCATTTTCAGTGCTTGATTGAAACCCTAAACCCTAATTGATCACGAAATAAAGCCGATTGTGGAAGAAACGTTACCATGCAGAGAAGAGAAAATTCGTCGATTGAGATCTCTTGATCTTCATGTGTGCTTTGCCCCTTCTCATCACCGGACGGTGATTAGGGAAGCCCCGCCACCGGAGCCAACAAAGACTGTGAGATTTCTGGTGTGAAAACGATGAAATAAGTCGACGAAGGATCGAATCGCCGAAATCGCCATCGGAGAGCTTCGGAGAAGAAAGAGGGAGGAGAGAGAAACGACCGACAGAACTGAAGAAAAAAAATCGGGTATTTTCTTCTCATTAATCAGCACCCAATGATCGGCTGCCACGTGGCACTTCCCAGCGACGCTTGTAACGCTTAATTAAGCGTCGATTTTCACCTTCTAATTTAATTTTTATTTAATTTAATCCTAAATTTTTACTAAGCGCTGTGTCAAGCGCTCCCGGTGCGCCTGCCCTTAGTGTTGACAATATTTTTAAAGCATAAAAGCTGTTGAAGGCAGCTTGGTGATGAAAAAAAAATAATCAATTTTCTAAAATGAAATTTTATGCTTTAAAAATGGTTAACTCAAGATTTTTATTTATTTATTATTGTTTCAGTTTATATTACAAGGTAAAGCTACGCTTTGAATGGAATTAATCTCTTTTCGAATATAGATAAATTGCCATATTGGCTAAAAGCTCAGAATTACACAGTGACAATAAATTGCATGAAAATTTGAGTTTTGTTCTGGAATTTTCGATGGGGACAGGACAAACAAATGGGGTTTAAATGAGGAAGATGGACCCATTCTTTGATTCTTTGGAACCATCGAAATCTTTCTAGTTGCATGCATGCGACCTTCTTTTTTAATGTTTACAAGTGCCCTTTCCATTACGGATTTGCCTCAAATGTGTGTGTCAATGTAATCAATAAGAACCAGTTGACTGACTCGTGGGACACTACTGTCACATTAAGAATTTAAAAGCAAAACTATAAAATGACACATTAGCCATTAGCTTACCTTAACCGGAAGGAAAGCCATTACAAAGCCCAATAGCTTCAATAAACCAAACCCAAACCAACTCTAAAATACCCGACCAATCGAACCAGACGGTCAAGAAAGAATAATTTATCTGGTACACTCTTACAAAGGCTTCATCAATCGAATTTTTACTACTTTGGGCACCTCAATGTATAAGATGACAGAGAAAGGACGACAAAGCAGAGTTTTTACCCTACCGAGACAAAAACATGGAGAATCCATTGGAAAATAACGAAACTTCCTGTCCACAGGATGAAGTAAGAGAACCTGATGAACAAGGGAAATCTCTGCGAAAATATAAACTGACGTTGATCCATTAATGTAAAGAAAACGCTTGGTCACATTTTAAATGCAGAAGAGAAAAAGTCTTTTTACCAGACGGTTAAGAGTTGTGTCACAAAGCAGCAAAATGAGGTTGCTCGTATGCAAATTCACAGTCATCTGGAAACACAATTTGCAGTAGCAAGAGGGTCAAGGTTGATTAAATAAATTTAAAGCAAGTATAGAACTTATGCAACATTGAACGTGCCATGCACCAGCTTTTACTATAATATGGTAAGGAAAATTCTTGATGAAATGGCTCGAAACTTACGAAACTCGTCTGTTTTCCAACAAACCAAAACGCACATATGCCAAAGCAACGTCAGTGATAATCTGAAATCTGAAAGGTACAAATTATACATATCCAAAGGATTTGTATGCACACAGGACTGTAGTGCCTTTGAGTCCAAAGTTTTTCTCTTCTCGAGCAAAACCATGTTCTCCCCATTAATATATAAGGGGCAAACGAAACCCGTTCTCATTTGCTTTTTATGTTGAAAACACCCATAAATGGAAAGCAGTGATCCCATCTACGGAAACACACATGTGACGAAAGATATTCAAAACAAACACATTCATCATTACAAAACAAAACATATTCACAACATGGAAGATCAAAAATATACCCCAAAGTAGATTGCTATCAAAGTGAATGTCCACCTGTCAAGACAACACCGAATCAAACAACTCTCAATCGTATCAAAGATTATGGAAACAACTTCACAATACATAAACTGAAGTGTATCAAAGCATCAGTGATCTTGAACAATCCCTAAAATGAACACACAGATTTTTCAAAGAGGCTTACTGAGGTAATAGTAGTAAATGCGCCATCCACGAATAGCGAGCCGGGCAATGTTGCTCGCTAGGAGAAGGCAGAAGGATGGATTTGTTTAAGACAAGGTCTCCAAACATCATCAATGCATAGGTCGTCCTCACTGTCAGTGTCATTACCATTTCGTCGCTGGTTTTGTACTGAGCTATCTTCGTACTTCCATATGACGAACAAAGCAACAATCATAGCCAACACCCATACCGCACAGAGAAACACTCTCCAATTAAACACCCATAACGATGTCAATTTGAATGACATAATGAACACATCAAGTTGATGTGTCATGGACAACTGGACATATATAATGATATATGTATGCTTCTCTTACTGTAAACACACTGACAATATACATATACTACATGATTCATATGATCATATATATACATACATATATATATATATATATAAAAAACTAAGAAGGTAAGGTAAAAAATTTAAGAAACCTTGATATCGGGACGGAGATGACTATGCCACCTTTCTCTGCACTGTTTTCCAACTCTTCCCTGAAGCATTTTAGCAATCTGAGACCATTTTTTTGTCCCATGACGCTCCACTAATTGCACCAATAACCTAAATTTAGGTAGAATCCTCAAAAAATCTTATGCAGTAAATTAATTTCAGAAAAAAACAATACGCATACCATATAATCAAAAACATTTATGAGAATTCCAAAAAAAAAAAGGTTGAATTTACCTGTCTTCTTCGGAAGTCCATTGACCTTTGATGATGCTAGCTTTTTTCATGGGTTTACATCCTCTCCTCATCTGCAATCTCTTGTTCTTTTTGATCTGATCGGTTTTGATCATTATTTGATTACTTTGACGTCGATTCATGATGGGATGATGTACGTTTGTGCTAGAGATACCCATTGGTTTAGGCCCATCGTATAGATTAGAGTCAACCATGGCTAGATTGAAGATAGCCTCGGTCCCAAAGATGAGCCCTTGGTTTTGATCATTTTCCCACATAGTATTGTCACGTTGGACATGTGAAATGTTGGGTGCTATAGGCCATATCGAAGAGATCTTGGTCGTTGGATATTCCATGAAGATATGCCTCGAAAGCCTCGGTGCATGGTGATGGAGTGATACCCCTAAAAGTATCTTTTGAGGGTATTTCGTATGTGTGAGGCTGCATATCAAAGTGATAAGGAACAATATTCAGATTTAGAATATGATCGGGAGTTGTGTTTGAGATCTTCGATGTTAGAAAAGAATACAAACGGAAAATAGAAGATAGACTAACTCAAAAGTACGAAAAGGAAAGAGTAAAAGCCTAAGAAGAAATGAGTTGCTGAAAAACATAAAGATTTAGAAAAGAGCAGTTAACTGCACTGCAAAGAAAGGATGCTGAAGAAATCAAGCTTAATGAATTGAAATTCAATCTTGAAAATTAATTTAAGGAAGAGGAAAAGCTGGGAGAAGTAAAGCTAAGGGTAAAATATCAAGAGTTTATAAATAGGAGCAATGGTAAAGAGTGATGAGTTGGCCAAAATCTAGCCTTTGGTAATCTGTTTTATGAATTAAAAAATATTCTCAAAAGAAAATTTGGTAGTCCAAGGGTTAAATAGTCATTAAATCTTGTCATGTAATAATCATGAAGTCGTTATAAGGTAGTTTGTAACTATGTAATGTTGCGAAATATTCTCGAGCATGTTTGGACACGTGTTGAACATGAAAGCAGCATCGTTTTTTTCAGCCGTGTGATAATCTTTTTGGTGCTGTAACGTCAATCTAACGGTTCGAAATAGGGCATGGGGTCCACAATTTCTCTCTATAAACGGAGTAGGTCCTACAAGGTTCAACTCTAAAACATTGACCAAGAAGTCAAAGATGATAAACAAGAAAAATATTATTTTTGTATACACATACATCATCCAAAACATTTAATCTTTTTGATAATTTTTTATTATCATTTCAAATTTTTAAAAATCGTTAAAATTTGAACTTGTAAAAATGAATTTCATCTACAGCCATTTTTTAGGTAATTTAAAATGATATTTCACATTTTTGTGTTATCGTAATTGATACTTAACTTTCCTTTATTAAAGATTTTTTTTTTGGCCATAGACAAGTTTATGTCCTATAAACCCATGTATCTAGATATTATATGTGGTATCCAATGGTTAAATAATAATAATTACTCATTTTTATTACCATAAAGTTTTTGGAAAGAAATAAATCTTAAAAAAAAACGGTTGATATCATGCAAAAGAAATAGCTTTTAAGGAAAAAAATATTTCTTTAATAGGAAATTCAAAGGTATCTATAAAAAGTTCAGTTTTAAGAGAACATTTTAAAAATTATATATTCAATAAGAACTCTGTATATATGGAGATAAAATTCAAACTACTCTAAAATTACAGCATAGAAACTTGGAAAGACAGAGTAGAAACTAAAATGGCAACAATTAATATGAAATTTCAGTTTTGTAACTGAATAGTTAATACTGACTACTGAACACCATAAGAATAACAATGATCGGATTTGAACCAATGACATTATACCCAAAACAGACACGCAACCAAATTGCACTGCTTTAATTCGTTTAATGAATTAACTATTAATCCAGTTAAACTATCTTTTCTTTTCTTTTCAATTTAATTTTTACCTCTTTTACGACACAATATTAAAAATTTGCACAATAAATACAAAGAAAACTAACTGAAAATTAATGATTATTTTGTTTTTGTCAACATTAATTGATTATTTATAATAAGTGAATAAAAACATATTGATCTCAACAAGAAATCAGAGCGGAAAGTACATTTAGGCGTGTGGCAACATGGCATGAGGTTAGAAATTTGTGGGCTTTGCATGATGTCCACTTGTACGTAAAGGGGCCTTAGATCCAGCATAAAACTTGGCCGAAAAACGGCATGTTTGTTACTTTTCATCTCTTACCAGAGAGAAAACATCACGCAGTCCACAAGTTCTTCAAACTCTCTACATCACTAGGAAGGTTTGGAAAAGTTTGGGTGCTTTTGAAATAAACTTCATCTTGTAGGGGGTCATCCATAAATTTATTCTAGCGAGTAAGGCTTTTGTCATCGTTTTGTTTCAGCGCTCGGATGATACATTAGAGATGGAGATATGGATCACGTCTAAGATTGAGCCCAACGAGGTGTCGTGGAGCAGCAAGGTTTATTTACAAGTGAATATGAAGACACTCCTAGCCCGTGACTTTATGTTTGCGATTACAGCGAGTTTCTTCATTGACGAGGAGAAGAAAGTCGCCGTGGTTTTAGACAAAGACAGTCATCAAGCTACTCGAAACATAGCTTACATCCTTGGAAAGGATGGATCCTTGAAAGAAGTGGATCTCGGAGAATCTCCATACAAAAAATGCATACCACTTGTGTGCTCTTATGTTCCAAGTTTAGGCCAACTTAATTAAGTCCATGTTACAGTATAATCTATTTCTTGTTTGTTTTCTCTTTTGCCATCTTCTTTGAACAAGTTTTTTATATATTAATTTGTTAACTGGTTCTGTTTGAGTAGGTACTAGGTTCATGGCATAGTTCCTGTTTATTTTATTTTTTTTCCCCTTTCATTTGTTAATTTCCTTCATCTATAGAGAACAGAGCAGGCTGCGTTTAACTTTTAAAAAATTAGCAAGCATGCTTAGATTCGAGTTTCCCTTTTCTAATTTTGTCCTTGATAGCTTTACAGAGAGTGCAAGTGGCTGATATAGACTCTCCCGATGGGAATAAACTCGATCTTCTTGGCTGGTACTTAGAAGAGTCGATGATTTCTTGACTTCTTGGCTTAATTTTGTAGCGTAGAAATCATACAAATGCTTCTTCAAACAAACATGACTTGCTTAAATTTGCTATTCAGATATGGTTACTGTGTGATGACATTCGCATCTTGAAACTCCATTATCCAGATTGAAAGGACTTTTTTTTTTGCATAAACTCCATGGCATGACCCTCAAACATATTTTTCAAATCAAGTTGATGTGTCTCCAATCCCTTGTTATCTCTTTATATATAAATCGTATAGAAATCTTTATATATAAACCGTATAGAAACCGTATAGAAATCTTTATAAAACCAGAACAAATTAAAAAAGAAGATCATAACAAAAATTAAAACGCATCACAATTTTGTTAGAGAAAGATATACCATTACTGTTTTCTCATTTGATTGTTAAACGATATATCCACCAAAGAAACATTCTGCTTAAAAAATGTTGAACTGAGGCTTGCTGCAAATGAAAGAGTTATTATGTGATGGCGTGATGCCCATTGGTATGATTATCTAAAACAATTAAAACATCAAAGAAGTAATAAGATCCATTGACGCATACGTAATACATAGACTACATAGACGCATGAGAAGGAGACGGCTAAATACGTGATGGAACATCTTGAGGAAGATGTGAGAGGCTTACTACAAAGCCTGCAACAACAACATTCAAGAAAACATATAATAAATTGTTGATGGCTTCTTTATTTTTCTCCAATCCAAAACGAAAACGACAACATTCAAGGAAACGAAATGAAAAAAAGTTTGTTACTGTAGAGAATAAGAGAATTCAGTTGAAACATATGGAAGGCATGAGTCATGAAAACAAAAAGAAAAAAATAATGTAAAAAGTCAGAGAAATAGTGAAGCTTAAGTTTGCTCACCTTTTTTTTTTTTAAAGTTTGCTCACCTTCTCTTCACCTTCTAAGTTGCTCGAGGATTTTGATTTATGTAAGACAAAATTTATCTATTTATAACCTGTAAAAGAAAAGAAAATTTTAAAACACACACTCATATCAAGAAGAATCAAAACCTCGAAACAAAGAATTTTTTTTTTTGCAGAAACCTGAGATTTTGCGTCAGAATTTTCATTATCACAGATTCGCCAATCATACCTACATAGAATAAAAATAACAAATATCAGTAGCTATACAAAAAAAAAAAGAGAAAGAAAGCTAAGAATGACATTGGTAGAATTTAAACTATTTATAAGCATGGAAGCGTACATGAAAACAATTAGGTTTTAAAAATAAAAATCAATATTGTTTCAAAATTATTGTTCAAATATTTCATAATTTTCAAAATTAGTATCAGCGAAACCAATGCAAACAAATTAGGAAAAAAAATAATCTAATAAGGATATATTTTATTCGTGGCCAACATATTATTTTAAAACAAATTGTGTCATTATTTACATACCAAATTTGAATATATTTCGAAATAAATTAATTATAATATCAGAATTGGTAATCACGTAATTTTGTTTTTCATATAATGTTGAGTTGTTTTAGGCTGAAAATTAGGAAACAAATCAACAATAGAATATTTAGGTACTAAAAGATTTCTAATTGCTTTAAATTAAAAGGGGTAC
This sequence comes from Eutrema heterophyllum, assembly GCA_002933915.1. NCBI lineage: Eukaryota > Viridiplantae > Streptophyta > Magnoliopsida > Brassicales > Brassicaceae > Eutrema > Eutrema heterophyllum. Next base: position 227,900 of record PKMM01016865.1, on the reverse strand, counting down.
AATTTTAAATAATTCGAATGGATAATTTATCTCTTGGAATTAATAATTTCTCATTTTTAATATATATGTAATTTTCATTTGTAATTTTCTTTTTTTAATAGCTTGAAAAAGTTTCATTTACAAATTAGAGGGATCGAATTCAAATTAAATTTTATGTATTAAAATTTGTTCATTACTAATTATTAATAAAATTAATATTTGTCTTGAAAGAATATATGAATAGTAATTTTGAAAGATATTGTAAACTAAAATTATAATATAATGTAGGTATTTTTTTAACTAAACTTATAAACCAATTCAAATAATTGATTAAGTAAATGAATAACTTTATTTTATGGAAATTGTTTTAAAATATGATTGTTTGGCAGCCAGAATAGCAAGGAAGAAAAAAAGAAACATAAAAAAATTATTAATGTCGAAATTATGAGGTGCCAAATAAGTAAAATAATTAATTGTCATCTAAATAGGTGTTTGGCAATAGAGATAGTAGGAAAAAAAATGAATTAATAATTTTAGCAAATGTCAAACTTTAATTGTGGTGTTGCCATGTGTACTTTAGATGAGGGTTACAGAATTTATGAGCATCATGTTAATCCCAATTTGTTTTCTTGCTAAGAATATGATTGTTGTGTTATTTTTCAGCTACGATGACTAAAATCATAAAGGAGATGTTACCACCAGATGTCCGCGTTGCTAGAGATGCTCAAGATCTTCTCATTGAGTGTTGTGTAGGTAAGATCATAGATTCCTTCTGTTTATCTACTTCTCCTACTTGACCAATATGTGAGATTTTCTCATTGCTCCACATTTGGAATTCATTCGAGTTCTTGCCTTCTTGGTTTTCTTACTGTGTTTTAATTTTAGACATTTGCTTTGCAGAGTTTATAAATCTTGTTTCTTCGGAATCAAATGACGTTTGTAACAAAGAGGACAAACGGACGATTGCCCCTGAACATGTTCTCAAGGCACTACAGGTTTTGTATTACTTTGAAATTCTTATCCATGTGCCCGTTACCAAAAAGAGACTCGCTTTCTAATTAAAATACATGACCTTATCCTAAGGATATGAGTATCTGTTTTCAAAACTCGTGATTTTGCTATGAACAGGTTCTTGGTTTTGGAGAATACATTGAGGAAGTCTATGCTGCGTATGAGCAACATAAGTACGAAACCATGGTAATAATCCTCTACTTCTTCTCCTACTCTTTTAGACCTTAATTTTGGATTAGTCGGGAAACTATTATAATAACCCATATTTTTACCACAATAATGCTATCGGGCATGAAAATCTGGAAATTCCTCATCACCGCTTCCGGTTAATTTTCTGGTATGTGCCTCATTTTTTACCCTCTTTCGTCACTTTCGGTATAAGTCTCCCTCCGATGAATCCTTCGTCCATCTTCTTCTTTCTCCTCATGGTTAAGGGTGCCTTCAACATTTGGACCTTGTGAATTGTGACTATTCTCTGGGTTTCCTCTCGTAAGAGTCATTTGGGTGGAAGTGCTTCAACTGAATCTGTTTTCTTCATAGAAGGACTACATAGAACCAAAAAAAAAAGATTACACTGAATAAAAAGGGAAGAGGAACCGAAATTGTTTCTATTAGATTGATAGTTTTTTGGTGTTTTCAGGGGATATTGGTGGCAACTGAGAATTTAATACAGGTTGAGGCAAGGCAAGAATGGAGAAGAAACAATTCGCGTGTTCGATTAGAAAAATTTGCGTTTTAGGACTGAGTTTGCTGATGACATGGCAGCTTTAGAAAGCCTCTAAAAAAAGCTGAGGTGGATACCCTAAGGGCCTCAAATAGGTGTTTTCATATAGCATAGATAGATAGATGTATTATATGCGTTGTAAGTAGAACCGTCTCTGTTTGTATAAAACTTGTACAAACCCACTTATCAATAGACATAAATTCTTCGATCTATTTTCTCTCCTCTGATCATTTTGACATGGTATCATAGCATGACAAATTTTGAATCAATTTTTTTTTCTTTGTTTCGATTTCTTAAATTCTTTCGACATGAATCCAATCATGATTGAAACAAACACAACTCCGACCCCGATTGAGACGAACACGAACCTTACTGCAACATTTTTCACTGTGCTTTAGTTTCCTAATCAAAGTTTGATTTCAGATATCATGTTGAGTGGCAACATCTAAGGATGGAAGTTTTTTTCTCAAAAGAAAAACCAACGAGATTTACATAATTCTTTCGAGAATTTGATTTGAGCCAGTGTTTTGAAAACCGGACCGGCAACCGAACCGGGAAAACTCTTGGATCATTAGTTAATATGGTTCAACCGAGTTCAACCGGATTTGATAATATTTTAAAAATAATTGTATATGTTTGTACACTACACATTAGAGTAGCATGACTAAAAAAAAATACTTAAATAGTTTAAATAATTAAATCTAAATAAAAAAAACACCGAAACACCATCTTTACTAATTAAACATCTTAACTTAATATATTCCAAGTAATTAAACATCTTAACTTAAAATTGGAGAAGAACATTATTTTAAAAAGGTAATTAAACCTTTGTTTTTTTTGTCATCAGTAATTAAACCATTGATATTATTTTAAAAAGGTAAATTATTTTTTATTTTTTAGTTTTTTTAATGAAAACCGGACCGACGACCCAACCCGCCTAACTCCCCGGTTCGTGGTCGAACCCGGTCGGACCGCCGGTCCGGCCCGGTTTTCAAAACACTGATTTGAGCATATTTTGTGCAGTATCTACGATCATATTTGGCAAAACCGTTCTTCCATTAGGCTATCATATACTCGTCGTCTATAAATTAACATTAAATACAGTCAAAATAAAAGAGAAATAATAACAATAAAATAAAACAAAAGCAAGTTTTAGAAGAAAAAAAACAAATGACTTACCTGATCTGGTTGTGGCTCGTCAGCAAGTCTGTGCTCAATAATGACCGAGAAGAGGCTCCTGAAATCATGAGCCCTCAGAGGAAGAACCGCACTGGCGACTCTATAATCGTCAGGCTCTTCTGCCGTAGATGATCTAGACGCCGCCAGGTTCGGTGTCAACTCGGCCACTCGGTCTAAGATACCGAGAAAAAGTTCTTCAGGGAGATCATATAGGAGATGCTAAAGTTAAAAAGATCAACCTAAGGATAATAATATTTAATTCATATGCTTACAAAAGTTAAGTTTTCTAAGTTTTAATGATTTGGCTTGCGGTTTTAGAGAAAAGACTTTTATTATAGAGAAACGTGCTCTGATTTATTATACCTGAGAAGTGGTCGTTGCAGCATGTCTATCGTTTGTCTGACCTCGGTCTAGTTCAAACCGAAACAACTTATCATCGTTGTAGTTCTCAGCAATTATTGGTCTGGACTTTTCTTCAATCAACTTTTGCTTTGATATCTCACCCTCGTTGTTTTGCTGGCTACTTGTTCCATCTGCATTGTATTTTTGGTTCTTAGTAACTGTGAGACTGCGATCGAATCAAGTGTTGAAGGCAGCTTGGTGATGAAAAAAAATAAAAATCAATTTTCTAAAATGAAATTTTATGCTTTAAAAATGGTTAACTGAAGATTTTATTTATTTATTATTGTTTCAGTTTATATTACAAGGTAAAGCTACGCTTTGAATGGAATTAATCTCTTTTTCGAATAGATATATTGCCATATTGGCTAAAAGCTCAGAATTACACTGACAATAAATTGCATGAAAATTTGAGTTTTGTTCTGGAATTTTCGATGGGGACATGACAAACAAATGGGGTTTAAATGAGAAAGATGGACCCATTCTTTGATTTTTGGAACCATCGAAATCTTTCTAGTTGCATGCATGCGACGACTAACTATACCTTCTTTTTTAATGTTTTTACAAGTGCCTTTTCCTTACGGATTTGCCTCAAATGTGTGTGTAATCAATAAGAACCAGTTGACTGACTCGTGGGCACTACTGTCATCTGTCACATTAAGAATTTAAAAGCAAAACTATAAAATGACACATTAGCCATTAGCTTACCTTAACCGGAAAGAAAGCCAATACAAAGCCCAATAGCTTCAATAAACCAAACCCAAACCAACTCTAAAATACCCGACCAATCGAACCAGACGGTTAAGAAAAGATAATTTATCTGGTACACTCTTACAAAGGCTTCATCAATCGAATTTTACTACTTTGGGCACCTCAATGTACATTTACAAAAAAATAAAAATAGATTCGGCACGTGAAATCATAAGAACACTGTTTCAAAAGTACTCATAACCAAGTTTCTGATTCTAAGGAAGGTGAAGCTAGAAGAAGATCATTTACTAGCAAATGCTTTTCTATATGGATGAGAGTTTTGTAGAACTAAACTTTCAGTCCATTCGAATCAAGAATCCGTCTTTTCTTCTACGATAACTTGCTTTAATGTCTTGGGATGTGCTTCATTTGTCACAGGCAAGTCCACCAGCGTTTGTGGAGGAGCAAAGTACATATGGAGTGACATGATGCATATGATAATACCCAAGAAAAGCTGCGTTGTTTTGATTCAGACAGAGAAGACGAATGAGGCAAATACGGGTATCAGAGCACAAGTTGGTAAAGACAAATATTTATATCAAACCTGTACTGTCGGTTTGAAACTGAAGAGGTATATAGATGCAACCATAGTAAGCAGCATCGCCATTGATGTAGAATATACCTAGAAGAAAATGTGGATCTGAGTTTTTTTTTTACTTTCTTATGTTTTATTATGAAGAAACAAAGTTTGATCTTTTACCTTCACGATGTTGTCTGCATACTTCATTAACCACGAGACGAGTAAGCCGGTGGATCCTAGATTCAGAACTACCATCCAAGTGGTGATGCTATACCCATCAAAGATACGTTGCCACCAAGGACCTTTTTCAAACCCGAGTCTGAAATCATCTGCTATAAGTCGAGCAAGGTTGAAAAGTGATCCAAACCTGGTAAGTAAGAAAATAAAGAATATGATGATTGAACCAAAAACCATTGCCCAATGAAGCGGTTCTAATTTGAATAAGCAGTAAGACAATAATAATACTTAATACGAGTCTTGGCATGAGAAAGTGTTGATGTGAAGAAGAGATACCTACGTATACAACTGCAAGTTTTGCCAGTATAAGCTGTCATTGTTTCTCTTCATCAGAAACTCTGTGTAGATTCCGGCTAGTGCGGACAAACCAGCTGAGAGGATGCCCAACAAATACCCTTGTATTGGTGCTGTGAATAGCGAATCACATGAAGCTTCTCCGCAACCCTTAACCTGAAGCAACAAGAAAAAATTGTATATTTGAAATCATTTTGAATTACCAACATAAAACCCAGAGTGCTGCTAACTGCTGAGATGAGCAATATTTTGAGAAGCATAAGGTTATAAGCCTATCAAGATTATTTTCCAATATCAGTACTACGATAAAGAGGAGAATATCAAACGCAATTCAATGAGTATGCATCACCTGGCTGGTAGTTGTTCCAACAGCTAAAAGGCCAATTGCCATCCACTGAAGGTTTGATAATTTCCTCTTCAAAAATAACCTACAACGACGATAAACTACAAATTTCTTACTCCACAGAGAGAACATAGAATCCATTTTTTTTTGTTCCTATTTCTTTTGCGCAAAAAGATAGTACAGGGAAAGAAAGCACATGAAGCAGATACCTAAACAGTATGCCAGTGGTCACAATCTTCAGATTACCCATTATCTGATAAGTGGATGTGTCCACATAAGTCAATGTAGCAAACTGTACGTTGTTATGGATCAGATATATAAGAGAAGGAATAACAAATAAGCGCACGCTCTTCCAATCTGTAGTAATCCTTGCAGCTGCTGACGAAGATGTCCGCATCTCTCTCCAGAGAAATAAACCCGAAATGATCAGCTGCAGAAGAAGTTTACAAAAGTAACAAAAATCTCAGAAGCTAAGTAAGACATGGGAAAACTTCAGTTTTTGAGCACGAGAAACGGATTGAGCATAATGAAAACAACAAAATACCTTGAAAACTTCGGCAAGAAATGGAACAGTAGCATAATCGTACTTATAACCTCCATCACTTTGAGAAAGAGTTGTTAAAATTCCCTGAGGCAAAAGTTTACACAGTGAGAGAAGGTAAAATATATCATCAACTTAGCTCTCATTATCAAATCAAATCGAATCTCTCCAGCTAATATTGTTCGATTTCTATCTCGAACATGAAGAATGGTGATCATGACTTGTATAGAGTGATAACTTGAATGTTTCTAATAGCTTATCGATGACTACAAATTCTCAATGAACTTATGTAGATCGAACAATCAACCAATCACGCAACCTCCATTTCTCTACAAAATCACAAGCGTAGAGTGAAATGCTCACAGTATGAACTTAAATAACCAGCCACAGTAGAAAGAAATTGGGTCCTGAGTCGACAATTTACACCAGAATCCACTGGAATATCGCATCATGACATTGCTCGAAACCGTGGAAAATGCATTACCACACTCAAAAACCGACATGATTCAGATAGATTTGGCGACAACACCACCAGCGATAGATCCAAAAATTCAGTGAAAGAAGAAAACGAATCGAAAACGAATCTCGAAAGCGCAAGAAATCAGCCAGATTCAATCATAATCAGCGACAGAAGACGACGCAGAGAAGAACAAAAAAAAAGAAGAAGAGGAATTGGAGATTTAGGGCTTGAAATGGAACCTGAGAGCTAGTAAGAATGGTGAGAAGTACAGCAACAAAGTACCACGGAGTAGCCATTCGTGTGTCTTCTTTGTTTTCGTCTTCACTTCATCACACGAGCTCTCTGATTTCTCTCTTCTCTAACAGTATCATTCGCATCACCGCCTTTTTCCCCGTGAAATTTTCCTTTCTTGCCATTAAAAAAAAATTAAGTTAGCTTAATACATTATACGTCGCTTTGAGATTTAGGCTTTTGGGCTTCAGTTATAAAAGCCTTATAAAGGCTTTTCATTTTTCTCTCTCGACTCGAAATCCTTATTCTCATCTTCTTCAATGGTATGGAAGCAGTTGAAGAAGATTGCTCGTAGCCGAATTGACCAGTTTGCGTCTGATTCCATCAATCGCATGCAATTCTCAGCAAAATCAAGCATCTGCAGAAAGCATTAGTGACGTTGGATTTGAAGACTTAGGCTTTGATTGTCTTTACAGGTTAGACACACTTTAACCTCTTTAACTGTTGTAGAATTAGCTCGAACGGTCGGGCTAAATGTGTGTCCCTTAGGTAGGCATATGCTTTGGCTGGAACTTGTCTAACCATTAATAGGTTTTATGACTTGAATCTTTTCTACAATCATTCATCGAAAGACTATTACAAAAGTGGAATAGTTAGAAATTGGAAAATGGAAATCAGAGTGGAGCTTCTGTCTTCTTCTTCGTCTTCATCTTCTTCCCTAGACCAAGCTTCCTAAGGAAACCCCAACCATTTGTGTGTTTAGTGCTTTCCACATTCTCAACTTGAGAGACCTCCACAGCTTCAACTTTATCTGTTTGGTAGCTGATGTTGCCTACAGGTTCAGGTTCACAGTCTCCATCATCATCATCATTGTTGTGGTCATCTGCGTGGTCGTTTGTGTTGTCTTCGATTTTAAAAAGGGGCCATTCCGTGATATGTTTCTTAACTTCCTCCTCCAAGATCCTTACACCACACTCGATGATCTTGTGGTCATCTGAGCAAGTGAATTCAAACAGAATCTCGCTTGTATTCATATCCACTTCGGGGCTTCTGTTTTGTCGATGGGACAAGTCACCACCAAGTATAAAGAGATGCGGCGTTCCAACTTGAGGAGGATGATCTGAAGTCGATGCCAGGTAGTTGACTTGGTTAATGAGGACACCTTCTTTGCTTCTTAGATAACAATTTACATGAAGAAATGTGTTGTACTTGATTGCCGATATCAGGATGCCAACCTTAAATCTTGAGGAAGCACTAGAGAATTTCCCCGTAGAGATGGTTATGGAGTTTGCTGTAGCTTTGTGAGTGAACTCGGCGGGGACTTCTTTACCGGGTAAGCATACATATTTGGCAAACCTACTATTTGTGATTACTCTTCTTGCTTCTTTATCGAGTCTCAAACAGTTACAGAACATGAGTTCTGTGATTGAGTCTGAATCTTGTGAAGACATTGAGAATTCGACTCTCTCAAGTGAAACACAATTGTTTGCATTTAGGGACTTGAGGGAACTGGGGAGATCCTCCACTGACATGAGTTTTCTACAGTTTTCGATGATAAGAGTTTGTAGCCGATGGAGACTGCTGACGTAATCTGGAATTCTCTCTATACCACTACCGCTTAGGTCTAGCTTCCTTATAGTTTCTGGAACATGTGTTAATCTCTTAAGTTCTCTGCCAAATACATCAAACCCATCAGCGGTCCGACAAGGTTGTGTTTGTGGCCTGACATAAGCGGGAATCCTCCTTATAGCATTAAGACTACCTTGAAGAAAAAACCGACGATCACCAAATGTTGGACCCCCGACCCAGAGATTCTCGATGTTCCTACTAATATCTGGAAAAATTCTCATTCGTGAGGAATATTTCTCCTCCTGAGATGGTGAGTTGGTGTTGGTTGGAACAACTTGTAGCTTTTTGCAACCCCACATCCTCACCGTTTTTAGTTTGTATAGATTCAGAATAGAGGAAGGAAACTTCACCAAACCCGTGCATTGGATTAATGTCAGTGTCTCGAGATTAGTAGCTTTGGAAAGATTTGGGATCTCTTTCAACTTGAAACAAAAGTTCAGATTTACCTTCTTCAAATTAACAAGGGGCTGCATGTCAAACACCACAACAAATGAGCAATATCAAATACAAAGTTGAATCATTACAAACATATTTTAAAATATGTCAAATGCCAACCTGGATTCCTCCCCATAGCTTCTCGAGTTTGCTTGACGGCATATGGAGCTCGATGAGAAATTCTGGCCGGAATGTTGGAGGAAGACATGTTCCTGGATATGAATTCCAATGTAGTAACCTTAGACGAGGTAGAAACTCCATGCCCTCTACTGTGCACAAGCTAACATTTGCATTGGAATCACCCATGTAAACTCTCAAAAATTGGAGATTACGCATTCCTTCAAAGACTCCCCAACTTATAAACAACTCCACAGTCTTGGACATATCAAAAGATATCCCTAGGACAGACTCAGTACCCTGACATGTATCCAAAATAGATTAGTGAATTTGTTATCACAAAAGGCAAGATGTATCCAGCAAGATATATGTAAGCACTTACTGTTCCATTTGCCAGTACATTGATAACATCTTGCGCTTCTACTAAAAACTGACGTTTCCCTGGCTCGTTAGACTGTTTTACAACTTCCTGTCTACCCAATTTTTGGAGTAGATAATGCATCACTATCTTCCCATCGGTAGATATATGCACCAGAGATTTATCGACTAGGATCTTCAACCCATTTTTGACATCCAAGTTACTGTCAGCGAGCATTGATGTCACATGGTTAACATCCTCATTGTTGAAGAAGCAAGCTATGTGGAGGAAGATGGATTGATGGTTCTTCAACAATTTGTCATATCCCACTCTTAATACGTCCTCAATTTTTCTATCGAGGCTAATTTCCAGCCCAGATAATTGAAGCTCCCACTCGGCTTTGGTCTCACCACACAAAGATGAACCAACAACACGAAGGCCTAATGGGAGATTCCCGCAAAGCTTTGCTACTTTCTTTGCAAGCTCTTCAAAGCCATCCCATGGAGAACTTTTCTTGAAAGCAGATTGACAAAAGATCTCAAGAGCTTCTTTCTCTGATGGAAAATCCACATGGTAGATATCATGAATCCTATGTGCCTTCAAAATCTTTATATCTTCTGTAGTAACGATGATTCGGCTTCCGAAACCAAACCAAAAAGGCTCTTTAGCCAAAACCTCTAATTGCTCTAAATCATCCACATCATCAAGAACTATAAGCACTCTTTGGTCTTGTAACCATTCTTTAAGTGCACCTAAATGATGTATCCTTATATCCCTTTGGTTCAAAATCTTGGACAGAAGCTGGTTTTGCAACCACAACTTGGAATCATAGTCATCAACACCCATTATGCTCCTATAACTTCCCTTGATGTTCCCCATAAAACAACTAAGTGGAAAATCGGTAGAGAGCTGGCTGAATAAAGCTCTAGCAATGGTAGTCTTACCGATTCCCGCAGGACCCCATATTCCAATCATCTTCACTTCATCGCACTCGAGACACAACAAAGAGTCCAATTTGTTCAAGTGAGCTTTCATTCCCACCATCCCCTCAAAATCCCTTGAGAGTGTGAGATTTAGTTTGTTGGAAACATCTGCAACAATCTTTTCAATCATCTCCACTTCATCATCCCTAACAAATTAAAGAAACAAAACCATGTTGATGGACTAAAATGACAGAAACAACGCCATTGAAAAAGCATTGATTAAGAAAGATCAAAGCATTCTAATTTCATTGAGCCCAAAAGAAACGACAAACCAATTCAGAGAGTGTTCTCCAGCAATTGTTGCTACATGTGCCAAAGCTTCACTCCATCTCAGCTTCTTTTCTTCAGTTTTCCCTTGACAAGTTTTCTCGAAAGCGCTTCCAAAATCCCCGCTCTGTTTCCGAACATGGGACGGGTCAACATCATAAAAAATCGTCATCACAACCTGGCCCCGATCTCTTTTGCACTTGAAGATTTCCACCAATTCATCTAGACACCAGCTGGAAGAAGCGTAATTCTTCGAGAGAACAACGATGGAGACCATCGATTCTCTAATGGCTTTTACGAGCTCAGGTCCGATCGAATGGCCTCTCTCGATCTCCTGATCCTTGAACGTTGTGATCCCTTTGCGTTTAAAGTGATTGCGTAAGTGGCTAAGAAATCTTCCACGAACGTCTGGCCCGTGGAAACTCGGAAAGACATGGTATCTCTTCCTTGAGTAAGTCAAAGCAGAAGAAGCCATGAGTATTCAAGAGTCTATTTCTGGACAAGACTAACCGAGAGGGAAAAGGCGAGAAGAGAAGAGAAACTTGTAAACTTGATATCAAATGCTGATATTGGTTGACTTTATATTAGTCTTTGCATAATCCTGGACACGAAACTTCCTCAAAGTCGTCGTCAATAAATCCNTCGTGTTGGTGTGTTTTTTTAAATATTATTTCCATGTCAATTTGATGAATCATTTACTCACAAAACCATGTTGATGGGACTAAAACTACAGAAAACTCGCCAAAAGCAGTGATTAAGAAAGATAAAAGCATAGAACCAAAAAGAAACGACAAACCAGTTCAGATAGTGTTCTCCTTCAATGTTTGCGACATCAGTCAAAGCTTTGCTCCATCTCTGCTTTTCTTCCTCAGTTTTCCCTTGACAAGTTTTCTCGAAAGCGATTCCGAAATCCCCGCTCTGTTTCCGAACATGGGACGGGTCAACATCATAAAAAATCGTCATCACTATCTGCCCTCGATCTCTTTTGCACTTGAAGATTTCCACCAATTCATCTAGACACCAGCTCGAAGAAGCGTAATTCTTCGAGAGCACAACGATCGAGACCCTCGATTCTCTAATGGCCTGTACGAGCTCAGGTCCGATCGTGTGGCCTCTCTCGATCTCCTGATCCTTGAACGCCATGATCCCTTTGCTTTCAAAGTGATTGCGTAAGTGGCTGAGAAATCTCCTACGAACATCTGGCCCGTGGAAACTCGGAAAGACATGGTATCTCTTCCTCGAGTAAGTCAAAGCAGAAGAAGCCATGAGTATTTCTGGACAAGACTAACCGAGAGGGAAATGGCGAGAAGAGAAGAGAAACTTGTAAACTTGATATCAAATGCTGAATCCTGGACACGAAACTTCCTCAAAGTCGTCGTCAATAAATCCAATTAGGTGACACACTGATTTTAATAATCTCCCGGACGTGTGGATATTTTCACAACGTGAAGGCCATAACATAAATACTATATGCAATATTTAATGTATGTATTTTTATATAACGAAACTCGCGGGAACACATCATATATGGACTCCAGAGAAAGGCGGACATGTTTTCAACGATCAAACTTATACAAACCAAATCAACCTGCCGAATAAGAACATTTCCAAAGATTTTCCTGCAATTTTTTTTATCTTCTTAATTTTCTCGGAAATCGCTACAGAAAGCAGAACAAAAAAACAAATTAGGGATTTTCTTAGCAGCACAGAAGAAGAAGAAAAGATTAGGGATTCTCTTTCTCCTTTGAATCTGCCGGTGAATTGAAGTTGTATTGAGGTGCTTATTACCTTTTTGGTTTTCCTATTTTTTTCCTTTTCAAGTTTTCAAAAATATTCGATTTGAGATATGTTTTTGGATTATCAGGTTGGAGATTTGTTCTTCTGATTCAGTTCGTGTATGATGTGATTTTATATGCTCGATTTATCGATCCTTAAAAGAATAAAGGATCTTCATTTCAGGTTTTGCCTCGAAACCCTAACATTGCTTGGATCTACATATCTTAATGTTTTTTTTTTTGTCTCATTTTGATCTTATTATATGCTGTATAAATGTGTAATGTAACCTGAAATTTTGATCAGTTTTCTGAAATTTTTCTCTTGATTTTCTTCTTTTGTTTTGTTTTTTTCCCCAGCATTTCATAAAATTTCAAGCCTACTGGATTAAATTTTGCTGCTTTTTTTGAGATAAAAAGAGATTTGAGGATTTCACAACAACATTGTCAATGGAGCAATTCAGACAAATCGGCGAGGTTTTGGGAAGTCTAAATGCACTAATGGTGTTACAAGATGATATCTTGATCAACCAAAGACAATGTTGTTTGTTGTTAGAGATCTTCAGCTTAGCTTTCAACACTGTCGCAGAAGAGATCAGGCAGAATCTGAAGCTTGAAGAGAAGCACACTAAATGGAGAGCACTTGAACAGCCTTTAAGGGAGCTTTACAGAGTGTTTAAAGAAGGAGAGTTGTATGTTAAGCATTGTATGGACAGTAGCGATTGGTGGGGCAAAGTCATCAATCTTCATCAGAACAAAGACTGTGTTGAGTTTCATATACACAACTTGTTATGTTATTTCCCGGCGGTTGTCGAAGCGATCGAGGCAGCCGGGGAGATTTCTGGTCTTGACCCATCTGAGATGGAGAGAAGGAGAGTTGTGTTCTCAAGAAAGTATGATAGAGAGTGGAACGATCCTAAGCTTTTCCAGTGGAGGTTTGGGAAACAGTATTTGGTACCGAGGGATTTTTGCAGCCGGTTTGAGCAGTCATGGAGAGAAGATAGATGGAACCTTGTGGAGGCATTGCAAGAGAAGAGGAAATCGGACAGCGATGATATTGGAAAGACCGAGAAGCGTCTAGCTGATCTGCTTCTGAAGAAACTAACCGGTCTGGAGCAGTTTAACGGGAAAATGTTCCCGAGCTCGATATTGCTTGGCTCAAAGGATTACCAGGTGAGAAGGCGGTTAGGTGCAGATGGACAGTACAAGGAGATTCAATGGTTAGGTGATAGTTTTGCAGTGAGGCATTTTTTCAGCGATCTTGAGCCGCTAAGTTCTGAAATTTCTTCTCTTTTAGCTCTTTGTCATTCGAATATACTTCAGTACCTCTGTGGATTCTATGATGAAGAGAGGAAAGAATGCTTTTTGGTTATGGAGTTAATGCACAAAGATTTGCAGAGCTACATGAAAGAGAATTGCGGACCAAGAAGAAGATATCTGTTTTCGGTTTCCGTCGTGGTTGATATCATGCTGCAAATTGCAAGGGGAATGGAATATCTTCATGGAAATGATATCCTCCATGGAGATTTAAACCCCATGAACATTCTTTTGAAAGAGAGGAGTCATACCGAAGGTTATTTCCATGCGAAAATCTCTGGATTCGGTTTATCTTCTGTCAAAGCTCAGTCTTCTTCCCGGTCTTCCTCGAGACCAAGCACTCCTGATCCTGTTATCTGGTATGCACCTGAAGTTCTAGCAGAGATGGAACAAGACCAGAAAGGTACAACTCCGAAATCGAAGATGACGCACAAAGCTGATGTGTATAGCTTTGCAATGGTGTGTTTTGAGCTTATAACAAGTAAAGTTCCATTTGAAGATAGTCATCTTCAAGGTGAAAAAATGGCTATCAACATTAGGATGGGAGAGAGACCTCTGTTCCCTTTCCCTTCACCAAAATACCTGGTTAGTCTGATTAAACGGTGTTGGCACTCTGAACCGAGCCAGCGTCCAAACTTCTCTTCGATCTGCCGGATACTGCGCTACATCAAGAAGTTTCTAGTTGTGAATCCAGATCACGGTCACCCTCAGATGCAAACTCCGCTAGTTGATTGTTGGGATTTAGAAGCAAGGTTCTTGAGAAAGTTTCCAGGTGACTCAGGGTCTCACACCGCATCCGTCACTCAAATCCCTTTCCAACTATACTCATACAGGGTTTCGGAAAGAGAGAAGATGAATCCAAACTCAAAAGAAACCGGTAACTCAGAGGCAAGCGAATCAGCGGGTTCCGAAAGCGTTTCAGTGGTTGAAGATCCACCTAGTGCCATGATAATAAGAGATACAAAATCGTTGTGTCTAGATACAATATCTGAATACTCAGATACAAGATCAGTCTACTCAGAAGCTCCCATTAAAAAGGTGTCAGCATTAAAGAAAAGCGGCGAATCGGTAAAGCTCAGAAAAAGTCCAAGCTTAGGTTAGTTTATTATTCACCTCTCTCTTTTTCAACTCTGTATAATGACTACAGGATTCAAGTTAATCGATCGCTACATATTTGTTAATATTATCAATGCAGGTTCAGGAAAGTTGAGATCTACAGGGACCTCGCCGGTAAAAGCAAGATCATCGCCAAAAGCATCACCATTGAGTCCATTTGGAAGAAGCATTAAAGCGAGGAAGGATAATCGATTGCCTTTGAGTCCAATGAGTCCTCTAAGCCCAGGGAGACGTAGACAACAAACTGGTCATGCTTCAGACTCTGAGCTAAGTTAGCTTTTTCATCAAAACCAGAGAATTAAGAAGAAGAAGATCTATGAAAGACTATTTTTTGTTAGCATTTCATAGTTTCAGACATGAAAAAACACACAAAAAACAATGAGGTAGGGATCTTTGCAAACTTTTTTTCGGTTAATTTAGAAACTTTCTTGGGATTTTGTCTTCAAGAGTATGGTTTCCTTTCCCTTTTTTTTTTTGTTTTTTTAGCTTCTGCAAGTTACTTTTTCTTGGTAAAAAATTTGGAGTTGAGTTTTAAAATCAAGAACACAATCTAATGTTGTAATACTTTTGTTTTGTACAAAACAGAAATTGATCAGCTTTTTGTAAGAGATTAAAATTCAGTTATACTGTTTTGTTTTGTTTCTTTTCAACANAACCCCATGAACATTCTTTTGAAAGAGAGGAGTCATACCGAAGGTTATTTCCATGCGAAAATCTCTGGATTCGGTTTATCTTCTGTCAAAGCTCAGTCTTCTTCCCGGTCTTCCTCGAGACCAAGCACTCCTGATCCTGTTATCTGGTATGCACCTGAAGTTCTAGCAGAGATGGAACAAGACCAGAAAGGTACAACTCCGAAATCGAAGATGACGCACAAAGCTGATGTGTATAGCTTTGCAATGGTGTGTTTTGAGCTTATAACAAGTAAAGTTCCATTTGAAGATAGTCATCTTCAAGGTGAAAAAATGGCTATCAACATTAGGATGGGAGAGAGACCTCTGTTCCCTTTCCCTTCACCAAAATACCTGGTTAGTCTGATTAAACGGTGTTGGCACTCTGAACCGAGCCAGCGTCCAAACTTCTCTTCGATCTGCCGGATACTGCGCTACATCAAGAAGTTTCTAGTTGTGAATCCAGATCACGGTCACCCTCAGATGCAAATTCCGCTAGTGGATTGTTGGGATTTAGAAGCAAGGTTCTTGAGAAAGTTTCCAGGTGACTCAGGGTCTCACACCGCATCCGTGACTCAAATCCCTTTCCATCTATACTCATACAGGGTTTCGGAAAGAGAGAAGATGAATCCAAACTCAAAAGAAACCGGAAACTCAGAGGCAAGCGAATCAGCGGGTTCCGAAAGCGTTTCAGTGGTTGAAGATCCACCTAGTGCCATGATAATAAGAGATACAAAATCGTTGTGTCTAGATACAAGATCAGTATACTCAGAAGCTCCCATTAAAAAGGTGTCAGCATTAAAGAAAAGCGGCGAATCGGTAAAGCTAAGAAAAAGTCCAAGCTTAGGTTAGTTTATTATTCACCTCTCTTTTTTTTCAACTCTGTATAATGACTACAGGATTCAAGTTAATAGATCGCTACATATTTGTTAATATTAGGAAAGTTGAGATCTACAGGGACATCGCCGGTAAAAGCAAGATCATCGCCAATAGCATCACCATTGAGTCCATTTGGAAGAAGCATTAAAGCGAGGAAAGATAATCGATTGCCTTTGAGTCCAATGAGTCCTCTAAGCCCAGGGAGACGTAGACAACAAACTGGTCATGCTTCAGACTCTGAGCTAACTTAGCTTTCTGTCAGCATTTCATAGTTTCAGACATGAAAAAACACACAAAAAACAATGAGGTAGGGATCTTTGCAAACTTTTTGTCGGTTAATGTAGATGCTTTCTTGGGATTTTGTCTTCAAGAGTATGGTTTCCTTTCCCTTTTTTTTTTTTTAGCTTCTGCAAGTTACTTTTTCTTGGTAAAAATTAATTTTGGAGTTGAGTTTTAAAATCAAGGACACAATCTAATGTTGTAATACTTTTTTTTTGTACAAAACAGAAATTGATCAGCTTTTTGTAAGAGATTAATATTCAGTTATACTGTTTTGTTTTGTTTCTTTTCAACATTTAAGGCAATTAGTGATTGTAGTTTTTTTTTTTGTTTTTGGAAAACTCACTTTGTTATCCATCATTGAGTAATTGTAGAAAAATGGTTTCTCCGAAGTGTTTGATGTTTTTTACGTGTTCTTCGGGGAAGCTGTAGGCTATGTTGATCTAAGGTTTAAAGGTGGCCTAGGATCACAGTCGTTTGTAGCAACTTTGTTTACAAGTCTCGTTAGTTTGTTGTTGTCTCGTTTTTCCTTTTTTTTTTTTTTTTGGGGAAATCGCAATCAGGAAAAGGAAATCTTGTTCCCCAAGTCTCCTTGTCCTTCACAGATTAGGAATTTTTTTTTTTTGTTCGGCAACAAATCAGTCTGATCTATATATAAATACATATATAATTGTAGAAACCTAACAAATCAAAATTTCATCAACCTCTCAGATCCAAAAACTTTTTTTTTCTCTGATCGTTCCAAAAATAATCCTCTGTAAAAGTTTTCTCCATGATGAATTCTCTGGCGACGATGAACGAAGACGTGATTCTAGATATCATCTCTGATTGTCCCTCGACAGAGATTGCGAAACTCCGTCTACTAAACAAAGCCTGCAACAAACGAAGTTATGAATTCTTCTTCATCAACCGTCATCTCCATAGAACCAACTCTGTTTTCGGCTATTTTATCCAAAGCTACAAACGGTTTAAGTATCGCTACTGTGTTGTCTCCGGCGTCGAAGAAGAAGCTCATGAAAACAATGGAATCTCGCTCGAGTTTCTTCCTTCGAAAGATGTACAGATCGTAGCTTGCGATACACACCATGGGATTTTGCTCTGTGTCGATGATAAATATAAAGGAGGAAGAAGAATACCAGATTACATCGTTTGTAAACCGGCTACGAAGCAGTACCGGATCATACCAAACCCGAAAACCCGGTATTTCACTGTTGCAATCGGTTTAATGGTGGTTCAGTCAAACCCGTTTCGGTATAAGATCGTTAGGGTTTCCGAACCAATGCCGTGGGAAAGAAGGAAGATGAAGGAGGGTTTCTGTAATCTCAATTGCGAGGTTTTCGATTCTGATTCGTTCGCGTGGTTGCGATTGAATGATTTGGAATTACCGATGGACGATTTTTTCCGGGGATCAGATCAGCCGGTATTGTCGTACGGTTTCTTGAATTGGTTAACTTGGAAAAACAATGTGATTCGGTTCTGTCTGCGAACCGAAACTTGGTCTCTCTTCCCGGTTCCGAAAGAATTAGCGGGAGATGGTTTTCTAGATTTAGTCAGCTATGAAGGAAAGCCAGGTGTGATTCGTTCGAATTCGAGAGAAGAATATGATTTATGGGTTTTGGACAGCAGTTTTGGAGAGTCGTGGGTACATGTGAAGGACGTAAACATTACAGGGCTAGAAGAAAAATATGCTAAACCTCTATGGTTCCCGGGTAACGACGTCGTAAAAGTGGCGGGTTTTTGTCGGCTCGGTCTCTACAACATGGATAGCAACAAGTCTCTGTATATGAGGAAGACTCAAGATTGCACCTGGCGTTACTATTTTTCTAGTGATGATTGTTTCCCTTTCTACTCTAACTACGAGAGAGTTTGTCTGAATGAAGATCGTGTTGGAAGATCCAACGGCCGTGAACTATAGTCAAAAGGAAAGAAGAGATTAGAGGGTAAGGCCTCATAGGCTCAACTCAAGAATAGGAAAAAAAATAGAAAATGATTAGGATACGAGTATTTTTATGTTGTTCTCTTTTTTTTTTACTTCTAATAGTTATTTTATGTTGTTATATATATCAGAGAGTTAATCGTTATTTTCTATCCTTTTTCATATCCCCAATGCTCAATAGATTCATCTTGGTTAATTTTATTGAAATTGTAAAATGATATTAATAGTTGTTTGCCTTTTTATTTTCTATTAGCGTAATTGCTAAATAATCAGTTTGTTAACTAAGATAGATGTATATATATGAACAGTAGCGAATTAAAAATACATTTTTGTCATCAAATATATAAGAATGAAAACTCCCCTAAAATATGTATTAGGTAAATTAGTTATGGATGTTAATTTTATTTGTTTTTAAAACAAAAACTAGATAGGCCAATACAAAAGGACATCTCGGCAACTTTATCCAAACACTACATGAACGCTCTGAACCAAACCGGTTTTAAACACTCTCTCAAAAACCTACATTTAAACCGGTTAGCATAGATTACAAACAAAAATCGAACCAGACCAAACTAAAACAAATGTAAAATCAATAATCACCTTCACGGTTTAGTACAGTTTGGTTCAAACTCAGTCTGTTCCTCAGGCCTTTGCATAATCTTCTTGTAAAAATCAGAATAACAAAGTGTATATAGTCATTAGTTAGTCCCAAATATTAGCATTCGAATAGGTGCAATAATAATTGTATCCGATATCATACTTTCTTGTAATCGTTATATTGTAGTAATTACTTATAAGTATTTTGATTCCAGTATATATCTATATAAGTATATAACCCAAATAGTATCTGTCTATCTAAAACCAAGTTTTAAATAACTTAAGAGAGATGAAAGCTTAGATTAAAATACTATATTTATAAATAAATAAAAAAACCTCAACAAGAAAATAAAATAACGCAAACAAGAAAGCCAAATTATTCAGAATTGAAGTGTTTATACGAACATCACAAATGGCATATAATTTCAGGGCGATGAGGAATTACATTGATAACCATAATCTTGAGTCTGTTTACAGAAAAAAAAGATGATGTATAAAAGATCAATGCAGATAAGGTAATCATGTATTCTACCATGCAAGTCTTTACAATTTAAGTTCCACGACACTTATTTACTCATTCTAAAACCCTTTCTTTTGTAGGAGACCGATAGAGATTGAAGATACGAACTCTTTATTGAATGTGAAAGATGTCGATTACAAGGGATAAGCTCAGATTGCTTGAATCAAACTACTCTCTCATGGCGAATGTAGGAAGACTCAACGATCTCATCACGATCGTGTATAGACTCATAGCGTCTACCAATTACAACAATCAAAGCATAAACCCAGAATAATCGAATGAGTTCTTTATTTATACTAATATTTCTTTAACTGCAAATCCTCTTGATCTTTTGGAGACTTCACTCTTCATTACTTGCCACATGTTTTGCCACGTCAGACTCATTTCTTTGTTGTGCCTTCACATTCTTCTTCTTCTTACGATAATAAGTTTGAAGATACTTATCAGAGACACAATTGAAGTACTCAAATGAGCCTTTCGATTTTGATGGTACTAAGCCATTGTGCTTCGAAAGATCGGTTCGATTCGAAACGGGTGGTGAGGAGGTTGATGTGAAGATGGAGTACGAGAAGCTTTTCGGGTATTGTGGTACGTGTTTTAGTCTTTGTCACGAATGTAGAGGAAGAGAAGGATTTTTTTTTCACATTTGGGATTCTCTAAATAATAAGATGCATGCAACTATTTGCATGAAAACATTCAACCAAGCAAACAGTCAAGAGATCGTCAAACCGAGTCATCAAACCAAAACGGAAATACTTGGATTATAAGTAATCGTTATTTCTTTTTTATTGTTAGTATTGTTCAATAATAACGAGATAATTGGTTCTTCTTTATTATGTTTAGTAACCATTTCTCTAATTTCCTCACTTTCTTTGTATGAATTTACGATTCCACTTTCCTTTCTTCATTTGTAATGTTTCTTATTGCATTGTTTTGTTTGGGAGCTTTAATGTTAATGCAAAAGAGCTCTTTGTTTAGATTGCTGGAAACTGATAATTCATTCATAAGAAAAACATGGCTTAAATAGCCTTACAGTAACAAGAAAACAGAAACTTACGGAATTAAATCAGAGCAATTAACTTGAGCCGTAATACTCGGACTCATTATTGACACGAACTAGAACGGAAGACTAATTCAAAGACTAAATCAAATTTAAACAATCTAATGGCTCCTAATCACTTATTCAATCCAACGGTTCTCCAGCTTTCAGACCAAATTTGCTCCAACAAACCCTCCCTAAACTAAGCTTGATGAAAGCTTAGCTTATCTGCGATCGAGCAAATTCCAAGTTGACTCCTCAATCTTTCAAACGTCTCCCTCTTCAAAGGCTTTTTAAATATGCCAGCTACTTGCTCTTCCGAACCACAATGCTCCAGCTTTATTCTTCATCCTTAACCAAATCACGCAGGAAGTGAAAATGAACTCCAATGTGCTTGCACCTTCCATGGAAGACTGGGTTCTTTGAAAGCTTGATTGTTGACGTGTTGTCACAGAGAATAATAGTGCTTCCTTTCACATTATATCTCAATTCTCCCAAAATCCTCTTGAACCATATAGCTTGGCAAGCGCAGATCGACGCAGCTACATACTCTGCCTCAGTGGTGGATAATGTGACTATCGGTTGCTTCTTTGATAGCCATGCTACAGCTGCGTTATCCATCAGAAACACATAGCCCGAGGTACTTTTCCTGCTGTCAATGTCACCTGCAAAGTCACTGTCAGTGTACACCAGCAGCTCTCCGTTTCCTCCTTTCTTGTACCAAATCCCGAAATCAATTGTGCCCTTCAAGTATCTTAAAACCCTCTTGGCTGCATGCAGATGCAGCTTCGTGGGTCTAGACATATAGCGACTCAGCAAACTTACAGCGAATTGTAGATCTGGCCTTGTTGTTGTAATATACATGAGACTCCCAATAATCTGCTTGTAGAAAGTCTCATCAATTCGTTCTCCGTCTTCGTCCAGATCGACTTTGCTTCCAGGTACCATTGGATTAAACACTGCGTTGCTGTTCTCCATATCAAAACGCTTCAGAACCTCCATAGCATACTTTGCCTGAGACACGTGAATCCCTTGATTTGTCTGCAGCACTTCGATTCCCAGAAAATATCGCATTTTCCCGAGATCAGACATATCGAATTCTTTCTCCATTGACATCTTAAACTCTTTCATCAGCAATATATCATCTCCGGTGTATATCAAGTCATCTACATACACACTAACAATGAGAATGTTACCTTGCTTGTTCGTTTTGAGAAACAAAGTTTCTTCGTTCTCTGATTTCTTAAATCCTTCCTTGGCAAAGTACTCCTCGATTCGACTAAACCAGGCTCTTGGAGCTTGTTTTAGTCCATACAAAGCTTTGTGTAACTTGTAGACTTTCTCCTCCTTCCCTTCTATCTCATATCCTTCAGGTTGTTGAACGTAAACATCTTCCACAAGAACTCCGTGAAGGAAAGCTGACTTGACATCGAGCTGAAAAATGTCCCAACCTTTCTGAACAGCGGTGGAAAGGATGGTTCTGATGGTGTCCATGCGAGCAACAGGTGCATAGACTTCGGTATAATCAACTCCATGCTCTTGAGAATAACCTTTGGCCACCAGTCGTGCTTTGTATTTGCTCACCTCTCCAAGATCATTCAGTTTCGTTTTGTAGATCCATTTTACCCCAATACACTTTGTTCCATGTGGTAAATCAGATAGCTCCCACGTTTGGTTCTTCTCAATCGAGTTTATCTCTGCATTCATGGCCTCTCTCCATTTGAGACTTTTCTGAGCTTCTTCAAAAGTTGTTGGATCGGTGGAATTGATCTGAACCATGTTCACCACATCATCTTCATCGATGGCTTGATTATCAGTGACGTAATCATCGAGGTAGCGAGGTGGCCTCGATGTTCTTCTTCTCTCCCTAATCACAGCCAGCGGCTGAGTTTCTGCTACAGTAATTGCAGGTTCTTCTGCAGCAGTAACTGCAGGTCCTTCTCCTTCCTCGTCACTTGCACTATCCTCCCACGGTTGATCATCATCGTTCCACTTCAGCTCAGAATCGATTTGATCCTTTTCTTCCCAGGTCCATCCTTTTGTTTCTTCAAATACCACGTCTCTACTCACCACAATCTTCTTTGTTGCTGGATTATATAAACGATAACCCTTTGATTCCTCCGAGAAACCAAACATGACGCATGTATTGCTTTTGCAATCGAGCTTTCCTCTCTTCTCAGTTGGCACATGAACATGAGCTAAGCTTCCCCTGAAATGTTCCACGCTTGGCTTAACACCGCTCCAAGCCTCTTGTGGAGTAACATCTTTAACAGCAAAGGTAGGACACCTATTCAAGATGTAAAATGTCCAATTGACTGCTTCAGCCCAGAAAATCTTTGGCACTTTCCTCATTGACAACATCGATCTCACCATGTTCATGACCGTACGGTTCTTTCTCTCTGCTACACCGTTCTGCTGCGGAGTGTAGGCAGTGGTTAATTGTCTTCGAATTCCATGTTCCTTGCAAAAAACAGAGAATTCGGTTGAGGTATACTCCCCTCCTCGGTCAGTTCGCAGACATTTGATTTTCTTTCCCGTCTCAGTCTCCACTTTCTTCTTAAGCACCTTGAAATGATCGAATGCTTCAGACTTTTCCTTTAAAAAGTATCCCCATGCTTTCCGACTGTAGTCATCGATGAAACACAGAACATATCTGGTTCCGTTTGTGGTTGCAGGGCTGATAGGACCGCATATATCGGAATGCAACAGTTCGAGAACCTCCTTTGCTCTCCATGAGCTCTTCTTTGGTATTGGATTTCTCGATTGTTTGCCTACTAGGCAATCTGAGCATGTGAACTTCTGAGCATCGAAATTTGGTAGACCTCGCACCATCTCCTTGCTTTGCAAGATCTTCATTCCACTATGGCTGAGATGCCCATAGCGCTCGTGCCAAAGCTTTGGTGTGTCTTCTGCAGTTGTTTGCAGGCAGCGTTGTTGGTTTGATTCTCTGTAATCGGTTTGATCGATCAGCATGAACATCCGATTAGAACTCATTTTGCTCACTGCGATGAGTCCCTTCTCCTCATGAAAGATTTTACAAACTCCCTTTTGTATGATGATTGTCAACTCCTTTTTCTGAAGTTGTCCAAGACTCAGCAGATTGTTTTTGAGTTCCGGAATATAGTACACATCAGTGATTGTGTATACTACATTATTGAGAATCAGTTTCACGCTGCCCTTCCCAACAACCTCCATCTTCTTGTCGTTTCCCAGCTTGACAGTGTGTTTGAAATCTTCATTCAGTTTGGAGAAGAGGGCACGATCTCCACTCATGTGATTTGAGCAGCCTGAATCGAGGAACCATGCTCTCTTTCTCATGTTCTCAATCTGTCCTCCATATGCCATCAGTAACTTTTCTGCAGTCTCTTCAATACCCAATTCAGATTCACCATCCTCTTCTTCGATGTATGCCATCAACAACATCTCCTCTTTCTCATCATAATCCGCATAGTTTGCTTCTTCTTCCCACATTGGACACTCATTTTGAAAGTGTCCAAGACGGTGGCACTTGTAGCACTCCACTGTGCTTTTGTCTCTGCCACGACCTCTTCCTCTGCCTCTACCATTGAGGCCTCTTCCTCTTGATCCCGTTCCTCTACCACGGTTTGAACTCATTCCTCCACCATGAGTTACTTTCAGCGCTTGATCTTCAGGCTTGTCCACCTTTTTGAATTTATGTTCATGAACCGAGAGAGAACTCTGCAATTCATCGAGTGAGATGTTCTCGATCTCCTTGGATTCTTCTATAGAAACCACCACGTACATGAACTTCTCGCTGAGAGTTCTGAGAATCTTCTCTACCACCTTTGAGTCGTTCATGGTCTCTCCGTTGCTTCTCATTTGATTTGTGACAGCCAAGACTCTGGTAAAGTACTCCTTCACGTTCTCGGTTTCCTTCATCTCCAACACTTCGAAGTCTCTTCTCAGCATCTGCAGCAAGGACTTCTTCACACGATCATTTCCACCGAATTTCCTTTTCATTGACTCCCAAATGATCTTGGAGGTTTTCCTGTCCAAGATATGTTCGAAAGTCTCTCTATCAATGGCTTGATAGAGATAATGCTTCACCTTGTGGTCAATCTTCTTGGCTTCCTCCAGTTGTTGTGACTGCGCCGCCGTGAGTGGTGCTGCGGATATTGGTTCCACGACACCGGTCTCGATCGTACTCCACAGGCCCTTCGATTTGAAGAAATTCTCCATGACCTCACTCCAATGATCCCAGTGGCCATCGAATCGTGGCACTTTCATCTTCTCATCACTCATTTTCTCTCTCGTGTTTTGAAGCTGCGGCTTCTTCTCTCACAGTTTTCACAAGCTAACGGAGCTCTGATACCAATTTGTTAATGCAAAAGAGCTCTTTGTTTAGATTGCTGGAAACTGATAATTCATTCATAAGAAAAACATGACTTAAATAGCCTTACAATAACAAGAAAACATAAACTTACGGAACTAAATCAGAGCAATTAACTTGAGCCGTAATACTCGGACTCATTATTGACACGAACTAGAACGGAAGACTAATTCAAAGACTAAATCAAACTTAAACAATCTAATGGCTCCTAATCACTTATTCAATCCAACGGTTCTCCAGCTTTCAGACCAAATTTGCTCCAACATTTAAAACGATCTCATCCACGCATCGATCTGAGTCTTTATCATATGTTGCAAGTTAAAACAAATTGAAATTAATGATTTCCAAATATCGATTATCATTCTCAAGTTGGGCGTAAATACAATAACGTGTACATATATAGTGACGGACGTGAATGCCAAATTAATCATAATGCTTGGCTCTTACGGCAAATAGATAACTAGAAATTCACGATTTCACATGAGTATGCATAGTCACAGGCCCAGCTTAGAGCAGTGCATTTGCACAGGGTCCAATTATAATTTACAAATTTTCTTTAGTTTTAAGGATCCAAATATTTTTAGAAAATTGCAAAATAGGACCCAAATTTATAAAAATATTATATATATAAAATTATTTTGAATTTTTGTTTGGGCTCGGCATAGGGTCCGATTTAACATTGAGTCGGGCCTGCATAATCATATAATCAAACTCTTAACTTGATATGAAAACCCTTGAATCCTATTTAATTTTGAGGATTTTGGAAGTAAATTAATATTCCAAAATTAGTTTAACTCTCAAGTTCTAGCTGCACCTTAACAAAAACAAAAATAAAGAGTACTAGCTGCATTAAATATCTCAATTCTCACAGTTTAAAATTACCCAAGTACGAGTGATATGAAACGTGATCTCCTTCTGATGAGATCATCTCAACTTTAAATTATAGGATTTTTATTTCTATTTTATTTTATTAGATTATTATTATTATTTTTTGTTTTTTGATATACCATATCGGCTGATCCGGTTAGCCTAGTAAAAACGTACTGAAGTGTTTCAGAGTGGACTACTTCCTAGATTCATTTATTAGATTATTTATTTCCTTTGTTGTATTTGGGAAATGTCGTTAAATATGTACTTTTTAGCAAAGAGTCGTCCATCATCTAAGAATTAGGTCTGGAATTTTCTTTGGAAGCCGTTGGACAAAGAATCTTTAAATTTCATTCTTCTCTCAATAAAAGTGTATCCTAATCAAACTCTCCTTCTTTCAATTATTTTTGATTCTCTCTGACCTCAACTCCATCAAAGTGAATAATGGAATTTGAAATATATAACATCGAAAAATGGTCGCAAAACGGAAAATGGAGAGTAGCATGCATTAGTGTAAATGCGTACCGTAATCACATTCCTTGCAGTAATACGACCAGATATTATCCGGTACAGTTTCTTCACAAACATCACATTTGAAAACTAAACCGGCTTGGTTATAAGGAGAACCGTAAAGAAGAGTGAGTGGATGTGCGCGTGAGTTTCACGGTTCTAGGCATTGAAACACATTCGACATGTACATGAGTACATCGTACTGACAAATAGAACAATTGTAAGTGAAAGATGATCCGTACTCACCGCACGCGTGACAGGTGTACGTTGACTTTGGGGAACAGAGTAAAATCAAAGTGTGGGTTTGGTGAGACTTGTGGTTGGTTTCACGTGGAATGTCAAAACATGACTTGTGCAAGACGTAATCGCAGTCTGATGACTTTGTGCATCTGAAAGCTGCACCAATCAGATCGAGATCGCAACCGGAGCAGATGATTTTGTCTTTTGCTTCACATTTTTTGACCGCGCAACGGATGGATGTGACTCGGGTGCCTCACCAATTGTCGAGAAGACATTAAGTTATAGTTTATAGGTTTTGTGATTGTAGTTAGCTTAGGGATTCAATCTATTTATTGTGAAAATTGGAGAAGACTTTGTGATTATGAGTCTTGGTTTTGAATTTGACTACTAAATCAAGTTGTAGTTTATAGTGATTAACTATATGATTGGGAGAATAACATCACGCTCTAAGTTATAGATATATAAGTATATATATAACTAAAGATGTTTTTTACATAACTATATATATGTCTCCGTACCTTTTTGTGCTTGCTATGGAGGTCTTCTCGAGGCTGCTCAAGTCCAAGTACGAATCAGATTACATAAGATGTTATCCTAATACCTCTGAGCTGAATATTTCCCACTTGATGTTTCCGGATGATGTGATGATCTTCTTCGATGGTAGTAGTTCATCTCTTCATAGAATAAATGAAACGTTGGATGATTTTGCAAGCTGGTCTGGCCTACGTATGAACTGTGACAAGACGCAGCTATTCCACGCGGGTCTGAATCAACTGGAATCCACGGCCATTACCAGCTATGGCTTCCCAAATGGCTCATTCCTCATTCGTTATTTGGGCCTTCCTCTCATGCATCGAAAGCTACGGATATCGGAATATGCTCCTCTGGTGGAAAAGATAGCGAGAAGATCCAGAACATGGGCAGTGAAGTCTCTCTCTTTTGCGGGAAGGCTTCCGCTGATTGAATCGGTTATATCGGGAACAGTTAACTTCTGGATTACAACTTTTATGCTACCAAAAGGCTGTATCCAAAAAATAGAATCTATGTGCTCTCGATTCCTCTGGTCAGGGGATATAGACGGGCCTGCTATGACAAAAGTCTCTTGGGCTGCAAAGTGTTTGCCGAAAAAAAAAGGAGGTCTTGGTCTAAGGCGCTTCTCCGCATGGAACAAAACCCTTTGCCTTCGCCTCATTTGGTTGTTGATGTCAAAGAGTGGTTCATTGTGGGCGGCGTGGCATAAGTTTCATCACTTGCGGAATGGAAATTTTTGGAGAATTGAAGAGCTCGATCGTGACTCATGGAGTTGGAAATCTCTCCTACGGTTGAGAGCTTTGGCCGAGACCTTTGTGNATCTATTTATTGTGAAAATTGGAGAAGACTTTGTGATTATGAGTCTTGGTTTTGAATTTGACTACTAAATCAAGTTGTAGTTTATAGTGATTAACTATATGATTGGGAGAATAACATCACGCTCTAAGTTATAGATATATAAGTATATATATAACTAAAGATGTTTTTTACATAACTATATATATGTCTCCGTACCTTTTTGTGCTTGCTATGGAGGTCTTCTCGAGGCTGCTCAAGTCCAAGTACGAATCAGATTACATAAGATGTTATCCTAATACCTCTGAGCTGAATATTTCCCACTTGATGTTTCCGGATGATGTGATGATCTTCTTCGATGGTAGTAGTTCATCTCTTCATGGAATAAATGAAACGTTGGATGATTTTGCAAGCTGGTATGGCCTACATATGAACTGTGACAAGACGCAGCTATTCCACGCGGGTCTGAATCAACTGGAATCCACGGCCATTACCAGCTATGGCTTCCCAAATGGCTCATTCCCCATTCGTTATTTGGGCCTTCCTCTCATGCATCGAAAGCTACAGATATCGTAATATGCTCATTTGGTGGAAAAGATAGCGAGAAGATTCAGAACATGGGCAGTAAAGTCTCTCTCTTTTGCGGGAAGGCTTCCGCTGATTGAATCGGTTATATCGGGAACAGTTAACTTCTGGATTACAACTTTCATGCTACCAAAAGGCTGTATCCAGAAAATAGAATCTATGTGCTCTCGATTCCTCTGGTCAGGGGATATAGACGGGCATGCTATGACAAAAGTTTCTTGGGCTGCAATGTGTTTGCCGAAAAAAGAAGGAGGTCTTGGTCTAAGGCGCTTCTCCGCATGGAACAAAACTCTTTGCCTTCGCCTCATTTGGTTATTGATGTCAAAGAGTGGCTCATTGTGGGTGGCGTGGCATAAGTTTCATCACTTGCGGAATGGAAATTTTTGGAGAATTGAAGAGCTCAATCGTGACTCATGGAGTTGGAAATATCTCATACGGTTGAGAGCTTTGGCCGAGACCTTTGTGAAAGTCACGGTTGGGAACGGGCAGGCTACGAGTTTTTGGTTTGACAATTGGACCCCTCTTGGGCCTCTTATCAAGTATGTTGGAGAAGATGATCCAAGGACCACTAGGATTCCTGAAACTGCTACTGTTTCTGCAGCTTGCGACGATAGAGGATGGATACTTGCAGCTCCCCGATCTGATGCAGCTTTTGAGCTTCAAGTTTATCTAACCACGATTCACCTCCCAAGTTCCTCGTTAATTGGGTTGTTGAGGGCGTTAAATGCAGAGGTTACTCATCTCGGAGGACTTGGAGTGTCATGAGGCCGAGAAGTGATGAGAAATTATGGTTTAGCTTGGTCTAGTTTAAAGGAGCCACGCCGAGAAATGCGTTTAACATGTGGATTTCCCAGCTTGATAGGCTGCCGACGAGAGTCTCTCTAGCTTGTTGGGGTATGTCAATTCCTACTTCATGTTGTTTGTGTTCGCTAGCTGATGAAACTAGAGAGTACCTTATGCTTAGTTGTGATTACAGTGCAGAGATTTGGACCCTAGTTCAAAACAGGCTGAGGCTTCCGTGCGGGATCTTTCACTCCTGGTCAGATCTCACGTCTTGGATGTCAACCGCTTCAGACACCGCTCATACCTTACTAAGGAAGCTTGTGGCTCACGCCACTATATACCACATTTGGAAACAGCAGAACAACGTCATTCACAACCTTCGTAGCATTCCACCTTCGATCATCTTCAAAGACATCGATAGGAAGATTCGAACCTCTATATCTACAAGAAGACGGAGACGGCATTTTGGTAACTTAATGCTTCTTTGGATTCGTTGATTGTAACCTCTAACCTTCTTAGGTATAAATTTTGCCACCTTGTTTTATAATTTTTTTTGCCAAGGTACCAATGTAAAGGGGAAACTTCTGTATCACTCACATTTCATTTATATAAATATTTACAGTTTAGAAAGAAAAAAAAATGGTTTTTACACATGTGATTCAAAGTCAAGAGATGCATTATGCATGTAACTATTTTTCGATCTTATTCACGCATCTTGACTTTTTATTAGCGTTGTAAGTTACCCAATTATATAATTAATGATTTTCGAAATATCGTTATCGAGCTGGGGTATAAATACAATAACGTTGACATAGTGAGAGATGTGGTTGTCAAATTAATCACAACTAGGATTTAACCCGCGCAAAAGCGCAGGATAATGTTTTTTTTTTTAAATTGTTTTAAAATTTAAGTTTAAAGTTTTTGTTAAATGAAAACTGGTTGGCACGTAGATAGTTACATATATATTAACATTACACACTAAAATTTATGTATATATATTCGTCGAATAAAAATTTGAGTTAGTTTCGTTGTGCAGGTTAGTATATAAGTAAATTGTAGTTATCAAAATGATGTGATGTTAATATATACGTATTTTATATATATATAAATGTCAAAAAGATAACAAAAATGGAAGCATAATAATCGAAAAGGTAAATAAAATGAAAATAAAGAAAGAGAATCATACGAACCGTCTAATATAATATACTAAGATTCAATATGCGCTAACTATATAGCGCGAGATAATTTTTTCTTAAAAATTATTTTAAAATTTTAAAAAAAAAAATTATCTGAATTTTATAATATGTCGAACTAATGATTATATATAGAACTGTCAATACAGACTAACATGTCTACTTAAACCGTTTTGCAATGAACTAAAATATTATTCGGACTAACCCGCAAAAACCTATAATTTTGAAAACATAACTTTAATATGCATTGCACTATGATTTTCCAGGATCCCATTCTCCGACCGAGGCACCATTGGATAAGCCCAACGAAGCCCCAATTTCTTGGCAACATTGCAATCATCGTTCTCTGGTTCTCCGTTTGTTGACAAAAGTCAATTGGAAGAGCAATGGGTGCATCTTCAAAGCCTAGATCGATATCTTGCATGCCCCTCCAAGTCTTCAAATAGTCATTTCGGAATTGATAATTGGCATGAACTAAGTGGTCATCGTGCAAGGAGTGGAATTCCTTGCCGGAGATTACTGGTTCAAGGTGGAAACCGTCGGGAAACCGCTTCACTCCGCCGAACCGACTAAAAACTGTCCTCGAAATAAGGGAAAATAGCCGGTTTAATAACCGTAAAATAATCGCAATCTTCATCACCATTCGTGAACGGCGAAAACTTTTTCCAAGATTCGTCGGAGCCCTTGACGGAGAACGCCATTTGATCTGTTGAAGAGAGACACCACCGGCATAGGGAAATGGACATGTTCGAGACGGACGTGATAGAAACGGACGTGAACGGCGTAAATCCTCGCATATCTCTCTGTCGTGTTTCATCCTATAGGTGGAAAGTAGAAAGGAAATAAGTAAATTGGTGATTAAGATTAAATTTATGTTATTATTGGAAATTTAAACTAATGGTTCTACATTTGGAACATAAATTTAAAAATGTGTTAATTTGGGAATTGCTCTAAAATTAATTAATGTTATTATATTTTGTTGTTGGAATCAGTTAAGAGAATTTTGTCAAATTTCCTATTTCGATATATATATATATATATGTGTGTGTATCGTGATGGTATATACGATCAAAGTATTGACATAATTATTAAAGATTTTATTGATACAGAAAATAAATTGGAAGTTTTTACCATAACTGATGAGTGTTGCTAAAAATGTTAAATTTGGAAAAGAAAAAAAAAGCTAAAAATGTTAAATTTATTATTTTATAATCACTTTTCAAAATTTTAAAATCATAAAAATATTCAAAAGTTTTCTTAGGGTCAATTTTAGATACAATTGCTCTAGATTAATTAATACTTTTCTGTCAAATTAACATATATATATATATTAAGAAATTGTTTTTTTTTTTTTGCCTTATTGTTTCATTTTCTTTGTTGCATTTTTGATGGCTTCAATTTGTTTTCGTTTGTAATGCTTTTTGTTTATTTTAAATATATTAGTTGGTTAAAATTCGAGTTAAATTAGTATAGATGATTATTATGCCGACCGACGCTAAAATGTTAACATCGCTTAACCAAGTGACGTTATGTTTTACGTCACAAACACTTGTGTCGGTTTTCCCCTGCTTCGAGTCGATTAGACAACCGGCGCATGTGCATATTATTTTATTTATATTTGGGTTAATTATTAATCCAAAGTATGAATTAAAATATTAAAAGTTTTAAACTCCAAAAGAAATAACGCATATTACAATTCAATTAATCAAAGATAATATATGTTTTACATGAACTAAAACGTTAGCTTGGAAACTAACTTTTACCTTGTAAAATTTAATATCAAGATCACAATCTTGTAACGAAATAATCATATGATCAGATACAAAAGACTACCTATTTCCAGTTCATATAACATCTTCATATTTCCAGTTCACATAACATCTCACTTGCAAATCTTCTGATCAACTATTGTACCCTGCAGCAAAACGGGTTGCTATAACTTTAAGTTGGTTTTTCCAGAGGAAGAAGACTCAGAGGCTAGACAAAGAGAATAAGTTTTACCTGATCTATCACAAGTGCATCATGATTTGAGCAAGTTCGTTTACTGATTCTACAACCTGGACAAATGACACAAAACAAGAAGACGAAGAAAGTTATGATTGATTGCATAAGAAGAAGAAAAAAAACCATTGGTGGGCAACATACAACTAAGAACATAGATTGCATCGATAAAGTACATACGAAGAATGATGCCTATAAATTGAAAGAATGGTTCAGTTATAGAAGTCGGACCATATCACTTAAGTCATCTTCTTCAGGAGCTCAGATTCATCTCTTAATTCACCCCATCCTGATAATACATTTCAAGTTAAATGTGATTTAGATTCCTAGGAGAATTGGTATGCTTATATATATGGAAGGTAAAAGATCTGGATAAAGTCTCCGATTTTTATTTTTTCTTTCTGGAAGCGGTAGATTCATCGAATCACAAACCTAGTAAGTCGGTTATAGAAATAACTTAAAAAAAACCGACGTCTCCAAGCATGTTTTTTTAATTTGTAGTGAATACTCTTCTCTTTGACAACGCGTCAACGCCACCAGTCACATTGGACAATGCCATTGGGGATGTTTAAGCATTTAAAGTGTCGATTTAAGCCCATTTATATTACAATGGACTTTATACCAATAGATTAACTCCAGACATTATCCATTATAAACGACACCGTCCTTTTTTTTTTAACAACTGTCCTAAACGTCTCTGTTGATAACTGTGATTTNTCGTTTCAAAAAATATTATTTTTCGATTATCTAGATTTAGTAGATTAGATAAGACAAAAATAACGGGCCAAAATAGGTATTCGAAATATTTTTTTTTTAGCTCTATAGTAAATTAGAATAATTTTTTTATATAACCGGGAGGGTCCTAGGTCGAGACCCGCTAAAAATCCACATTTTTTTTCCACCATTTCAAGACGGGTGGCCAGCAAGAGTCGAACCAGAAATTTTACATTTGTGATTTACCACTGATTAGAATAAAGTTAATATAAGGAATTTGTACAAAACACTTTAATTAACCACATAGTGGATGAAAACCAATTAAAATGATGCGCATGGAGAAATTTATTTCATCGAAATTAACGTTACATCGACAATAAAAGATTAGAAAAAATGTGGATGGTAATGAGAGCTGCATTTATGAGTGTGTGACACATGGTTTTCGAAGATAACATTTTATTTTAAATTCGATGATAATTCGAACGCTTTTCTATGTTATACTCTCAAACTCAATAAAACAAAGAGAATAAGAAGTTAAGTATTATTTCATACAATAGTTGCATTGGAGTAACTTTTCAGTTCTTTCTTCTCTTTGTTTTATTGAGTATGAGAGTATAACACATAAAATCGTTCGTTAGATTAATTCTACAAAATGCTATATTAATTCTACAAATGCTAAATATGCACAAAGGTGTCATATATTTATATACTTAGTTAAGTTAAAACCTTAAATAACTTGGTACGGTTTTGTGTCTCAAAGCAGAAATTTTATTTTTTATTAGACTCATAAGTAATTTCAGGTCCGTTCTCATACTAATCTCCCGAGCGGGCGTGAAGCCGCTCAGTTACACCCCACGTGGCCAATCGTTTGTTTGATAATTCCGCATCCGGGGGGACTCGATCCCTGTCATGGACCAACATAGTCGAGCTTTCCCCCGGATGGGAACCACCCCACTACAACAACTTGGTTGCAAAGCAGATATTTTGATGCAAATAATTTTTTGGAATGTGATTTTGATTGATAAAATGGAAGGTATGGAATGTGATTTGATTGATTCATACTTATGTCATTTTCACCAAGAAATATATAGAACAAACTTGCGCGTAGCACGGGTTCAAAGCCTAGTTGGTTTTAAATGATAAATGTTTATTATGGTATTGTCGTTTTTATTTATTTCAGTTTTAATATGTGCATGTTAAATAGCAGAATCATTTAAAAAAGTGTAATCGTAAATATAAGAATTAATTAGCTAAACCAGCCTTCCATATTTGTACAATCATTAGAAATTGGGAACCATCATAGGTGGAGATAGGTTTTATGACTCAAGAGACCAGTAGGAATGGAACGTCGTATAATGAAATTTTGAATGCTATTGAAAAACGCAGTGTCGTCCGACTTTGCAGATATTAGACTGCGCGCCGTTTAGCCAGACCCCATTACAAACCGTTGGGACGTTTTAAATTTTCGATTGCTATGAGCACTTTGGCGGACTAACATTTTTAGCGACACTCATCAGTTTTCATTGTTTCTCCGTCTGCTCCGTCGATTTCAGTTTTGGTAAGCTCTTCTAGCTGTTTCTCCTTTTAGTTTAGGTTTCGATCCGGTTGGGTATTTAGCTACTGTTTAGATTTTTTTCTCCCGAGTGATTGTTGTTCTAGATTTCATGTTTATTATATTGCTGAATTGGGGTTTTGTTTTTCTCGATTTAACTAAAATCTTCTGTGACTTGCAGCCATGTGTGATTGGATCAAGATCATTTTCTTGACAAGGGGCCAAAAGAACACGAGAATGGCGAACGCAATTACTGAGATAAATAATGTATGTATTTGCTTTTGACATTTAAAGCTTTTATAAGATTACTCAAAAAAAAATTTATTTTGTAGGCAATTGGAAAGTTAGGTANCAAAACTAACAATGAATATGGTATTAGTTAAGAAATTCGTACTAATTTGAACGCTTAATTTTTGAATTGTCACTTTAGTAAAGCTAAACCCTATATTTGAAATCCTAAACCCACACATTCATTTACCTAATTAGAAATAAATTTAAAAAGAAAACATTTTACAAAATAACTTATTACATGAGAAATCACATGTAAGGTAAAATCGTATAAATAATTGAGAGCCACTTTTTTGTGACTATAAGCCACATCATTGTTATTTTTTAATTTCATTTTCAATTCCTATATGGAACATAAAACTAATGAGATAATAAACTAAATTTTATAAGGAAATAAGAATGACTATTGCAATAATTTTTCACACACAAACTCTCAATTTTTTGCCTTTTTAACAAAATTACATTAAATTTTCTATTTTCCACGGCTTACGATATAAATACGATTTCAAATGTTAAAATGGCTTTCATTATCAAAGAGAGGAAAAACCGGTTAAACTCTGATTTTTTCACACGTAAACTCTCAATTTTTTTAACAGATTCATCAATATTGAAGATGATATCAAAGAGAGGAATAGCGGTTTAAACTTTAAAGCATATTACTCTTAGCTTTGATAAAGCATGTATTAAGTATAAAGAAGGAGCAAGTGGGCCAGTGGTTGTCACACCTTTGCTGCCATCTTACCGGTGTCGAGTTCGACTCCACATGCCCTCCATATGTGGGGGTATTTGGCTATTGGGCCGGTCTGTTGTTGCCCAAAATGATGACAAAAAAAAAAAAAAACATATATTAAGTACAACTATTATTTTGAAATCTAAGGTCTTCAAACAAACAGCCTATTTGTTTTTGAAATCTAAGGTCTTCAAACAAACAGCCTATTTGTTTTTGATGATAGATTTTCTTTTATCTGTATTTATTTATACATATATTGATGGAGACAATATTTATTGAAATTTGTTTAACAGAATTTTAAACGGGTTTAATATGCTTACAATAACCAGCAACTAACACACAAAAACCAAACGTATGTCATCCACCATCGAACATGAGCATCTCATCTTCAAATTACACCACCCTCGCCAAAATCTGGAGCTTCCACATGTCTTTAACAATATCTTAATTATAGTATTGACATTATTACCTTTAACAACAACAAAAAAGTATAGACATTATTAGCATTAAGATATCTAGAAGAGTGTTCAACCCTCAAGTATTAACGTTGTATATCTTAACTTCCTGTAGTATCAGAACATGAAAAAGTTCGTTCAAAACTCATAGCATAGACAAAATATAGTCTATATAAGAGAACTCCAGTCAAACATCGGACACCTCAATGTTGCAGACTAAGTTCGGATAAGCAGTAACCACTTTAGTTTCACAGATTGAAAAACTGATTCTAGAGAAATGGAACATATTCAAGGACTAATTTGAACATAAAAGGTAAAAAGAGCGAGCGGGGTTCAACAAAATGGAACCTTGCCCGTCATGAATTCCACGAGCCTAGATAGAGAAAGTGGAGCTTTGCTGACTTTGCTCATGAAAAGCCTCTTCAATATCACTACATTGAACTTTCTCTATGTTCTCCTTACCATAGACTGGTAAAGCTGCAAAATTTCAAAACAAAATTGTAAATCTCATATTATGTATGATTCACCCAAATAAAAACCTCTTTGATGGAAGGAAAAAAAGTAAAGGACATAGATTGTTGTTATAATTTTGACTTTGACAGTAAGCTTGAGGTAGACATCATGGGACTTTCGAGCTGTCCTTTTGGTCTTCCTGCTTTAACCTCCAGCGATCAGATCAATACCTTGCAAACACGACGAATTGATCTCAGAATCAACATTGGAAGCAAAATTCAACCTCAAAATACTAAAAAAACATGGTTCACAATCTAAGACTCAAATGTGACAAAGAATAACCCAATACAGAATCAAAATCCAAAACCAGAAATCCGGAAATTCACTCAATATCTAGAAAAATAGATGTCAGATTCGAAAGACAGAACCCATACTCGATACTGAAACTTTAAAAGCAAGCTCATAAATAGGGAACACTTTAACAAGAGAGACATTCATAAACGGAGATTGAGAGATAGAGAAAGGGAGAAGTACCATTGTAGCTTCCGGGGATGTGGTACCGCCGTCAAAGTTCTGCAAGAGAAGTTATGAATTTAGGTTTTATAATGATCTACAAAAATGCTATATGTGGGGCTTCTTATAATTGGTGCCATTTTTGTCCATATAACTTGGTTTGTTGCCACATTTCTCTACCTTTTCAATCCAAAGTAAATCAGATTCACACAACATATAACAACTGAGTAGTTATAACAAACTTGGCTCTTGATTGCTTTAACATATGGGCAGTCACATCTCATTTAACCCACAGTATTGCTTTCAGAATCAAGAAGTGGAGTTTTTTTTGTTACACTGAATCTCTAACGGAGAACAAACCAAGCGAAGATCATTAAACAAATTATAATCACATACATAAATGATAAAATATACTCCAATATCAGCAAAATGAATGTCTCAGAATGCACACTAAAAAATATGAAACATACACATCAATTGTAGATTGGATCTTCAAAGAGAAAAACTCCTACTCATATGTCTGAGTTATTTTGCTTCTCTTAGAAAGCCTGAAAGGCTGAAAATGGCAGTGAGCGTTAATGAAGATTGCCGCAAAAAGATAGAAAAAACCCTACTTGTTTAGCACAATGAATAAAGAGTGATATAAAGGCAGAAGAATTTAGATTCATACCACTTTGCAGAACATATCTCCATTGTTCTTCTGATTAGAATTTAACTTCTATCTCCCATCACTTCCCTCGATCTTTGTGGCTTCCAGGTATTCTTCTCCTCCACATTTTTCTTATACAGTGTCGCATATATATATATTGCCAGTGATATACCCTTAAACTTCCTGCTTGTTTCTAGACAATCATATCAAAGCAGAGAACGATGCATGACCATTATCAAATATGATACATATGGAGAAAGATGTGCAATTAATCAGGTAAGAGGGTGATTCAATTATCAGATGATTGCAACTTGAAAATAAACGGAGAGAAAGGCACTTTTTCTCGTCACCACCTTATTTCGTAGGGTTAATTTCCGTGATCATGGTGGTAGACTTTNACATATGGAGAAAGATGTGCAATTAATCATGTAAGAGTGTGATTCAATTATCAGATGATTGCAACTTGAAAATAAACGGAGAGAAAGGCAAATGCGAACCTCCATTCTCAAACTAATTGGAAGTGCCCACATAACCAACTGATTGAGGATTCGAATTTCTTGTCACCACCTTATTTCGTAGGGTTAATTTCCGTGATCATGGTGGTGGTAGACATTTTCATCGCCGAAATTGCAGAGGGGAAACTGTAGAAATTAGACGGACGAAAAACTGAACAGCGGCCAACAAAATTTTCAAAACCATAATATCATAAGATCGACATGGAATTGAAGGAGAGGGGTTCGGCGACATTATAGTGGCGTTAAAAAACTGAGGGAGATGAGAAGAATAAAAAACCGATGAAAGTCGGAGATGAGAAATCTCGTTAAGACATAAAATCAGACTGTGTTGTTACGTATACCTTTTGATATGATGTGGCAAAATTTTGATATGGCGTATTTTGATTGGTTGATTATTTCCCCAATAGTTTTGCTCATGTGGCACCCTTGAGAAGATTCAAGTTATTTGAACTCCAAGATAATTGATTCGTTGGTCTAAAGCTCCGGCAATCATCCGCTGTTTCTTCTAGTTTCGATTCAATCAACATAACTTTCTGCAAAATTGGTATATATAATATAAATGACATAATAATGGCATTATGATAATCAGCGCATGGGTGCACTCCAGTGAGTTTCACTCGATTGTTTAAAAAGCAGACACATAAGGGTATGAACACTATATCTATCTATGTATGGTAATGGTATACACATGTGCATTATCCGCTACTAATGTATTAGCCAAGGTTAGAGCATCTCTTGTTTAGCCAAACCTATTCTTACATTTACAAACCCTAATCAAACCATCCCCATGCGAACTTTTTTTTTGGCTTGGTAATGTTGAAAAGATAGACATATTAAACCCAAGAGCAAGTGTTATATTGAGAAAGCCCACATCTTGTACGATTAATCCCTTAAGTATTATTAACAAAAACAGAAGCATCATAAAGGGTAGCAATATAAATGTAAAAAGAATAACCAAAAACAGAAGCATAATAATCGAAAAGGTAAATAAAATGAGAAAAAGAAAGAAAGAGAATCCTAGGAACCGGCTAATATATATATATACGATGGAGAGCGGAACAAAAGCGGCCGTACTGTTTAAAAGGATGAACTATCTAATTTTTCTCATTCAACATTATAAAGTAATTGTGTTGCATTACTTGTTTTAAATTAATAAAAAAGGATGGAACGTTCACGGCTCATATTTCCAAAGAAAATTTAAGGCTCCGAATGGAGAAAGCATATCAGACGGTGTGAATCAAGTGGTTCAAGCGGATCATGCGGAACAAGTGCGGATCAAGCGGATCCAGCGGTTCCAGCGGTTCAAAATATAATGTTGAATGGTGAAAACGGATAACAACCGGTCCAAAATATTGTAAATTATTTATAATAATTTAAATTAAATTTAAAATTGCTATTATATTTAGAATATAATTATCTGAATAATGTAAACAAAATTGTTTCTAATTTTATAAATAATAAATAAAAAAATATTTACTTTAAAATTATAAATTATGTCAAATGAGAGGATATAAACTTTTTAAATGTGGTGTAAAAAATAAAATGAGAATTATAAAGTAAGGGAGAAGAAAAGTACTAATTAATTAATTTCAAGAACTAATAAAAAAAATCAGAAATTTTTTTTAGCCAATAATTGTTTTTTGAAGTGTGGTAGTGGATGGAATACTCCATTATTTTAGTGTGTTTAACCTACGCATAAGCAAAATACATGGAACCGAAGAACCGAACCGAATTAGGAGGTATCGAAACAAACTGAAACTGACAAAATATCCAAACGGATCCTAAACTCTTATATCCGAAGACTGAAACTGAACCGAGAACCGAATGGGTACCCAAAATATCTGAAGTATAATTATATACCCAAAATATTAATTATATTTAGAATTGATATAACCCAAATTACAATTATAAACCGAATATATTAGTTTTTTTTTTTGGTATTTCCACTACAAGAAAATAGGGTCATTTCCGACACCCTAAATCCGTTGGAAATTTCCGACGTCTTTCCGACGGGATTTGGACGAACATATCATCCGTCGAAAATCCGTCAGAAAACCTTACCCGTCGGAAATTTCAGACGGATTGCCGACGGTACAAATCCGACGGATTTCCGACAAATATTGATGTTGCCGACATAATGCCGACGGATTTTCGATGACGGCCATCCGTCGGACAAATTCTGACGGATTTCCGACGGATGTTCGACAGATGTTGACCTTGCCGACATCGTTGCCGACATCGATAATATCTACATTGTATCCGTCGGAAAACACGTACAATTTTCCTTATAAAAACGTATCCACCCTCTCATTTACAATCACAACAACAAAAAAAACCTCTCTTATCTAATTCCTTACGAAAATGTCTTCTTCAAATCCTTATAATTATTTTCGATCATGGATGGAAAAGCCTCATCAAATTCCGGACACGGGCCTAGTTACGGAGGAATTCAAAGAAGGTCTGCAAGAATTCATGGCATTTGCGGGTACACAGAAAAAAAGCCAAAAAAACTGGTAAAATCTACTGCCCTTGTACCAATTGTGGGAATCGTAGATTAATCGTGATAGATGAAGTATGGTCACACCTGTATTGTCATGGGTTTATGCCGGGTTACAAGATTTGGTATTATCACAGAAAAAATGATACAATGGTGGATAATTATGTTAGTACTAGTGAACAGTATATTGGGGATAACACTATCTTAGAAGAACCTGCAATGGAAGTAGAAAGTACCGTAGGTCATGTTCAGATGGTGAACGATGCATTTCGTGAAAGTATACCATCGGTTGCTGAATATGGAGATAGAAGAGAAGAACCTAACTTAGAAGCTCGGAGATTCTTTGATATGTTAGACGCTGCTAAACATCCATTATATGATGGGTGTAGAGGTGGACATTCCCCTTTATCAACTGCAACTAGGATGATGGGTATAAAGACGGATTTCAATTTGAGTGAGGATTGCGTGGATGCAATCGCTGATTTTGTGAAAGACATATTGCCAGAAGATAATCTTGCACCGGCATCATACTATGAGATATAGAAACTTGTTCAAGGTCTAGGATTGCCGTATCAGATGATAGATGTATGCATTGACAACTGTATGCTCTACTGGAGAGATGACGCAGACCGTTCGATATGCCGTTTTTGTCGCAAACCTCGGTATAAGGAACCAGGCGGAAGAGTGTCAGTGCCATATTAACGGATGTCGTATTTGCCATTAACAAAGAGATTGAAGAGGTTATATCAGTCAGAGCGCACAACGGGAGCAATGAGATGGAGAAATCGCCCATCCGTCAGATGCAGGAGCATGGAAACATTTTCAATCTATGTATCCCAGCTTTGCGTATAAGGCGAGGAACGTATACCTTAGCTTATGTACCGATGGTTTCAACCCTTTTGGGAAGCACGGCAGACAATATTCTTTGTGGCCAGTAATTGTAACACCTTACAATTTGCCGCCATCTTTGTGCATGAGACGGGAGTTCTTGTTCCTTAGCATTCTCGTTCCTGGACCAGAGCATCCGAAGAGATCACTTGATGTGTTTTTGCAGCCATTGATTTATGAGTTGCGAATGTTATGGGACCAAGGTGTTGAGGCGTTTGATGTTTCTTGTCAGCAGAATTTCGTCATGCGGTCGGTACTTATGTGGACCATTATCGATTTTCCAGCATATGACATGTTATCAGGATGGACAACACACGGAAGGTTATCGTGTCCGTACTGTCAAGATAACACATATGCGTTCCAATTGAAGCACGGACGCAAGACCTCTTGGTTTGATTGTCATAGGCGATTCCTACCTAGCGATCATCCTTATCGTCGGAGCACCACATAGTTTAGGAAGAACCGGAAAGTTATTGATGGTCCACCTCCTCAGTTAGATGGACAGTATTTGTTAGATCAGTTCAGAGATTTTGGTGCAGATAGGACGGTTGATTGTGGTGGTAACGGGCATCATCCTGTTGATGGTTGTGGCAACGTACATAATTGGCACAAGAGAAGTATTTTCTGGGATTTGCCTTATTGGAAGAACCATCTTTTGAGGCATAATATGGATGTCATGCACATTGAGAAGAATTTTTTCGACAACATTATGAACACCGTTCTCAATGTCCAAGGTAAGACGAATGACAATCTGAAGTCTAGATTGGACTTGCCAGACATTTGTTCTCGTAGAGCACTACATCTAACATTCGGAACTGCGTTGATCATATCCGACAAAAATTTTCGGGTATTTTGGATACTTTTGGGTATGAACCAAACCATATCCGACAAAATTTTGGTTCTTCAATTAAACATATGAGCCGACACAAACCCATAGGGTACCGAATCGAACCCGATCCGAGTATCCGAATGTTCATGCATAGTTTTACCGTAAATGGTTCTCCCTCTTTTTACACAAAAGACAATTATACAAAATATTACCAAATATACGAAATTTTCAAAAATAAAAAATAAAAAATGAAGAACCACTGTTAAACACATCATATTGCTGTGTTTTTGAAGTGTTCCTACTGTTCAAAGTGGATCTTAAATTTTCTTTCGAAATATGAACCGTAAGCGTTCCATCTTTTTTATTATTTTAAAACAAGTAATGCAACACAATCACTTTATAATGTTGAATGAGAAAAATTATATGGTTCATCCTTTTAAGCAGCACGGCCACTTTTGTTCCACTCTCCATTCAAAGTCTAAGATCCACTTTGAACAGTAGGAACACTTCAAAAACACAGTAATATGATGTGTTTAACAGCGGTTTTTTTTTTTTTTTTTTTTTTTTTTTTTTTTTTTTTTTTTTTTTTTTNTTTGTATTTTTGTCTTTTGT
This sequence comes from Eutrema heterophyllum, assembly GCA_002933915.1. Lineage (NCBI taxonomy): Eukaryota > Viridiplantae > Streptophyta > Magnoliopsida > Brassicales > Brassicaceae > Eutrema > Eutrema heterophyllum. Next base: position 184,769 of record PKMM01016865.1, on the reverse strand, counting down.
GTAAAAAGAGGGAGAACCATTTACGGTAAAACTATACCTGAACATTCGGATACTCGGATCGGGTTCAATTCGGTACCCTATGGGTTTGTGTCGGCTCATATGTTTGATTGAAGAACCAAAATTTTGTCGGGTATGGTTTGGTTCGTACTCAAAAGTATCCAAAATACCCGAAAAATCCGTAAGAAACTACGAAAAACCATAATTTCAAAAATATATATGAAATACTCAAAAATAACTAATATATTCGGTTTATAATTGTAATTTGGGTTATATCAATTCTAAACATAATTAATATTTTGGGTATATAATTATACTTCAGATATTTCGGGTACCCATTTGGTTCTCGGTTCGGTTTCAGTCTTCAGTTATAGGAGTTTAGGATCCCTTCGGGTATTTTGTCAGTTTAAGTTCGGTTCGGTTTTTCGGTTCCATGTATTTTGCTCATGTCTAGGTTAAACACACTAAAATAATGGAGTATTCCATCCACTACCACACTTCAAAAAACAATTATTGGTTAAAATTTTTTTTGATTTTTTTATTAGTTCTTGAAATTAATTAATTAGTAATTCTCTTCTCCCTTACTTTATAATTCTCATTTTATTTTTTATACCACATATAGAAAGTTTATATCCTCCCATTTGACATAATTTATAATTTTAAAGTAAATATTTTTTATTTGTTATTTCTAAAATTAGAAACAATTTTGTTTACATTATTCAGATAATTATATTCTAAATATAATAGCAATTTTAAATTTAATTTAAATTATTATAAATATGTACAATATTTTGGACCGCGCGCTTGTTATATGTTTTCACCATTCAACATTATATCTTGAACCGCTTGATCCGCACTTTTTCCGCCTGATCCGCTTGATCCACACTTGTTCCACCTGATCCACTTATACCGCTTGATCAGCAACGCCTGATCCGTTTTCTCCATTCAGAACCATAAGAGGCAGTATCCTTTTATTTATACGATTTAATAGGAAAAAAAAAAGGAAAGATAAGTTCGAGATTTTAAAAAAAGAGAGAGAGAGTAACATTATTATTAAATGCATGCATGATGATGAGAAAACAAGATGGATAGCGATCAGAGCCGCCCTGCATACCTATAGATATTCCACCACACCACCTGAAACCTTTTGACAAGCGAACAAAAAAGAAATAGCTTGGAGCCTACTCACTTAAGCAATAAGTAATTAATAAGCCAAAAAAAACCACTGACGTTAGAGCACCTCTGGTGAGGTTCTAAAAATGGGTATCTAAAATTTTTAGAACCTCACCTCTTAGAACTTTAACATTTTGTGTGTTAATTTTTAGAATCTATATTAAGAGTTTTAACTTTAGAACCATTCTCTGAATCTCTCCAATATTTATCAATTATATATCATTATAATTTTTTTAGAACTCTTCTATTAGATCCCTTTGTTGGAGATGGCCTTAAATAATTACATGATCGTTAAATTAATTACATGCAGTTTCTTTTTAAAAAATAAAAATAAAAGAGCAGACCCATTAGTGTTTTGAAATATAAAACTAATTAATACTAATTAAATAAGAAACTAATTAATACTATTTAGATATCGCTTTGATGATTAAACCTCCAACACAAACCACTAAACCCAAGAAACTCCACCTCTGCTCTTCCTTAACGTTAATGTTAACGTTAACCTCGCCGCCGCCGGTGCCTGTCTCCTCCACCACGACGCCGGCGGTCTCCTCCTTCAGCTCCACGACGCCGGCGGTCTCCTCCTTATTGACACCCGGCGGTCTCCTCCTTATTGAAGAAGAGAGCCCCTTGCCCTTCGCCGAGGGATCCAGCTCCACCACGAGAGCCCCTTGCCTTTCAAGGGGACGAGGGGCATATTGTACTCAATCGATAGCTTCATTACTTTAGATGGCTGATTATACACCCCCATTGAAACGCGCTGGGGGAAGGTTCTCCGGCTTTGGAAGAGAAGAAGAGGGGTTGTAAACCGAGATCATTTTTGTGTAAGAGTCGAGAAGAAATGGTTTATATTTTCTCTCTAGGGTTTCTTTTTTGCTTTTATACTAAAAGACATTAAACCCTTGAGTTACTTTAATTTGTCACTCCGGTTCAGTTTGGCAATTTTGATGTTTTTAATTTCCCAATTTTTAGTGTGATTGTTAAATACGGGTTTCCGGTTCGGTTATTTGTGATACTCGCTAGTATGTGATACGTACATGGACGCGTATAAATCACGCGTTCAAACACTTACTATACATACATCCGAGTAAGAATTTGATAGAGAGTATAAATCAAGTCAATAAAAGAATTCAAACACTTATTGTACGTACGTACATCCGAGTAAGAATTTGAAACTTCAGAATCTCTCTACTTTTAGTAGTACAACTGCAAAATATATCTCTACAAAATATATATACAGCTCTCTATGATCTTACGAGCCCTTCATCTCTCATCCGAGTAAGAAAACGCGTGATTTATACTCTCTATACCTACATTTTCCACTCATAGGGTTTCATGATCAAGTCAGTCACGTACTTGATGGCCGATAAGAATGACATAAATTATTTTGAGACTATTATTTAATTATCCAATAATCAAATAATACATGAAACAAATTTCGTTACTTTGGAACATAGTAAAATCTATGTTTATATGAACATCAATTTCCAGAAACAAACCTCCTACTAAAACCAAGATCATATCTTTCAAGAATCTAATATGACTTTCATACTAAGATTACTCGAGAGGTTTATCAGAAGGCTGTTAACTTTTACTCCCACTAATTCCTATTAAAATGATTTCTCCTCCCCAAAAGACTATTATTCTTGACAACAAACACTTTGTCATCTACTTCATTCTAGAACTCCTTGAACCTTTTCAAATGATTTAAATGTATGTCTCATCATATGAACATAACCATATTTACTAAAATTATCAATAAATATAATGAAGTACTGGTAATTTTTCACTGGCACTCAAACATATTGGTTCAAATACATCTATATGCATAAGATCCAACATGTTACTTGCTCTTTTACTGTGTAGCTTTGGCCATTATTCCCATTAAACAAGACTCATATCTCTCATAAGATTCATAATCAAATGATTGCAAAATTTCATCATTATGAAACTTCTTAATGCATTCTTGTCTATATGGCCCAAATGACAATGCCAAAGAAAAATTGGTTGAGTCGTTAGACTCGAATTCTTTTGGTTCTATAACATACACACTTTGGTTTATAACATAAATTCCATTCTCTAATGGAGTATAATATTTTTTATCACAATAAGATACAATAAAAATCATACTTTATTAAAAATTGACCAAATTCTTCCAAATCCAAATCCAAATGAAAAAAGAAATAATATTCCTACTCATAGGAAAGATATAGTAGCATAACTAAATTCAAAACCATCTGAAAAAAAAAGATAAATAAAATGATCCTACAACTAATGTAGCAACTCTTGCTACAATTTCTGCGTAGGTCCATTTGTCCTTCCTCCAGCTTTCTACTTTTGCGGAGGCTCTGCACATTTACACAAATGTGAGCACCACAACTGGTATCCAATACCCAATAAGTAGAACAATAACTAGTAACACTATAACATTTATACATGGAGGAGAAGAACTTATATATGTTTCTACTTCACCATCTAGATCCTTTTAGTAACATGCTTGCATAAAAGAACCATATATATCACGTGAACACTTTTCAAGATTTCGGGGTAAAATCAGATCTTTTTACGTCTTTGTAATCATCTGCAAAACCAAGATTCATACGACAGTATTCAGTATACATCTCAGAGGAAAATTGTTGTACAGAAGAACGAACGATGAAAAGGTACATAGAAATAGGACAGATGAAAATCTAAAACTCATCAAGTGAACTTTTAATAAGAAAACAAACAGAGAGATAATCCCATAGATAAAACTGAGGTGGTGAATCAAAGCAATGAGCGTATATGAAAAGAGTCACCTAATACTTTTGTATCATTTTTCCAAATCTTAATTATTCACCACAGTGAGATTGAAAAGATTGAAAATTTCACTTCTCTTCTATATATCCCGATGGCAAAGATTCACGATTTACGAGACCTATAAGTTTCAAGAATGATCCAAAATTCCCGAAACCAACAGAGCACATTCAACCGCGAGAAAAACAACTCTTGAAGTTACAAAAATCAGAAGTCGATTCAAGTTTTAGAGTTACTTACAAGTATATGCTAAACGCATGTATGGATACTCACATTCATCGGCTTGATCCAACAAGTTGGAATATTCTATTAACTGCAAGCAATGTTTCAAATCTTATCTCGTGTAAACAAAACTTACAAACACATAAGAATAAGATATAATACTAACCTCCACCATCTTCTGGAGCATAGCCATTGGTTAAAATATAACAACAGGAAATGTCACCATTGACGTGATATCCAAGTCTCAAAACACCATCGTAGAATCATGTGATTGGTAGAAAACAAAAGAATCATGTGATTGGTATCACAATACACAAATCAATTAGTAGATTGAAGCAAGGCCATAGCCTACAAAAATGTAATTTCTGATTTAAATAAGGTAAAAACGTCTTATTATATATAAAGTGTATAGCTTTCAAAAAAAAAAAAAAAAACAGTGTATTTTTCAAATTTAAAATCATAAATAGGATATTTTCCCAATTATCCCTAAGTTTTTATGTTTTATAATATTAATTTAGCATGTTATTATTTGATAATGTGTAGGTATGGAAAACGAGTTTCCAAAACAGTTTTTTAGGGCTCGAAATGAACCACAAGTGGTGGATATAAATAAATATATTGACATTTATCATAGTCGTAATAGTTTTCAATTCTAAAACAACAAGCGTTTATGCTCAATTGTCGCATATTCTTTGTTCTTGTATCCGTCTGCATGCTTGCATTCTCTTTTGGTTAACACATATTTTTTATTTGTTATCCATGCATGAAATACCGAGGAAAAATAACCCGTCGGGAATTGCTCAGAAATTCTTGACGAATTTTTCGTCGTCGAGAAATCGCCGGAATTCTGACCATTTGGAGTTTCGAAACCTCAAATAGCAAAAAATTGATTAGGTTATGATTGTTCGGGTTAGATATGATATATTGAAAGAATTGAATGTTAAAATATCTTAAGAATCACTCTTTTTGAGTTTTTAATCAAAACCCTACAAGAAACTGAAAAGTGTGAGTATAAGTTTTATGTTTCGTCGGAAATTGGTCGGGAGATATGAATTTTTTTGAAATTAACACGTGTTTACTACCCAATCAAAGATCATGCAATTTTTTAGATCCATTGTAAATTGGTCGGGAAATCCGACCGATTTCCAATGGATCTAAAAAACCGAGAAAATTGACGTCAGACAAAATATTTACGCAGTTTTATTAATTGATTTCCGACCGATTCCCGACTGAATGGGTCAGCCGGAAATCAATTGCTCTAAATCGAACCATTCTCTTCTTCCTCCTCATTTCATTTCATCTCCTTCTCTCTCTTAGATCTCTCTCCGGAGCCACCGTCCCCTCATCGCCTCGCTGTTACTTCGCAAGCCAAGTAAGCCCTTTTCTCCCTTATATTTCTCTTCTCTTCCTCTTCTCTTCTCCTAATTAATTTCTTCTCTTCTTTCTTAGGTCGCCGGAGCCGCCGACCCCTCTTCGCTGGAATCGCGCCTCCGCCGGCGCCGTCTTCCTTCACCATGTAAGCTTCTTCTCCATTCCTTTGATTTTGGAAGATTTTGTTAGATTTGTTAGATTTGTTAATTTTTATGTTTTTGTAATTTGAACTTCGGGAACGGGATCGAGAAATTAATTTTTATGTTTTTATAATTTGAAAACATTTTTATTTAATTTCAAAACAATTATTATATTTATGCACAATTTAACTTTTAATTTTCATTTTTGAATTATTAATTTAATTTAATTTTAATAAAAATCACTATTTTCGAATTTTTAATTACAGTTTTTTTAAATGCCCATCGGGAATCGGTCTGGAAAACTCTCGTCGGGAATCAGTCGGGATATATGCCCGTTGGGAATCGGTCGGGAAAACAAATGTCGGGAATCAGTCGGGATATATGCCCGTCGGGATATATGCCCGTCGGGAATCGATCGGAAAAACTCCCGTCGGGAATCAGTCGGAATATTTGCCCGTCGGTAATCCGTCGGGATCATGCCCCTCGGATTTCCCTCGGAATACCATCGGAAAATTTCTGACGAATGATATCCGTCGGAATCCGGTCGGAAATTCCCGATCGATTTCCGACGGATTTAGATTTCCGACAAGATAATTCGGCGGGTCAAATCGGTCGGAAATTTGTCGGGAAAACCGGGTTCCCGACGGATATGGCCGCCGGGAATCGGCTGTATTTTTGTAGTGTCTTCGTCGGTCAAAGCTCCGACAATCATCCCCTGCTTCCTCGCCTGAACTTGCCGCATCGGTTCGTCCACTTTGTCCTGCACATAATCATCAATCGTAAGACATCTTGCAGAATATTCAAAATTATTAATGGAGTGTAAAACAAAGATAAGAGCAAGGAGCATGGACCAGAATCCAACTATCTACACCACTCTCAACTACGATTTAGTTCTAGATTAAAATTAATATTTGTCTTTTTTTTATTCTTGTTCTTGTAAATCGCTATTGAGAATCGAAATACTAAAACCAGTTTACTACGCAAAACCTTTGTCCAAACCGCTTATGAATCATGTTCGTTTCTATTGACCAACAAACTTACTGTTTATTGTTCGATAATCCCTCGATTATTCTTTTCTTAAAGATGAGCCAAAGACCCCATATTTTTCCTATTTACAAATGTTAACCGTCGTATTTCGAGCTACAACAATTACTTAACATATTAAAAAACTCACATTACTATAAAAGTAAGCTTGACTTACTAGATGCCCAAATTAGAAAAGTTTTACACCTAGAAACTTTTAAGAACATATTTTCTCTCTTGTTTTTTTTCTTCTTTTCTAAATGTAATTTGATATTCAAAGAATTAAATTGCGTAAGAGAAATTATCAAAACAACAATTTATATATACATGGTGGCAAAGAGCAATACTTAGTTGCTTTTTTTTTATTTAGTTGATTTCACATTTGCATTTTGCTGATGAAGTTACACATCCCTACAAAATATTTATATGGTGAATCGATCTCTTTTTATCTTTCTTCAAGCAAAGATTTATGTTTGTTTATAAGAATGCTTTAGAAAAGCCTGAAATTGAATAAACAATATACTTTTTATACTTGTATGACTTTATGATTTTCATAGGTTTACATTTACTTTGGACAAAATGCTAACCAAAGCGCTTGGCTGTCCCTTTTGGAAAATCTTTATCTCTCCAACAAACACTCTTTGCACTTTTTGATCTCACCGCTACAATCATCCAGATCTATCAACTCCCACCTAACCACAACACATCTGTGTTTACCGATCATGTCCCCATCGCGGCTTACTGGATTGTTCGTAGCTTTCTGATCTGCGCTTCTCATATCAGTGGCGCGCGTCAGCTGTTTCAAACAGGAGTAAGTAATTTTTCTTTCCGATTTCTAAGCTTTTAAAGTTTCTCATCAGTTTTTTCGGTCAAATCATGTCGTTTATGGAAGTTTCGGAGATACATGAGAATAGTGAAAGTTACTACTCTATTTCGTTTTCGGTTTATGTTCATTAAAAAGTTCACATTTTTATTTTATTTTTAAAAAGATGGATAAATGAATTTGCCTGGGAACCGTGTAAATGAATTTGGGTAAGAAAACATTATTGTAATATAAATTTATTACACCTTGTAACCATCGTTTGGGTTTGGTATGATAAGCAAACCTAAGACAAAAACTAGTTTCTTTCTCAGCAAGCAACTTAATCAATTATTTCTGCATAAAATTAATGTAGTTTCTTTTTGGGGTTTGTTGCCTTGTATGAGAAAGCGCATCTGAACCAATGCCATGAATGTGAAGAAGCTTTGAACATTTGAAGAAAAATTGCTAGGTTATTTATGGTGCAAATGAGAACGTTTTTTTCTCGGATATGAAGAACCAATCTCGGGACTGAAATTTACATTTAACTAGGAATTACAAGACAATTGGAACCGAAGCTACTAAAAACCGCTAGAAGTATTGGACCATAATGAGCCCATATATGTATATGACGGTTAGGTTAGATTAAAGAGAGGATTCTTTAACTTGTATATAAGACATTGTCTTTGTAACTTATCAAAATAAGAAATCCTTTTACCTCTTCTAAGGTTTCTTGACAAGAAGATTCATTGATGAGTAAATTTGGTCTTTAAAGATCCAAAAAGTCATGAGGGTTACGTGGGATTTCAATCTACAACCCAAATTTCTCTCTTTTTCTCGAATTCCGTTTCTGTTTGAAGTTCAGATGCTAGCTCAGACCACTAATCTCAGCAGGATGTTGATATATTGGCAGCCTCTGCTTAGAGAATCTTGAGAGACCGCCCAACTAAACCTTCTCAAAAGGTACAAGAGACACTCTCTCCATCTCTTGGCGGAGGTAGTGGGAACCATGGTGGTGTAAGAAAAAGAAGACATGGAGGTCGTAGCTAGTTCTCTATCTCTAACCCCTCCCTTTCTCCTTTTTCTTTGGTTCTCCTTCTAGTTTATGTGTGTTTAGTTGATTTTCTATGTAGTTACGTTTTCTGTTAATTATATGACCTTTATTTTCTTTTCAAAATGAGCCGGTATCGTCGTACGGTTTCTTGCATTGGTTAACTTGGAAAAACAGTGTGATTCGGTTCTGTCTGCGAACCGAAACTTGGTCTCTCTTCCCGGTTCCGAAAGATGTAGTGGGAGATGGTTTTCTAGATTTAGTCAGCTATGAAGGAAAGCCAGGTGTGATTCGTTCGAATTCGAGAGAAGAATATGATTTATGGGTTTTGGACAACAGTTTTGAAAAGTCGTGGGTACATGTGAAGGACGTAAAAGTTACAGGGCTAGAAGACAAATATGCTAAACCTCTATGGTTCCCGGGTAACGACGTCGTATCAGTGGCGGGTTTTTGTCAGCTCGGTCTCTACAACATGGATAGCAACAAGTCTCTATATTTGAGGAAGACTCAAGACTGCGTGCCTTACTATTTGCCTAGTGATGATCGTGTTGGAAGATCCAACGGCTGTGAACGATTAGTCAAAAGAAAAGAAAAAAGGAAAGAAGAGATTAGAGAGTAAAAGGCCCCATAGGCTCAAGAATAGGAAGAAAAATAGAAAATGATTAGCATACGAGTATTTTTAAGTTGTTCTCTTTTTTTTACTTCTAATAATTATTTTATGTTGTTATATCAGAGAGTTAATCGTTGTTTTCTATCTTTTTTTTTTCATATCCCCAATGATATAGATTCATCTTGGTTAAGTTTATTGAAACTTAAAATAATATTATTACCTTTTTATTTTCCATTAGCATAAATCATTTGAAATTGTAAAAATAATGATATAGTTTATGGGTTTTGGAGGACAGTCGTGGAAAATCGTGGGTGAATATGTAAATAGTACATTTATAATCATTCATTTTGATTTCTAATTTCTTAATTCTGAACCTATAATTTCTATTTTTTGTCACTATTATTATTTTTTCTTATATTTTATTTAGGTTATTCTTAAGATTTGTCTATAATTTTTTTCTTCTTAATTCATTGATAAAGCTATAGAGGGTGTATTCAGCCAAACAGTTGAGGTGATGTGTTAAAATGACAAATCATATGTTATTCAAACATGGATTTTAAAAATTCTTCTAAAAATCTAATGTTATTGGTTATAAGATTTATAAATGTCTTAAAATCCAATGTTATTGAATTAGTGATTTTTAAAAATACTTTCAAATCCACTGTTATTGGAACAAATGAGATTTTAATGACATAAGAGATTTTAGAGGAGTTTTTTAGTTAAAAATACAAATATCCAAATTTTCACGGTTTTAAGTGAGATTATAGAGAATTTTAATAACAAATCGTAACAACTTCCCTAAATTCACTCAAATCATCTAAAAACTCATTAAAACTCAAATCACTGTAAATATTTGGTTAAATACACACCCGATTGTGATTTTATGGGATAATCTTTTTTTCATATCCCTAATGCTCCAATAGATTCATCTTAATTGGTTAATTTTATTGAAATTGTAAAATAATATTATTAGTTGTTACCTTATTATTTTTTATTAGCGTATTCAGTTTGTTAACTAAGATTAGGCCTGTCAAGTGGGTCAAACCCCGCCCCACCGCGGTTTTTTTTTTGACCCACGAAAACCCGCCCCGCAAACCCGCGGGAATAAAATATTGATAGTGAACTTTTTACGGTTCGCACAATTAACCCATTGTGCACAATACCACAATCTAATGGTATGTCATTGTAGCACTTAGGGATCGAATCCACAAGGAGGCACGAGAACAACACACATAGAATACGAGACACTTCTTAATAATCAAATAAAGGTTTTCTAATGATCCCAATCAATTTAAAGACAAGATAATAATTAACCAAGCATATAACAAAGGTAATTAAAAGACTAACAAGTTTTGAACTAAAACGTAACGAAAACGATTTAAACAAGAATAAGCAAACGAACGTCGGGTAATGGTAATCGACTTGGACATTCTCTAGCTAAACCATGATACTCAAACAATGCTAATCCTTAGGCTTTAGATCACTAATTTAGACTAATCCACTTCCATGACAATAATCACTTTGTTAATCACTTAATTGAGAACAAACTTCCATTTGCAATTAAATGATCAACAAGAATTAATCTCAAGTCTAAATAGCCATTAAACACCCTAGACATCCATTTCCATAGGTTAGGAATGTAAAACACATGTTAAGTTTGGTTGAGGAATTTCATCGAACACCTTCCGAGCGTGAAATTCCCTAAGTTCTAAATCAACTTTGTCAAGGCTAATCTAGCATTAATTACACCTAACAAGAAAAGATTCTTCATAAACTAAGTCCTAAACCTCATGATTTAGCAAGAAAACATATAATCTACCATACCCAAAGTTGTAGAGAAACTACTCACAAACCATGATAATCTCAAAAAATCCTATGTAGGAGGTGTTTAGATTCATGGTTAGATGACTAGAAATAGATAAATAGATGAAAACAAACAAGAACTTTCATAAAAACACCAAGAATCTCTTAAACTCTCTAAAATCGTGTTTACATAAGTTAAAAATGAGATATCCCTAAATAATAAGGTTTTTGGCCTAAATAAAAAAGTGGGTCGGAGGTTGCAGCGGTCTGTAGTTGCCCGATGCAGCTGACCGATGTGGGTTTCCGGTTTTGCTTCGTTTGCGCACCAGACGGACATGCGCTTGCTAAAGTTGTCGTATCTATTGAACCGCTGGTCGGAATGAGTTGAAACCACTTCCATTGGAAAGCTAGCTCAATTTCCTATAACTTTCATGAAGATTTCCGAAGCTAAATTCAAATGGAAAGTCTTCTTCTGACACGATCTTTCAGTCCCCTCGGACGGACTCTGCATTTTTGCTGCGGAGGAAACCACAGCGGCCACCTCTTGCCCGCTGCGAATCTCTGTGTTTTTGACGGGTGAACCCGCAGCGGCCGGCCTTCCACCGCTGCACTACCCCGCTGCAAGCTTCAGGTAGTTCATTCGCGCGCCAGACGGATATATGCTCACTAAATTTGCCGTATCTTTTGAACGGCTAATCCGAATGACGTGAAACCACCTCCAAACGAAAGGTAATT